>NAJI01000416.1:0-211397 GCA_002179835.1 Calonectria leucothoes
GAATTTCCGTTTGTTAGAGGCCGTAGATGGAATAATACTAGCGCTTATTCCCACAGGTCAACACTAGTAGGAAATGTCAAACGTGTATAAGGCACCATTACGCTATGCATTGTCGGAGTGTCACTTCACTTTTGCCGTAGCCGTCAATGTGACAGAAGTTCTGGCTTTGGCATAACGCGTTCGATTTTTTTTTTGGAATCCGATGATGATGCATGAAGACAAGTTCTAGCTTTGGCACGACACGCAAAATTTTTATTGTAGGTGTAATGCTAAAGTTTAGGCACCCGCGCCTTCTCACTGGCTATGATCGCTCTCTCCTAGACCGTCTGATACCAACCTGCCCTGCCTGCGAAAAAAGAACCACTTAGTGATGCCTACTCAAGTCAATTCTGGCATCATCCTCTGCCCGCAAAGAAATGTTTTTTTTTTACGCCGTCCTCGTTGGGACGAATTTCTGCCAAGCTGGCATTACTTTCAGGTCGAATTCGAAGAAACACCAAGTACCGTGGGTATCATGAAATCATCAATCAGTAGACTCTGCGCGCCATGCTCATATTTTGAAAACGCATCCATGTCGTTTCAAATTTGAAATGCGACAACATGTCGAATAAAGTAAAAATCACTCGTTCCGAAAGTGGTTCTGTATCAGTTAGCAGTGTTTCATAGGCATGTCTTCTCTTCTCCACTTACCATGTACATTCTGTGAAGATAAAGTGGAGGATGCCTGGGATTTCGTTTTGCCAAGAAATGAATGAGGGCATGTGGAATTTCTTTTTTCTTAAGCAGTTTCGACGGGACTGGAAGCGATGGCTTCGTTATTGACGCTGTCGTTGACAGAAGTTGAAGCAGCTTCAACAGACTCATAAACTGGAGCATCCTGAGCGACACCTCGGCGTTTCTTCTCAGATGGGCGGCGAGGTCGGTACTTGTAGTCAGGATGCTTTTTAATGAGCTCGGCTTTGATCTCATCCGCCATGAGCTTGTACTTCTTTCGTGTCTCTGGAGTCTCCATGTTCCAGGCACGTCCAAGAACCATGGCTGAAATGTCAGTACATAAATTTTGGTGAGGTGATGGCTACTTACAAATCTCGCTGTTCGTGATTTCGGGGTTGAGCCGCTTCAACATTTGGTGGCGGTCCTTGCGATACAGGATATATGCATTAGGGGGACGCGGGATTCTAACGGACTTCTTGATATCGGCTGGGAGAGGAGAAAGAAGTTTGAAATCCCTCTCAGGGCGCTTTACCCAAATCGCCTCGCTGGAGCTAACATGTTGGATGATCATTCCAGTACCGGCAAGAAAAAAGCGAGGCGGGCCAAGAAAGAAACGGTCTCTGCCAGTGCCATCACGGCAGTACATGACATTCTCAGCGATGTGTCCCCTGAGGAAAGTTAACGTGACGTAGTACATTCTGAAGAGAGAAACTTACATGAACTTCAGGGCAATAAAATTCTTGGCACCATCGTCCAATTGGCGATAGAAGTCGCCCTCGATGCAGAGAACATAGCCAAATGGGTGGACTTGATCAGCGAACTGACCCCACATGGACTCCAGCTGCTCAGCGTTGAAAATGGATGTAGTATCGAAGGAAGCCATTGCTGAGATGTCCTAAGACTTCCAGATGCGGTTGGATGTTGAGCAGGATCGAGAACGTTGAAAAGAAAGACTCTCTCAAAACAGATACTGGTTGTTAGAGACGTGGAGAGGAGAAAAACTTTGAGTACTTGGAATAAAAACACGGCGTTTTTGTATCCAGGCAACGTGAAGCGAAGGGCTGGCAGCCAGCTGGCAGAAGGCGCAGTTTCAGGAGGGTACGTACCTATCTGAGGTTGTTCTGAATTTCTTTGTTGGGCTCGTGCCAACCCCGCTTTTGCTGTGGAGACAAGCCGTCTTTAGATACGGGCACTGTATTGCCGTTTGTGTCTAGTTTTCACACTTCAATGCCAAGACTATCTAGTAAAAACATGGTAAGACCCTCAGTTAACTTTACATCGAATCCAAGCCCCATCATTTAGTTAAGGTACATTGGACGTAGTGAGGGTGAGCTGAAATTTTGAAGATTCGTAATCCTACTACTTTGTTTCATCCTCATAGCATGCATTACTTGACCATTAAGTTTTTTAGATGAGCAATGATCCCCCACGTTGATCAACAAGTATGCCAGTTTCATAAGTTCAACATGGTTTCTCTTTCTGTTTCAACGCTTGAAAATGGTTAAGTTTTCTGATCCCATCGTCAATATCTGGGTATTTTTATATGCCAGGTTTGATCTTTTTTTTTTTTTGAAAAGTGCAAAGTGGCGACGTGATTAGTAGGGCATTTTCTATCAATACCAACCGTGTCGTATCTTTCAAGTTCTAGATTCATTCTGCTTCCATCTTTGTTTGAGAAAAAAAAAAGAGTGGCGTGTTCCATTGAAATAGAAAGTCGCACACCCCTTGGTTTATCATCAGTCTCAAGACGTAAATTTGGCTTATGCTCTGGGCGGAGGCGTTGGTAAATAATTAGCCTGTCGAGTCAGTGTCTGCATTCTCGAGCCCCCCTGGAATTGCCCTTAATTGTTGTCGCTGGAATACGTTCTCGTCTTGGGACTGCAAAATAAAAAGTAAAATGGTATAAGGTGAACATGATAAATAATTATGATCCATCAATTACTGGTCAATTACTTGGGAAAATAAGGAATGAGATGCAAATGTTAGCCGATTTATGTGTCGGCATTTGGGATTCCTACTTGGGCAAACGGGTTTTTTTTTCGTAGTCTACCCTTTAGGAGGCGTTGGCCCACTTAGCATGTCTCGTAAGCTACTTGGTCCAGAGCCACAAACTTTTTTCCCTCGGGAGATAACCATGTACCAGCTGAGGTACCGGGCAGGTGTCGCCAACTGCGCTGGCGTGTGACCACCCACGTCGAAACAAAGCGTTCCCCTCTCCGCAGCACATGCAACTGTTCTCTCCTTCACCTCTCCTTTTTGTCTCCAAATAAGTTTCTTCTCCCTACACACAATATACAAGACTTCAGTCAATTCATCGCACTTTGGTCTCCAGGTTGGTTTCTCTTTTCACGCAACTGGGCACCTTCGCTCAAAACCCTGGGTCTAGAAACACTTCCTTAGCAATTATTCTGGAAACCTCTCCTCCTGAAACCACCGCAACACATAATTGGCTTCTTTGCCAACATTTGAAGATTTTCGATATGTCGAACAACAGCCAGCAGCTACCACAAGGTCCTATAACGACCATCGAATACTTTCTGAATGGCCCCGCACTTGACGGCCTTCGCACTCAGTCAGGTGGCTACTGGAATCTGTCTGCGAACACTGCGGAAACATTTACAGCATCGTATCATTGTTTTGCTCCAGAAAGCAATGTCCTGACTGAGGTCAAGGATCACGAATTTCGCCCATTGCGTACTCTGGAAGATGTCGACAAGCATGCGAACAATATCGTCTATGAATACAAGGCCGGTAAGTTATTTCCCACGGGTTTAGGTATATTGAATTATTGGGTCTTTAACATGTGAGAAAGATATGTACACGATTCCTGAAACTGTTGGAGGTGGTTCTCCCTCTGATGCAGTTAATGGCCAGTCCAACAATATTGCCAATTCGCTGCCGGACGAGCGCCAAATATTTCAAGAAACCGATGAACATAGAGCGATGAAAGACTTGAATCATTCTGGAGTGCAGGCGACAGTTCGTACTCGTGGTCTTTCCAGCAAGGTTGAGGCCGCGAATATGGTTGAGATGATGCAGGATCAAAACTTCCAGATTATGATGCAAAGTGGCAATCAAGGACACAATGGGGCGCCCGGAGACGGAAACTGGCCTGCCTTCCCTCAAGCACCCCTGGCTCATGGCTATCCCATGAATTTTCAGCCCGCCCTTGCCCCGGTTTCTCATATGGCAATGATGAGCATGCAACCTATGATGCAGCCCGCCAACTTCCACAACATGAGTGTTCAAACCCCAATTACGACAAGCAGGGACCAAGACGTTACTTTTGTGCCACCTCAAGGATGGCCCTCCTGGCAGACAAACTGGACCCAGCTCCCAGAAGAAGTACGACGCATTCCACAGCGCGAGATGGGTGATCAGGTTCCTTTTTCCTGAGTTTAAACCTCTCAATTCAACGGGCATGAACAGCCGTTTTGGCACTGACGCTGCGATTGGGTACAGGTGGTCTGAAGAGGATCCAAGTGAGTCACAGCATTACATTTGAACTTCAATTTGTCTAACCGTTTGTGATTGCAGACCTTGTATGAGACGCGGAATATGATACCCATGGGATTTCAGTGCAAGAAGCGATGACAATCCGTAAAACTTCTCCGTATAACGACAGACAGGGAAACGATGTCATGGGGACGATTTACTGGGAAACACGAAGGGACACTCGGATATCTGGGTATGCTAGAGTTGGCTACTGTCAATGGAAGTTTTATTATTCCTCCCCAAAAAATGTATTGCCTTCTTTGACGATTTCTTTCTCGCACCAAACGACTACTTGGCAAATATTCCGTCTTGACTGGTTTGGTTATCCCAGGGGAATGGCCTCGCACCCGGCAACAGGGCGCTTTCCATTTCACTTTCATGTCAGGGCCAGGTGAGCCAAGTGGGGGATTTGCGCCCCTAGCGCACAAACAATGAGCTATCTAGGCTAGCTTCATCTCACTTCCGCATCACCAGAGTGGGACCATATCTATGTGGGGTGTCAACCTCAGTCTCACTTCACTTCACTTGCACTTTACTTTGCTAAACGGGAGTTGCATACACTTGGGACGGCCAGTCCTTCTTACCCGCACAGTGGGACGAACGGTTTGTGAGTGGGTAGCTTTGTGTCTTGGCACACCAAGGAGGGCGCAACTTACTCGCCCGCCCGTTGTCCTTCCCGACCACAGGGAGAGAGAGTCATCGCCAAGCCGTTTGTTTGGCACAGGACAGGTGTGGGCGTATGGAGGTGGGCGTCCGGATGAGGCTAGCTAGCGAAAGTCTCAACTGTTCAAGAAGAAGAAGAAAAAAGCGGAATCCTGCCTCCTGAGGGGCGGGACTGGAACGCAGTCTCCTGCCGAGTTTGCGATGCGAGAGTTGATCGACGACTCTCATGTCTCTGCCTCCCTCTTCCTGAGCTCGTTTGCCGTTTCGGGGGGCTTCTCAGCCTCCCTAGCGCAGATGACCAAGGAAGCATATCGGCTTGGCGTCTTCAGGCCTAGGCCAGGACGGGAACTACGGAGTTTAGGAGGCACCGATGGGGGATAGCCAGAGAGCGCCACATCAAGATTGAGATTCTTACGCAGTCGACTGGATCTGGACAAGCTGGTCTTGGCCCTTCCCGGGACCCCGTCCACCCGTTTGTTAAGCGAGGGGTGCTAGTTAGTGCGGGGAGCGGAAGCGTTGTCTGTAAACCCGGTATCTGGTTGCGAGCCTGCGAGATTGATCTGCGTCAACTTAATTGCCCGTGGCATCGAATAAGCTCTCGGATACGTCTTCTGCGCACCAAGTGGGCTAAGAGGCGACAGCCGCTGAACCGGGTGTCAGAAATGGTCATCATCTCAAACGCAATTGATATTTGTGTTTATGGTAAAAATTGCCGATACAAAAAGAAAGGAAAGGAAAAGAAATACAGTGAGGATATGGCACCGGATGACATGTCAAGATATTTGGAGGCTGTATTGCTATTTGTCCTTATGAGAGAATATCGATCAAATTCAAACACTTCGACTCGCATCCTGGTTAAGAGACCCTTCGAAATACTTTTCTTCTTACTGAGATTCGTCTCAACACCAAGTGCTACTGTTGTCTCATGCCCCAGCCTGGCCTTCTCTCCAATGGCCATGTATCTTACCAGCAAGCTTGCGTCTAGGAATTGAAAAGGGGGATCAGGTTCACTGCGGGGGTGCATGTCACACAATGTTCTTTGCGTGTATCTTTTTGGACGGTTTCTACTGTATGAAAATTGCTTTGATCGACTCTTTGCCAAGACGCTTCGGGGCTTATACCACACGTCATAGGTCTTGGCATATACATCAAAGTTAGGCATCGGATGGAACAAAAAGTTGAAAAAGGGAATCGATTCGGTTCCGCCGAGTGTTGGAACCAACAGACGGGTCCAGGAAGCACGCCCATTCTAATTACACCATGCCACCCTGTTTTGCACACTGTCCTGATTGCCATGGCCGCGACAATCCCGCCCACACTTTGCCCAATGGTGACTAGCTCTGCTATCCAACGCGCCGCCACATCTCTTAGCTCTACTCTTCCTGGTAGGAGATCTTCCGCATCTCTCCCAGCCGGTGTCGTGCGGCCGTGAGTGCGTTTTCTAATTGGAGAATCTCGACCTGTCATGGCTGTGTTAGTCTCGTCTCTGTGGTATACGCCTTGCCGGGTCGGGCAACCGTTATGCCCGCTCTTCTCCGGAGTCTGCCTTGTCCAATGGAAATGGGAACTCACCTGCTGCTCCATCTCCCGCACCTTGAATTCGTGCGCGCCAAGTTTGGTGTAGTCTACCTGGTCCTCCTCTTGTCCTCGCTCCTTGATCATGCTCTGCACCTGGCGAACCAGCGAGCGACATGCCGCTCCCACAGCCTTGCTGGCTTGTTCCAGCTTCTCTTGGCTCTTGGACATGAACCCTGCTTTGACTCGGCTGGCCGCCACGAGCTGAGCTGTGGACGCCGCCACGTCGTTTGATGCCACAATCAGTTGCTCAGGGCTGTTGCGGTTGGAGATTACACCGTCGGCCGTCTCGATGAGTGTGTTGGTCGACGACGCCACCGCCTTGGCCGCCGAGATGAGTCCCTCTGTCCACCTGTTGTTCTTCTTGTAGAAGGCTGTGCGCGACGACGATCCTCGGCCTGCCTGCACAATTTCTTGCTGCGTCGCGCTTGCTGCCTGGATCAGTTGCGTGATGGCGTTGGTGATGGCCGTGGCCGCGTCCAAGATTGAGTCGTGGACCTTGAGCTCGTATGTTGAGTAACCATCTCGAGGCTTGTTCTTGAGCTTGGCTAGGCGCGCTGCAGCCGCAGCAATGGCATCGGCCGCCTTGCTCAGCTCCTGGTCGACGAGGTCTCCCAAGTCGCCCTTGTTGTTCATGAGCTTTCCGAAGCCTGGCGCAAACGACTCGACGAGCTTGTTGAGCTTTTGTAGGTTCATCTGCACGTCGTTGTTGCTGTTGATGACCACGTCCGTCTTCTGGAGAGGATCCATGCCCTCGAGCCTGAAGCTCTGTAGACCTCGGAAAAACTGCACAGTGGATAGCGCTGATTGTCTGGCACCATTCATCATGGCATCCGTCTTTTTGTCGTCAGTTGCTAGGCGGGTGAGACCCTTGCTGTTGCTGCACACATCTGCAATGGCCCCCGAGAAGACGTTGATGTTTTTGATGAGTTCGGCGTGCGTGCTGTTGGGGCCGTCCGCGATGAAGTTGTTGAATGCCGTAGCAAATTCCATAGCACTGGCTGATGCCTTTTCGATCTGAGAGAGCACAAATGAAGGGGATGCGTTTTGGTTACCGGCCTGCATGGACGAATCCAGTTCGTAAAGTGCATCATCGACGCGAGAAACACCGGCCTGGAGAACCGAGTCGATAATGTCGTTAATTTTATCCAGGTTGGACATGATGAGAGCATCAATCGTTCCGTCCAGCGCGGTGTCCGTCTCGCCTTGGTTCTGCTTGAGTTCGCTGAGCTCGAGGAGCGTCTGATCCATGCCCGCCTTGTAGACCTCAAGCTCCTCCTCCTTGTCCCGGAGAAGCTGTTCAAGGTCGGAATTACCATTGTTAACCCTGCTCTGGGCATCCTCAAGAGCTCGGGATTTATTGCGGAGAGCCTCTTCAAGGTCGGCCATCTCGCGGTTATATTTGGCCAGCATGGTGGACAGCTCGTTGCCTTTGCTCCGCTCCAAGTTGTCCGCTCGGTCCATGGCCAAACGTAACTCACGCCTGAGCTTCTCTACCTCATCCTTGTTGCTGCCATTTAGACGGTCCTTGTCGTGAAGTGCTCGGTCACGCTCGCGAATCATGTCAGCCAGCTCCAGGTTCTTGGTCTTGATCTCGCGCTCCAGCTTCTCCCGTCGATCGATGGCCTCCTGCGCGCTTGCAGCCTTGAGCTGAACACTCTTGAATTTCTGGAGGAGGTCGAGATGCTCATGTCGAAGCTGCGAGTATAGCTTGGCGAGGGCCTCGTACTTGGTTCTCCACGTATTGACCTGCTCCTGCAACGCGCGAATCTGGTCATCCTTGCTTGTCATCTGCTGACCAAGGCTGTTCTGGATATGCGACAGCTCACTCTCAAGCGCCTTGACACGCTGATCGTACTGCTGGAGCATGAGCTGGTCTCGTTCGTACTGGGCGCGCGCATTCAAGTTCTCCCGCTCCAACTCGGCCAGGCGGCCTTGGGTTTGCCACTGGGCTTGCTGAGCAAGAAGGGCCTCCTGCTCTCTCTGCTGCTGTTCCATCAAGAGGCGCTGCTGCTCCTCAAACTCTCGCTGCGCCTGCAGCTGCGCCTGCTGCTGCGCCAAAAGAGCTTGCTGCTGGCGTTCCTCGAGCACGCGCTGCTGCTCCTCGTACTCGCGGTTTTGGCGATCGATTTCACTCTTCCAAAATTCGTTCATCTCGTCAGGCTCGTCATTCTTGGGCGCTGGCGGTGGGGACGGCTTTCGTTCAATTTCCTGCTTTGGTCGAGCGGGGAGAGCGGGCGCATCGTCATCTTCGGACAGGAGATTAGGTGGATCTTGGGGCAGCTTTGGGATTGTAATAAGGCTTGTGAGGTATCGGAGGTTGGAGCACTCGTAGTAGAATTTGACGAGGCGGTAGTGTTGGGCATTGTATCGCTGTCGGAGGGGTTCGAGAGCGTCATCGTCGCCGGTTGCTGTACGGTGTTAACATGCATTAATCTGGGCCAGGGGGGGGGGAGTGGGACTGACTGGTATGCATTGCTCGAAGCATGCTCGTGATGAACTTGTAAATGCCATAGCTCTCTTGGACAAGAGGAACCAGTGCAGCGATACGGCATTCGTTGTTGCCCACATTTCGGAAGTGGGAAAAGATGAGTTTTTGGAATTGCTCAATCTTGTCCTGGAGCACCATCAGGTCGCTGATAGTCTCATAACCCTCGTTGGGGTCATTGATGGCCTTCAAGCTCAGATACTCTTCGTACTCGAAGGTGCCGTTGAATTCGGGGTGTTGGTGGTGGAAAGAAAGCTTTGCGAGAAGGTAGTAAACGTATTCGCGGATCAGAGGTCCGTAACCGCGCATTCCTTCGCCCGCCATGCCACGGTTGAGGCTGTCAATCCAACCACGGTTGGCCATTGCCTCCTTCAGAGCACTAGGGTGGCCTTCCTGGAGGACCTTGTGGATGGTGATGAGGGCCTTGAATGTCTGGACTTCGTCGGCGAGGATCGGCTGCCTGTAGTCGGGCGAGTTAGCGACGAAGAGGTTGCATCCGGGAAGCCGGTTTCGACGTACACCTTGATGCCAGCCCAGAAGGCGGCAGAGGACCTGTGGTCCCAGGTGTAAACGATGCATGCTCGCACGTGCTTGCGCTTGGGGGATATCTCTTCGGGGTTCGTGGCTTTCTTAATGTTGATGGCCAACTCTTGGTCGGTTCTGCGCAAGCAGGCGGGTTAGCATCCGCTTCGTCCGGCGCAACAGCGATTCACAAACTTGGTATGCTCCATGCCACGCACGGTAGCCATGGTTGCGTGAGTTTGGCGGAGGAGCTCCGCAAGACCGCTAGAAGTATGAAAGAGGAGATGTCTGTCTCCGCGAGGTCGAGCAAACGTGAGGTTATGATGGTGAGAGGAGCCCCTGGGATCACGAGACTAGGAAGTCGTGGGCCGACGCCGCCGACGTGCGAGTATGTATGTAACACGGAAAGGGGGGTATGAACAGGCGGGGGGGAGGCTGGAGGATCAAGGGACCGCAAGTATTAAATAGAGCGCCCAAGAAAAATAGAGTTGTCGTCAGCTGTGACAAATATCGTGGCGATGAAGCCTGCTTGGCGTCGTTGCATTGGGAGTGCGACAGCTGTCAGTGGCTGGGCTGCGACGGCGGGAGGCGTCATAAGGTACGTACCGTCAAAGCTGCTGCATCAGACAGACAAGAGGTGGTTGGGTGGAGCAGAGGAGTTCCTGGGGGCCCGGGCCACAGATTATCCGGCATGTGAGCATCGCCAATTGACGATGGCGATCAAGGTTAAATTCGGTTGCCTAAATCAAGGAAATAATCAAATTACGCAAGCTCTGCAGGCCCCCTTTTAGTGATCAGACGGAGAGATTTGTCTTGAAGAGCTTAAAAACTCAATTAAGCAGTTGGTGTCTCAGAAAATACTTGGCACCTCCGAGATAGTCAACAAACAAGTGGAGGAATGCATCACAAGAAACGTACCCGCAGCATGATTGTGACAGAGAATGATCGAAATAAAATACGACAAAAAAGACGCCAACGCAACATAGCGAGAAATATAAATAATTACGAGTGAAAAATAAAGACAGACTATAATAAACGATGTTTTGGAGGAGAGAGTGAATTGATGATGCGAAAGAATGAAAGCAAGAATTTGTGAAAAGGGAACCAAGAAGTTCAGTCGACGACGTGATGCAAAAGGAAAAGATAATGTGAAAAGGGAAGGAAGACGCTTTGGCGGCAAGTTCCTGAGAGGGCCGTTGTGAGGGCTGCCACCAGAGCTACGGCCAGAGCTGTTTTGACTATTTGCAAGGGCTGTTGCGATAATGCAAAGTGTGAAAAGTGAAGTAAAACGTTTGGTAGGGCGATGCAAAATGCAGCAAAAAAGTTCGGTGCGTTTGATAAATTTTGTATGCTGCTTTTCTCCTGTCCTCATCTCTGGTCCTTGTCCACAGCTGCTCGCTCATAGATCATGGCCTATTTTCAGATACATATAGTGGGGTGAGCACAAATGCAACAAATACTCGGCCAGGTTTAAATGTCAGCCTTTCTACGGTTGTTCTCAAAAATGCACATCAGGGTGAGAGCACAAACAAAGAAAAATACTCGGGCAAGTTTGATGTCAGTGATTCACCAGGGACAAGGCTTGCGCAATGCGCAATACAGCTCGAACACGGAACCAAGACTTTGGGCAAAACATGGCCAAGGGTGTCCCGAGGCATTCTCGTTATTGAGTTGCAGCTAGCACGAATGGGAAAGGGAAGTCGGTCTATGTGACTACCCCCAATGTCAACCCCCTTACGTCCAGACCGCTGGACGTACATTCACCAGAGATTGGAACCATAAGCTACACAAATTGTTTTTGTTTCCCAAGGATGTCATTTGGTCTCATTCCCTATGGACATCAAAATGCAAGCCCTTGCCATGCAGAGTTCTTTCCCATCCGGACGCAACACCCCAAGCAAAAAGAAGCAAGCACCACACAACCCCGCACAAGCTTTTTTTAAATAGTGGTCTCGTAGGGAAGAGGGGTGACAGTCTCAGGGGGGGTGTCGGTGAGAGAGACGGTCTGGGCACCTCGGGGTCCAACAGGAAGGCGCTTGACCTGGACGGTGACACCGTCAGTCTTGGCCTGCTTCTTGGCCTCAGCGTTGGCCTTCACACGCTTGAGGAAGTCGTCTCGTGATCGGGAGGGCTGGATGTGCTCGATTCGGATGTTGATGCGCTTCTCGATGTAGCGGTGCTTCACCTTCTTGTAGATGATGATACCGACGGCGGACTTGGTGACGTTGTAGATGACACCGGTCTTACCGTGGTAGACCTTGTAGGGCATACTATCATAGTCTGTTAGCCCCAGCTACCCATTGAATTTTCTTTGTGATTGCCAAAGTCGCAAGTCGCAGATTTTCGCAAAGGTAGAGGGATGTCGGCTTACCCCTTCTGGACGGCACCGTTGGTCTTGATGTCGACAATGTCACCAACGCTGAAGAGAAAAAATTAGCCCAAGGCTCAAATATGGCAGATTATAGCAGAAGCTCACTGGTAGGTCTTGAGGTAGGTGTTCAGGGCGATCATGCCCTTCTGGCGGAAGTCGCGGCTGAAGGCATACTAAAATTACCATCAGCAAGATGTCGTGGTGTTCAATTTCGTGGGTGAACATACGCGGGTGCCCGCTCTCTTTCCGTAGGAGTGACCCATCTCGAATCGTGTGCTGCGAACGCCGGTGGGTTGGGGTTAGTAGTCGTGGGTTGGCGAAAGAGATGGTGAAGACCTTCACTTGGTGTTGTGGATTTCGAAGGCGACCGGCGTGTGTGGGACGGGTCCTAGATAATCCGATATTTTTTTTTTTTTTTGGCGCTTGGTAGGGCAAGGGCGAAGGTTGTGGCTCCCGCCCCGGTTAGGGCTGCACGTGACGAAAAATACTCAGAATACCTCCACACAAGTTGACGATTTTCCGAACTTGTGTGCAAAAGTTCAACCTCCAGCCAAACACCCAGGAGCCAGTCAAGTGAGTGCCATCGACGGCAACAACGCAGCGCGCAATCAATTAACAGGAAGTCAGGATGCCTCCTCGCGCCCATTCGAAGACCTCTCGTGTCCCCCGCCGACCCTTCGAGTCTGCTCGATTGTCAGTAATCACCGGCCACTGAACATGAGCTTGCCTCTGTTCAAGTCGATTGTGAACCCCGAACTGACATATACCCAGGGACTCTGAGTTGAAGCTCGTCGGCGAGTATGGCCTGCGCAACAAGCGTGAGGTCTGGCGAGTCGGTTTGACTCTGTCCAAGATCCGTCGTGCTGCCCGGTGAGTTTTGCTTCGTCGCACATGAATTTTTTTGGACTTTCGTGATTTTCTAACAATCTTTGCAGTCAGCTCCTTACCCTCGACGAGAAGGACCCCAAGCGTCTCTTCGAAGGCAATGCCCTCATTCGCCGTCTCGTCCGTGTCGGTGTCCTCGACGAGTCCCGCATGAAGCTGGATTACGTGCTGGCCCTGAAGATTGAGGATTTCTTGGAGCGCCGCCTCCAGACCTGTGTCTACAAGCTCGGCCTCGCCAAGTCCATCCACCACGCCCGTGTCCTGATCCGCCAGCGCCACATCCGTGTCGGCAAGCAGATTGTCAACGTTCCTTCTTTCATCGTCCGTCTCGACTCCCAGAAGCACATTGACTTTGCCCTCACCTCTCCCTTCGGTGGCGGCCGCCCCGGTCGTGTCCGCAGAAAGAAGGCCAAGGCCAACGAGGGTGGCGAGGGTGACGAGGAGGAGGAGGATGACGAGTAAATGTACCAAATTGTACATTAACGGTTCACCTACGTATCTAGGGCTGTTGGGGGCGGCATACCACCCATGGGAAGGGGATTCTCTTCATAGCTTGCGGCGTTGGCCAGGGGATAAAAATGGAATGATTTCGCCAAATGGTAACGACAAAAAAGAAAGGCCCCAAGTTCCTCTTCCCAGTTGTGTACATGAGTTTCAACGAAATTCGATGCCCGTCCAAATACTAGTCCCTGCTCCCCTGTGAATTATTTGCCCATGTCACGCGACACATTGAGATGATGGTAGTGAGAAGGACACTCGAGTAGCAGAGTAGACAGATTGCAGACAGGCATATTGCAGGTCGCAGGTGAATAGGTTCCAGTGCATGCACCCATTCGTGTCTGTTCTTGACCACTGAGTAAACCACAGACGCAGGCGGGGGATCCCAGATTGTAGGTGAAGTGTACTTACAAGTCCAACACAGGTGGTCTGAACCACACCAAGCTGCAACCAGATTGTATACAGCCATAGGAAACCAGACTGCAGCCACCCACATTGCAGCCAAACACGTACGTCATCACACTGCGCCATGCAAATGTCCCGCATCTAGAAGGCAAAGAGAACGAGGGCGGTTGGGGTTGATTTCCATCAGGCTATTGCAGTGCCGCCCCTGTCCGCTGTCGTTGTCGCGAACTGGGATGGCCCAACCCTAGAGCCAAGAAGCCATGCACACAGCCGTGACGAAAACAGGAACCTGCTGCCTACTACCCCCTTTGTGTTTCCGCCATCATCATTTATGCTACTACACCATGAATGGATAATTATTGCTAATGGCAAATGAGTGACTTGTTATACTTGACTAAACCAAATGATAAACAACCAAGCACCCATCATTATTCTTTGCCCCCTTAATGAGCGACTTGTTAGACCTGACCAAGCCCAAAGATGAACACCCAACTACTGAAGAAGAAAAAAACTTATTCTTCACTCGCTTCCTTCTTCTTGTTCACGTACAGCCGGTCCCGAAAACCTTGCAAGTCAACAAGGAGCCGGTTGAACCTTGCCATCTCACTGTCAGATGGCAGTGGCTCCTCTCTGACCCGCGGCGTCGTGTTCGCTGGTGCTTTGTTGGGTCCCTGGTTTGAAAAGGATGAGTTGTTGAAACCCACAAAGACCTTGCTGTGCCCGACGCCTGGACAGTAGCTTTCGACCTCGTGGCCTCCGTTGGCCGCTCTATAGCCGATTCTAGCTCTGCTGGTGTCCGTCGTAACCAAGCGAAACCCATTCATCAGGGCCACGGCCAACGACTTAACAGTCGTGGGCGCATTCTCGAGGTCCATGATGAGATCAACGGGCGGCCAAGACGCCCCGGGGCTTGCGTTTTCACGCCTGCCTTGCTGTTGCTGTGCGCTCTGTACTTCAATGCGCTCTCGCTCGGCATGCGCTCGGTCCATCTCAGCACGATCTCGTTCGAGACGTTCATACAAACGCTTTTGTTCTTCATAGAGCTCCCTCTTTCCTTCGCGAAGCTGCTGCAGCCCCTCGCGGAGACGCGGGTCAAGAATACGCTCGTCACAAAGATCATCTTCCTCATCGCGAAGACGAGTTTGCTCATCGAGAAGGCGATCTTGCTCGTCAAGAAGGCGATCTCGCTCGTCGAGAAGGCGCTCTTGCTCCACATGAAGGCGAACTTGCTCATCGCTTTCGACATGTCGCCTAAAGTGCTCTTGCTCGGCGCGCGACTGGCCAACTCCATCTTGAGCAGCCTGTTCAAGCGCACGCCGCTCCCGAATGGCCTGCACCGTGTAAGGGTACTTGTCAGTCAGCCGCTCGAGTATGTCTTCGAGGGATTCCCGAGGTGCCGTCATCTGGGGGTTCGGCAATTTTCCGTCGCTCTCTACACGTCCAAAACTCGCCATCATTTGCATCATGCTAGGGCATGATGAAAGCTCGCGCAGAATTTGGCGCGCGCAGACTGGATCACATAGACCGCAGCCACCATTTGCACAAGCGGCATGAGTCCTCGGATAGGCAATGTTCCGCAGCTCTGCCAACTCTCGCTTCTGGTCCTCAAGAGCACGTTCCGACTGCTCGAGCCTCTCTTCAAGAGAGTCAATGCGGCTCATGACGGAAAACACCACCTATTGATGTATTCAGTCATTGATCACTAAGAAAACCCATTGTGCCTACATACCATTGTGATGAGAGATGGTGGGTGACAGTGACAGTGAGAGAGGGTTGAGTTGGTCAATGGAAGGGATAGTAACTTCCAATCTCAAGAGAGTGTGTGTCTATTGCCGAAACTGTTGCCTATGAAGGAAGGAGACGAAGGATAAAGAGGTGAGGGTTAGATATGGCCCAAAGAGTGAAGTGAGGGGGTTTATATGCATCCTCTCACAGCCGAACTGGGCTGCAGACAGGTTGCCTCACAATTATGGCGCCAGAGACATGCAGCTACTTATCAGCGTACGACTGGAGGGTGTGCCACTAGCTGAGCTCGTGTATGTGAGATAATTGCTTCTGCTCATTTTTGCCAAGATGAATGTGCAAACGCGACGCGGGCGCGTGAGCGTGGCCTTTTCTCTGAGTTTCTGTTGCGGTTGTGGTGAGCAGCCAGACCCGTTGACTGAAGTTGGCTCAAGGTTTAGTTAGTGCGAAGCGACGTGTAGCGGGAGCTTCGAGAAGCGCTGGATGAGACAAAGGAGCACTATGGTGAGCACCGGAATAATGTCAAAATTGTGAATCCATGTGCGCGACTACAGATGTGCGAGTGTGTGTGCGTGCGTGCGCGTGCGTGCATGCGTGTATGTGTCTGGTGCGTCCAGTATCCAGTGCAAACCCTCTCCTCGACGGTGTTATTGTGACTTGTCTCAAACTGCACCCGGCCAACCTCGAGCCATACCTTAGGTTAGGTTGGGTAGCATGTCTCACATTTTGCAAAGCGGCCGTACAGTATGTCGACCTCAATGTACTATGAGTACATCAAGACACCCCGGTTATAATGTACCAATGAATTGCATCTGTTCTGCGCATCCCCTCCACGTCGCTCCTGGAATTTTATTGGAACGCCACCCTCTGCTCCAAATGCTACACTTCACCAATTCCGCTGATTTCTTGCTGGAAAAGCAAACCCCGGGCGCGCATGGAGAAGCCTCATTCGCAACCCTGCCAGCCAACTGTATTGGTGATGCTTGCTGAATACTAATCAAGTTGATAGCTCACCTATGTAGCAGGGGTCACCTCGTCAATATGCATGCAGTACTCTGTACCTGCTCTTGTGTATTTCCGTTACCACTGCAATGAAAGCCGATCTACACCATTGAGCAGCGATTGAATTGCAGGCTCGTTGGCGCTCCTCTCCGCCTGCACTTTGCCCGTCTGTCTTGTCCTTGTCCAAAACACGGGACAGTCTTTGCTATCGCAGCTGATGCTTTCCAGCGGCCCAAGCCCTGAGCAGCTGCGGCACACAGCCAGCACCTCTTGCAGCCGTCGCTCCTGGCTAGTTACTCTGGATTGGAGTGTCTGGAGTGATTTCTGAGATCTCCGCCGGCAGCGGCGACAAAGTAGGCTGTCCTTGTGCATAAATTTTCTCCTACAAATCAGGCAGTGTTGTGACCTCCAGTACGCATCTATTGTCGTCTTCTTGCCACCCAACGCAGGCGCTCGATACAAACGTCGGATTCGGGGCATGTCATCGTACCACTGCCGCACATTGGCTCCTATAAGGTTGAATATTCGTTCTAAGGGCGGGATCAAATTCTTTGTTATGTAGTAATCTGCATCCAATTGCCAGTGGGGATTACCGAGCAGCTCTTCGGGCGCAACACACCTATCCGTTAGCTTTGCCCCAGGTGCGCCCGTGATGACAACGTAAGGAATTCGTTCGCCATACTGCGGTTCGGCCCGCGCGTCTTGTAGCATTCGCTTTGTGCTGATCAGCGCCCCGGCAGGCGTTGGTCCTTTGTCAGAATACGTGCCGAGGCGGACTTCCTTAGCGAAGCAAAAGTCTTGGATTGAGACATTGTTGTGCATAATTTTCTTGCACTGTTTCTGAAAGTATGATTTGATGCGGCTGAGATCCGCTGTTTCAAAGAGGAGCTTGAGAGCTTTCTCTTCGATTTTCTGCTCCGCTGGCGTTCCATCGCGTCGGACGGTTTCGATTCCTTTTGCGTCAAACTCTGGTTCCTCCTGCCCCGGACTCTCGTACTTGTAGCCGACGTATCGTTTTTTAGCAAGAAGAACACATGGGTGGTAGACCTTTTCAAACTTCAACTTGATGGGTTTGGGGTTCATATCCGTGACAGCTTTGGCGATTTCGTTGCCAATCTCGAATGCCTGGTCCCTCGACCTGCCCTTCAAATAGACAAACAAGCTGTCTGTATCACCGTATACGACCTCAGCGCCCCATTTCTCAACTGAGTGGATGAAAGCGACGGCTCTTTCTAGAGTCTCACGTCCGGTTTGCACGATACTGTCTGCAATCTCTGAACAAGGCATGCGTCCAGAAAACGATGCTGAAGTGTATCCGTATGTGACGTTGGCCAGCAACTTCAAGGCAAGCTGTCGGTTGTTTAGCAGCTGTTGTAGCGTCTTATCGTCCTTGTCTTGCTTCATGCCACTCTTGACCATGATGCGAGTTTCCAAGATCTCGGTAAGCATCTTTGCTAAGGTTGACTTCCGAATATCTGGTTTCACATACATCATACCATTGGGGGAGATGTTGATGTAATCCTCAAGCAATGCTAATATCCCTTGCTGGCGCCGGTACGATGTGAACCCCATCTTATTCATCCCTCTCCAATCCGTGACTCGCCCCAAGAACGTGGAATAACAGTAATTATAGGCAATCATGACGCTGGGGTAGAGGCTCTGGAAGTCCAGGACCACGAGAGGGCTGTTGTAAAATTCGCTCCGAGGTTCCATGACAAGTGGGAGACATTCGAGGGCGTTTTGACCACCGACTTGCTTGCGATTAGGAGATACAAGCATAAAACTTTCCGGCTTTGCGATCCTGAACATGATGGATTCAACCTTGAACTGAGATCCTCGCGAAAATACCGAGAAGAAGTCGACGCCTAATAGGCGAGCTTGTTCGCTAGTTCTAGCGACCAGCTCATTGGCCTCGAGTATCTCAATGTCCAGCCTCGATCTGCTTTCATAATACTTGAGCAACTTATTTAGATCACCAGGCTTTCCACTCTTGTACCATGTCGTCAGCACCTTCCAATCGTAATGAGGAATGCGGCGGTGAAGGAGATGCCACACAACATTTTCCATCGTATACTGGAGAAGGTTCAGTTCGCCTCGCATCGCTCTCCAGATGTTGATCATGTGTCTTCCCGTGACCCGAATGCTGGAGGTTGTATTGAAGCCCCATCTGTCCTTGTCCTTGCCGAATTTCCCATTTGAGTGAGTTTTCATACGAGAAAATTCATCACATAGATTGTAGTCATATATCAGCCTTGCTCTTTCGATCAGGTAACCCCATGAGCTTCCATGTACCTCGTATCCAGTAAGAATATCGGGATCGTGTGTTCTCACAATCTCAACCATTCGGACTATTAAATCTAGCTCAGAACATTCTTCAACCACCTCAGAAGTTGTTTGGCGTTTGATCTGCCGCTGCAGGCTTCCGTCGCTAGATAGCACGAGGATTCCTGACTGGATCAAATCTGACGAGTTCTGGCTGTCAAGCAAAGTTTCATCGGATTTAAACGCCCAAAATATACACTGAAGCTCGTCTTCTTCGGGGTTGGGAACAAACTTGCCACGGGTGTTGACATGAAGTTCCAAACTCATGGTGCTCATGTACTGAGCTTCGCGTTTGACGCTCGTTGACCTTGTCGGCTTTGCATATTTAAAGTCGTATTTGGACTTCGGTGTTGGCCCGTCGATCTGCGAGAGATACTCTCTTGGAGTCGCTATGAAGCCGAAACTTGGATCCGTCTCGTGACGTGTCTTCTCCAGCCACCAATTCTCTACCTCTTCGTATGATGGGGGTGGTGTCGCAATCTCCCAGTGTCTTAATTTGCACTCTTTCCTCTGTTTCTTGAATTCGCGACGCATTTCTGCTTTGGTGAGGCCAGTGCCGTGCTTGAGGCCATGACTTGCCGCCGAAGTACCTGTTGCATCAAACTCGGGCAAAAACCGAAGGGTGTTACTTTCAAGTTTGAACTTTCGGCCGGCGTATTCCCGTACCTGCGCAGGTACATCCTTTTCGCGACTGTAGTAAGCGTCTTGGTAGATTACATCCGGAAGATCATAATCTTGCATAGA
The DNA here is from genome assembly GCA_002179835.1 of Calonectria leucothoes. Taxonomy (NCBI): domain Eukaryota; kingdom Fungi; phylum Ascomycota; class Sordariomycetes; order Hypocreales; family Nectriaceae; genus Calonectria; species Calonectria leucothoes. The sequence continues at coordinate 19,428 of NAJI01000416.1, forward strand.
CGAAGCCACATCGGCGGCTGTAGGCGGGGGCATGGAATATATCAATGTTGGCAAATCAGAAAAGCTCTCAATCGCTTCCTGAATTTTTGCTTGTGTACTGTCTTGAATTTCGAAATCAATATCAGATGATGTTATGGATGATAATTGAAATGAGTCTCCAGGGTTCATCTCATCCTCATCTGCAGCCAAATCGCGCAAGTCGAAGGTTACCTGCTTTGTAAACCCGCCGTCGTAGCTTTGTTGAGATGATGGTGGTTGGCTTGATTGACTTGATTGAGTCTTTTGGATAAGGTGGAGTGTTGTATCCGTGTTTTCCTTGACGATTGCAAAATTTAAGGTCTGATTAGAACCGGCTGCATCCTCGGCGGAAAGTGGCATGTAATGAGTTGGCAGAGGAGGACTATCTGGCATAGGGGACGCTTCGGGCGAGAATCGAACTTGGCTGGAGGGGCATTCGTCTTCTTCCTCGGATGTAGATTCGAATTCGTCAACTGGCGGTTCGTGCAACTTGATTCGCTTGGATGGGTGAGGAGTTGACACCAAGAAGGATAAATCCTCCTCCCACTCTTCGGCAATATCATCTTTCTCTGGAGTTGAGGGCCGCTTATCGAGGTTGTTTTTCGTGGCGAAGTCAACGAAATCTTGGGGAATTGGTATTTCGGGAGGCTCCTCAGTCGAGTGGCTACTATCATAAATCCCCATAGCCCTAAGCTTTTCTATTGAGATATTACGCGCGCGTTTGTTGGGTCGAAGTGGAGCATCCTCAAATGGATTTCCTTTCTCCTCCATTTGTAGAACCGTTGCAAGCGCTTCGTCGTCTGAGGAATTTAGAAAGTACTCGTCGCGGCTATTTTGGGCTTGGAGAACACCTCGCTCATCCACCTCAATACTACTTGCAGGGTCCTGGTCTATCTCATCCACATCAAGCTGAAGGCCAAGAGCTGGTCTGAGACTTGATGGGAAAAGATCTTCAACCGACTGAAGGGCGGTTTTGACAGACTGCTCAAACGGTGAGGGTTGCGCAAAAGTAGCAAATTCGAGATCAGGCTGGTTTTGAGAATCTCTCTCCGCAATTATCAAATCTCGAATCTGATCTCGATATTCTTCTTCGTGAATCCAATCTTGCGGTTGAGAGCATCGGGAGTCGGCCGACATTGAAACAAGGACTTCGGGAGGGAAAGGGCTACTATCCTGACTTGAATACTGCATCTGCCGCTTCCGTCTCCTGGTTTCATCTTCCCAGAGACCTGCCATGCTGTGTACGAATTTGAGATCGTTTGGGATGGGGTTGGTCCGCTCGATAAAATCATGGTGCAAGAGTCGTTCCTTGACTAGATTTCGGTTGGTAATGTGCTGTACACAAATATCCACCTCTAGTGAACAGTGGCTGGCCCTCGGCAGGTTGACTTCATCATTGATCGCGTGGGCTGGTATGGAGTCGCTGTGCCAGAGATGGGACGAGCTTGAGCCTTGTTTATGTACAGGGATAGGTAATCGAAAATACGTGGTAGAGGAGTTGACGTAATCGCACCCATACAAGTTGTAGTCGGCCATAAACTGAAGCAGATAGTCAAGATGGGCTTCATGGGGCTGGAATTTGTGTTTCATGATCACGCCCTGTTGAAGGAGGTCCGCCAGTCTTGTCATGAAAATGGGATTGAACATGTATATCTTCAAGTAGAAACGGTAGCCCACATGAAAGCCGTAAAAGGGGATGCCTTTGACAAGGGTGATGCGAGCGACAAATTTCGCATTATTTCCACGTTGATCTCGGCGATAGCTGACAGCTAAAGCATGGTCGATGGAGAGATGCAGACGATAGATGTAGGAACCCACTTGAACAAAGTCAGCAAGTCTAACTAATACCATCCATCATGGTTTAACTACCTTCATCGGGATCTAAGCCTCCTTCGTACTCTACATACAAGTACGGAAAAGCACCGTGTATATGCGCGCAAACTTTTTGGCCAGTTTCTGTGGACCCAAAGATCCTGATGACTGGAACGTTGGGCCCATGGGCAACGTGCCCTGGTTGAACATCATTGCGAAGCTGTGGATCAAATCGAGTGGGTGTGGCCTGGTAATGGTCGATGCAATTCAATCTAACCCGGAACGAATCCATATTCGTAGGGTTTGCACTCCATCAGAACCGTTTCATTCGGACTCGAGCGCACATTCGGCGCAAGGGACAGTGCGGTGCTGGCTGGCTTCTTTCTTCATCATCCATTATTCACATGTAGCTGACAGGACACGCGCGTGCGCCACCCTTGTTCTTCGCGTGATCACGTGGCGATAAGCGTTTATCGGGAAACATGATCAGAATGCGCCAGACATCTCTCGTTGCACACTGCCTGGCCCAAGAACAATAACAGGACCCTTGTCTTGACTTACTGCTGCTCCCCGAGGGCTTTAGGGACTCGCTTCCTGGAAATATCTGCTTCTTCTCATTTCTTTTGAAGCATCATCAATTTTTTCTAACCCTCGCCTCGCCATTCACGTTACGGTTGACTCGACTACAACAACCATGCCACCCCCGAAACCGCCTGTCGGAGCTGGTGCAGCCTCCAAGGAGGAAAACATTTACATCCCGTCTTTCATTAGCAAGCGTCCGTTTTACGCTGGCGAAGAAGGCGACGATAACGATTATCTCAAACATCAACGTCGCGAGGAGAAGAATGAGAAGTCGCAATGGTATGACCGCGGGAAAAAGGCCGGTCCCGCCGCAACCAAATATCGGAAAGGCGCGTGCGAGAACTGCGGCGCAATGACACACAAAGAAAAGGACTGCTTAAGCCGACCAAGAGCGAAAGGCGCCAAATGGACGGGGAGAGATATTCAAGCCGACGAGAAGATCCAGGATGTCAATATGGGTTGGGATGCCAAGAGAGATCGATGGAACGGCTACGACACCAGGGAGTACCGACACGTGGTGGATGAGTACAATACCATGGAAGTGCTGCGGAAAAAGGCACAAGGCGATCCCGCGGAGGATGAAGACAAGGATGATGGCGATAAATATGCGGATGAGAACGACATGAGCAAGCATCAGAGTACAGCGACCCGACAGTTACGAATCCGCGAAGATACCGCCAAATATCTTCTGAATCTTGACCTCGAGTCTGCTAAATACGATCCCAAGACGAGATCATTAGTTGATGGTGGTGCCACAGCTGACAAGGCCGCTGAAGTGTTTGCTGAGGAAGGATTTATGCGATCATCTGGCGACGCTGGCGAGTTTGAAAAGGCACAAAGATACGCTTGGGAAGCGCAAGAGAGGAAGGGCGATACCAGTAAACATATTCAAGCCAACCCTACGGCAGGAGAGTACTACCGGAAGGTTGAGAGAGAAGCTGCAGAAGCTAAGCGCGCCGAAAGGGAAGCGATGTTACTGGACAAGTATGGCGCAGACCAGAAGGCGATGCCAGCTGCGCTCCGCAATATGACAGTCACAGAATCCGAGAAATTCGTCGAATATGACGAAGCTGGCTTGATCAAGGGGGCACCGCTGAAGGCGGCCAAATCGAAATATGCCGAGGACGTATATATCAATAACCACTCTTCTGTTTGGGGAAGCTGGTGGTCCAACTTTAAGTGGGGATACGCCTGTTGTCACTCATTCGTGAGAAACAGCTATTGCACTGGCGAAGAAGGCAAGGCAGCCTGGGAGGCTGCTGAAAAGCAACGGAGTGGTGCGAATTTGATTGAGGAGAAGCCAGAAGAGGAGTCCGAGGTCCCAGCCAAGGAGAATGAGCAGACGGAATCAGAAGACTCAAAAGCCAAGAAAAGAAGCAGGGAAGAAATGATGAATGGAGTGACAGAGAAAGAAATGGACGAGTATAGGCGGAAGAGGACAGCAGCAGACGATCCAATGGCCCAAATGTTGGGCAAGGACGAGCTTCTTACATAGCGTTATATCTGTCTGCAATTTGCCTACGTTTATCTGCAGTTGGTCTAGTTTTTTTTTTTGCGCCGTTTTAATACCCAAGACAGCATACTTAAACTTGGCATGTACTGCAGTGTCACGCCGCTCTTCCGCGCTTCTTGTGAATGCCCATCCTATTTCGGGTTATGAAATCTAGGCTCTGTCTTGTATGGCCCCCATGATTGCAACAACAACCACGCTCGTGTGGAATACCAAACAACGAGGGGCACAGACATGGTGCGTGAAGATTATCACGGTCACGGTCACGATCACGGCGATTTTAGCGAACGCGGTAGCGCAAGACCCTAGAGCAGAAAAAAATAAAGAAAAAGTGACCGTTGTCCTCAGACAGTCGCTCGAGGTCGGCAAATGATTGCTTGTCCATAAATTTTCACGACGTGCTTCTTGTGGGCGCGCCGTGCAAGCAAGTGGGGTAAAACTCCCATCGTCAATGTGAAATGAGCAGCATTACAATGAACCAAAAGAGGCATGAAACCGAATTGCATTGGCGCACTAATGATGCAACGTCAACCCCACGTTTGTTTTATGTTTCTTCTCTGCGTTCTGGTCCTTTGCTGCTGTCGAGATCCTTGACTATGAGTCAATCTTTGTGCTGGACACATTGACTAGCACTCGACACGGACACTGGCTAACCCAAGTTTTTGTTCAATTGTCCTTCCAAATCGAGCCCGGCTTCCAAATGCGTTTTTTCAATGTCGCGAAGCTTTGCATCCGCGCGGTTGGTAATCTATAGTACGAGACTAGAGCCTTCTCCTGGAACTCAATTATATTACCTCACATTACCATGTCGCACACCCTTAAACATTTTTATTGGCTCTTTTTTTTTTTAGGGGTCTGTGTATTTCTGACGAATTCTAGGGTCGTGTTCCTCATTGGTTTCCATGTTAAAATAGCATATTCTTTACTTGAGTAGCGGCCCTGTATGACAATACCGGCTAAATTCCTTAAGTGAGATTGTTGATAGCTACCAAGGCAACTTTTGCTTCTTTGGTCTCTCAACTCACTACTTGACTACAGGCACATCAAAAAGCAGTTCCACCTAAATAGGAGGTAACACAAATCGAAAAATAACCATACTAAAATTTACAGATGCACACAAATATCAACACGGGGGATGGTGTGGGTAAAGACACGTTCTGTTCACCAACTACCCTAGAGCCGTGATCGCAATAACCTGATTTTTTTTAATGTCTGCCTACCTACCTAGATAAGATAACAGCTGCCAGCGAACGCACTGTCGTATTCACAAAGTCACAGGCACAACAACTCATTCTCTGGCGTCGTGTCATAAAACAAGGATAAAGTGCTGGCAATGTCGACGTCGAGTCGGCTGGCGATACGTGACGTGTCTACTGGGGACTTGAGTCAATGCCGGCAAGGTTGATTGGCTATTGGCTCATGGTAGACACAATCTTGCATAACGGACGGGATGACCCAGTCACAACGCATAGCATCGCGCAAGGAAGCATGAGGGTTTTTTTTTAGTCATCCTCCTAGTCGATCACTGGACCGGGAGATCCGATCCTCTGGATGCACAACACGATGAGGGCACGAAAACAAAAAAAACAAAACCCACGAAAAAAAAACAAGACAACCAAACAGCCACCACCATCACGGGGGATCCACACGGGACAGGGCCACGAATGGGAGTGGACTGCGGCCAAGTCCGGATGCGTGCGGCTTGCCGTCATCACACGCGGCTTGCACTGGTGGCTGTACGTAATTGGCCAACCGGCAGCCCCTGGTCGGGTGGCTCTGAGGGACAGAAATGAGATGAAGTGTTATGCGATGGAGAAGCGAAGGGCACCAGAGAAGCGGGGATCCTTGGTGACAGGCTTCCGTTCTCGACCGCCTAGAATTGTTTTGGCAGTAACGGAATGCTGGATGGGCATAAAAAATGTGTGGATCATTGGAGGGGCAAGCTTCGTGAGGCTCTTGGCTTGATGCCAAATTGTGAGAGCCGACGGCATTCCGTGGCGGCTTTGGATGGAGCCCATTTCTGAACCCGGGAGGGTCTCGGATGAGGGTTTCTTGTTAGACAAGACCTGGAAGCAAGGAGGAAAGCCTCGCCTCATCCAGGTCTCGGGGAATGGACATCCACAAGACGGCATAATTTTTTAGTGCTCGCAGACGCCATCAATGTTGTGAAGAATACCTTGCATCCTTGCTTTCCGGCTAAGTGCTGAGAGTGAGGGCCGGTAATTAAGCCGCCCACGACCATGTCTTCCGTCCCCGCCGCAGATGGATACCTCGGAGCGAAGGTAGGGAGGATTTTTCCCAGACAGGCGTTGGGCGCACGTCCGAAAGACAGCGATATCCTGCCGCTCGTTGGTTGCTTGTATAAGATATTCATCATCTGATCTACCAGTGGCGTTAGGCCAGACCCCGCGATTTTGATCCAACACCTGGAGCGGCCGGGCCCATCGGCCTTGTGGTTCGCCGCGACCTGGAGCATTCATCTCATCTCATCTCACTGCGTATCCAAACGGCGGCTAGGGGATTTTCGCCTGGCGCTCTCTCGTTAGTGCCCCATGAACTCTCGCCAAGGGCTCCTCCGGACAAGGTTTTGGACAGGGGCGCCTGAACTTATCACCTTGCAGTGTGGATCGAGGCTGTGAATGCGCGAGACAGTGACGGCGGCGGGCGCCAACGAGGAGTGAGTTTTCAACCTGTCGCCTACCTCGCTGATGGGTCTAGCTGCGAGGGGGATGACGATGAGGGTTGACAATATTCTGCGGAACTGGCGGCGGAGGGCTGTGATTCGACGGCGCGACCTGCATGTTTGTTGACTTTTGAAGCCTTGTTGACATGAGTAGCCAGAGTGATTATCGGGTACAATCCTCATGCTGACATCGGCCTATCCTCTTCCTTCTCTCATGCCATTCTGTGACCCCCGCCCAAGGGACACACACAGGACGACACGAGGGAGGGGAGGGCCCAAGCGACTCAGAGACAGGCGGGATTTAAAAAAAGACTGCCGTGTAGCGTGCCAGCGAACACAGCGATGAGAGGGGCCTGGCGTATGAATTTGCACAGCCCATGGACAAATTTACCGTCCCCTCCAGAAAGCTGGGGCCACGGATCTATTCATGGCCTCAGCGACATTGGGATCGCAGGCCAAGGAGCCGAAGGAGACGGCATCCGAGATGGGCAAATTCAAGGGAACAAGGACTAGGACGGGGATAGAGACGGGGTCGGGGCGAGAGCATAACCTTCTGGAAAGGGCATCTCGCTCTCTCTGCTGCGACGACCAGGGCAGGGCAGCACAGCACCAGCACCAGCACCAGCATGCGACAAAATGCTGCCTGCACCCACGATCCAAGACATTAGCCGTCCAGGGTGGCTAGCTCAGGAACGACCCAATGGTGCGCCTGCAGTACCTGGCTAGCGAAGCAGAGCGTCATCAGCCACCGGTGCTGTCCCAGGTCCCCTGTCCCACTCTCCACGTTCGGTTCCACCAGTGACTCCACGACCAAGACCCAGTGTCCTTTTCTGGTCATAGGTAGTATGCGCTCCGTCCGGCGAAACCGCAATCGGCAGTGCTGGGCCTGAAAGGCGCTGTAAGTGCATGCTCAGCTCCCCTCTTTTTGCAGCACGACAGGCCTTGCAGGCGTTCCGAGCCCCGTACGGAGCAGGTTGACGGCGCAGGGGGAAATCATCAGGTGCTGTGCAGAAGCCCAAACAAATCCACATCTGCATCCCCCAGAAGCCGAGGCCAGGGCCCCTCCCTTCGTCCTGAACTCGGGACAGGGAGCACGGATGGTCGACTCCATCGCAATACGTAGAGCTTCATCCAGCTGAGCCCAGCTTGCTGGAAAGACACAGTCACCGAGCTCAGCGCACAGCCCACTAGCTGGACCTGTCTTGCTGTTGGGGCTGACACAGGCACCGGGTCCCCATCTAATTGCCCTGTTCCTCTTTTTTTTTGTGGAAAAGAAACAACAAGGCGAGGAGGAGAGATGAGAACAGCGACAAAGGCAGACACATTTCAGTCTGGCTAACGTCTTTGTTTCTGCCTCCCTACAGATGTCCTCGCGCCGGTCTGTCTGAGTTGTCAAAATCCAATTTCCCCGTTCGCCCGGTGCCTTTTCGTCTTCATGCGCACCGGCGATTCGTGGTATAGCAGTGTAGAGCGGCATTAGAGAGACGACGTCAGTCCAGGCGACAGCATCATCACGTCCAAGCCCCTCACCCGGCACCTTGACAGTGGCCCATCCGGACTTCCATTGTGCTTTTCGCTACTGCAGACTGGGGTCCAATCATTGCCCCAACCTGCCATGCTGCCCCCCTCCGCTATAATAGTCGTCCTATCGCATCGCACATCGACTCATTTCCTTTACGGGTCTTGTTTGTTTGTCGTGCCCTTTCTCCTTCCTTTGGCTCTGTGTGCAGACCGCCTTTGGAGCTGCCGCCATCCTGTGATTTCCTGGAGCTGCCTCTCAGGACGCCGTACGGGTTGTTCCTCGTCTTCTTGGTCGCCTCGAACCACCGCGATTTCATTTGTTTGTAATCGGGGCATCCTACGGGCCCGTTCTCCTCCACCGACTACTGCGAGCCGACTGCAGATAGGCCCCCTTGGCTGCTGCAACCCCTAACCGGATCGATTTCTTGGATTCTAGAAGGGCCAGAGGCCAGAGGACTCCAGAGGCCTACGCTTGATTAAAGGTAGCTCGCCGTCCTTCTTCTGGCTGGGAACAGACCCCACCACGCCGAACGCAGGCTCTGACAGGAACTATTTTGGCGCGCGCGTCTCACCGTCACTGGCCGCCGTCTCTTGACGCCTTCGAACCAGGCTGTGGCTCACTGTAGTTTGCTGCAGCTCAGGCCCTTTCGCACGCCGGCCGTTTTGGGTGCCGCTGAACAAGCCCCCCGAGCCGTCTCACTGCGCCTCACGGCCAATCGGGAATGATCAACAGGACGACAGTCGCGCAAGTCTCGGGTCTTCATTCCAGCGTGTGCATCAGCGACTGCGACTGTACAGAACGGGCGCTCACACAGACACAGGGGCGGAACCACCACCAGCAACAGCAACAACAGCCGCTGTAAGGACCAAACGCGCCCCTGCCACAGACTCCTGTACCACCACACCACCACCACCAGCTAGCACGGGTCCCCTCGCTGACTCGACGTGGTGCGTGTGTGTGAAGCGCAGTGACAACAACGCGATCGACGCTTGTCAGCTGGACGACTTTTGTTGTTGTTGACAGGCTACTAACTGCGCTTACAAACGAACCAGAGTAACATCAGCGACGGGTTACCTTTAATCATTCGTCTCTCTCACACTCTCTAAATTTTTTTGTCCTGTATACTTTCTCCCTTCTCTCTCCAATCATTTGTTGGTGATTATCCTTCTTTCATGCCATTTTATTTTTGCGGGTAATTTCAATTTCGTTTGCAGCAGCCGGGCCTGCTCTCTTTTTTTTGTCACTGCTTTGACCTCTCTCCCTCGCCCTCTCCCTGCAGCCGCAGCTCCACGCGCCGTCAGCTGGCATACACCCAGCACTCCACGGCAGACACCAACTTTAATCATCCACCAACACCCATCCCCCGGATCAACACAAGCAACACAAACAACGCCGCCCATCAGTCAAAAACCCCGCGACGGGCCTGCCACGTCGTTCGTCCGTCCCTCTTGATGGTTTCAAGACATCTGTAGGTGTCTATACCTCTTCGAGGGCCGTTCGAACAACATCATGGCCTCCTCGCTGGCCTCGGACAAGCCCAGCTTGCCGGCCCCTGGCACCGCGGCCAACGATCCCTTCGTCACTTCGACACCTGCACCCGCTCGCGGTCGCTACGCCAATTTCGACCATGATCTCTTCATCGCAGGGCCTGCATCATCACCGGGCCAGGCCAAGCGCGCCCTTGAGGCCCATCTCGCTGAGACGGAGCGGCGCCTCGAGGAAGCCGGCAAATTAGGCACTGCCCTCGTTTCCCAGCGCAAGGCACTGACTGAGCAGCTTCAGGAGGTGGAAAAGGTGCAAGCTGAAGGCGAGCTCGGCCCCGAGTTGCGCCAGAAGCTGGTTGAGATTGAAAAGGAGTACAACAACCTCGCCAGAGAGTCTGCGCGGGCTTTCCTGCCCAAGCAAAGAGTTCCTAGCAATGAGGCCAATCCCAACTCCCCCTTTGCGCCCGACAGCCGAAGCGGCAGAGTAAGTAGTCCACGCTCCTCGCCGAGGGCTTACATCCATTTTATGCCCATTTAGCTGACCTTTTCCCGCGACGCAGCGCTCCGTCAGCCCATCTAAATTCGAAAGCCAGGCGACTGGATCACCCACCAAGCTTAGCGTCCCCAATCGAAAGATCCGCAACCAGCCTTCAAATCGCGTCCACGACATCCAGTTCGCCGCCGAGATCAGCGAATCCTTGCTTGTCCAGGTCCGCAACCTGCAATCCTTGCTTGCTGAGCGCGACGAGGAGGTTAAGGATCTCAAGTTCGACAAGTCTAGGCTCGAGATTGATTCGGAAAACCTGAAGCAGCGTGCCAAGACGCTTGACGAGAGCGAGACTCGCTACAAGGAAGAAAACTGGAATTTGGAGACCAAGCTGCAGGAGCTTGCCACGCAGCACAAGGAGTCAACAGATCGCGAGAAGAAGTTGACGCAAACTCTCAACACTACGCAGACAGAAAAAGTTACCGCTCAGAGAGAGCTCGACGAGGTCAAGGTGACTCATGCGAGATTGGTCGACGAGTATGCCGCTGCCGTTCGTAACCACGACATTGAGCTAGGCACGGCCAAGCGAAAGATTGGCATGGCTGAAGGAGAACGCGCCGCCATGCAGCGAAGAATTGACGACCTCACCAGCCAGAACCAGGAACTTGCCAGGGCCTTTTCCGTCCAGAGAGCTAGAGTTGCTGAGCAAGAAGGCAACACTCGTACTAGCGACGAGGATTTCGAATCTGCCGCCGACCACATCACACCGGATCACTCTCCTCCTCAATCCCCTGTCAAGGGTACACCTCGCCATTCCGTGCTCGAGACCGAGACCATGAAGTCGTCTCTGCACCATGCTCAGCGTACTATCCAGAGTCAGCGCAGTCTTCTGCACCGTGAGAAGACTGAGAAGCTTGAGCTGAGGAGAATCATCCAAGACCTTCGCGATGATTTGGAGAAGGCCAGAACCGAGACCACCGAGACCAAGCCTGCCCGTCGCAACCGCAACAAGGACTCTAAGGAATTCAAGAAGCCCCCTCGTCTACTTGGTAGCTTCCGCTCGAGCAAACAAGAGGTTATTCAGGATGATGGCGACTGGGAGGACCAGGGAGATGTGTCACCTCGTGGCTCAACCTCTCCGATGACCTCGAGTACCATCACCGTCAGACGCCGGGTTGCAGGCAACACTCAACCTATTGATGCCAGCGATCAGTTCGACACTGCCAACGAAGCCAGCGAATCCGCCTTTGAGACTGCCAACGAGCGTGGCACAGAGACCGAAGACTTCCAGACTGTCAACGAGGAGCTTTCTGGAAGTGACGGCGCCGAGACCGAGACTGAGGTGAACACGCGCAGCTTCAGCAATATGAAGCCGCCCAGTTTGCCCTCAGCACTTTCACGACACGCCTCTCGACACTCCATCAACAGCACTGCATCAACGTCGGCCGATGAAGACGATTATGGTCATATCAAGACACCAACTGGTACACTTTCTTCAAGGAGGAACAGCCGCCTTCGCGTTAGCCGAGGCCTGTTCAGTCGATCTCGGCAAGCCAGTGAAGAGCCTGCTCCTCAAAGCAGCCCTGTCAGCTTCATGAGCAGCCCTACTGCTACACCCCAAGGAGGCCAGAGTCTCTTCGCGGAGCTTCAGCAGGACCTTGATGGTAGCGACAGTGAGTCCGCTGGAGTTCACACTCCCAGCCGAAGGGGCGCCCGATCCATTGCTCCTGGGTCTGTGGGCACTGCGTTCTCGCCCCCGCCGCCCATTCCTGCATTGCGCAAGGCGGTCATGGTCGACTCTGGGGTCATGACTGATCCCATTACCATTGTTACCAGCAGCAGTGCTATGGAGACCATGCCCCGTGTGAGTGTTGGCCTGATGCCAGACCTACACGACGATTCTCCTCCAAGCTCACCTGTTAGTGTCCTGGCTCGACCAAGGTCGATGATCTCCGTCGCTGGCTCCAGCCGTGGCCGTGCTCCTTCCTGGTCGCTCCCCGAGTCCATTAGTGAGTCTCGACCTATGTCCATGTCGTACAGCGATGCCGGTGCCCAGCATGATCCCGACATGGAAGAGAAGCTGGCTCAATTCCCTGTGCCACCTACAATGTTGTCGCCCATCCTTCCCCCGACTCTCAGCATTTCTTCTATTGCCTGCGAGAATATTGAGCCTCGAGAGGAGATTGTGGTTGCTGCAGCCCTGTCTCTGACTGCGATCACGAATGAGAGCTTGGAGCCCGTAGCGGAGCCGGAGACTCCTCTCCCAGATTTGAGTTTGACCACTATTGTTGCCCAAGACTTGGAGCCCGTTGCGGAACCTGATATTCCTCTTCCTGAGCTCAGCGTCTCCTATATCTTTTCGCAGGATGTCGAGCCAGTGATGGAACCTGAGCTTCCTCAGCCTCAGTTGACCATGACGTCCATCTTGGTGGAGAATGTTGAGCCCGTGGCGGAACCTGAGATTCCTGCTGCTGATTTGAGCCTATCTGTCATCTTTGGCGAAACTGTAGAGCCTGTTGCTGAGCCAGAACAGCCCTTGCCTGACCTGGCGATGACCAGAATAATCATTGAGGAGCTTCACCCAATCGCTGAACCTGAAGCGCCTCGCCCAGACTTGAGTTTGACGATTGTCATTGCTGAGGAGGTTGAGCCTATTGCAGAGCTGGACTCGCCTTTGCCCGAGTTGAGCTTTGCTAGCATTGCTGCGGAGGAGCTTGAGCCCATTGCAGAGCCTAAGACGCCTCCTCCCGAACTCACATTTACCTCGGTGCTTGTGGAGAATGTCGAGCCCATCGAAGAGCCTGGCATCCCAGCTCCTCTCCTTTGCGTATCTTCAATCTATGGAGAGTCAGTGGAGCCAGTGGCAGAGCCCGAGGTTCTACCCATCGTGGTGGCACCCCCGCCCCCTTCGCTTACTATGTCTGCTATCTTTGGAGAACACCTTGAGCCGGTCTCCGAGCCCGCCTCAGAGCCTATTGCTCCTGCGCTTAGCCTATCTGTCATCTCTTCAGAACATGTTGAGCCCATCGCTGAGCGTGCGCCAGAGCCCTTCGTGCCTCCCGTACCTTCGCTGAGCATGTCCTTCATCATCCAGGAGGATGTTGAACCCGTCTCTGAGCCCGAGCCAGTGCTTCCAGAGGCACCGGCTCTTAGCATGTCGTTCATCCTTCAAGAGCATGTTGAACCAATCGTTGAGCCTGTCCCTCCTCCACCTCTTCGACCCCAGCTCAGCATGTCTAACATTCTTCGGGAGCATGTCGAGCCAATCGTCGAGCCTGTGCCTGAGCCTGTTCTTCCTCCGGCTCCTCAACTGACCTTGTCAAGCATCTTTGGAGAGCATGTTGCGCCTATCGCGGAGCCTGAACCAGAGTCCTTTGTCCCACCTGTTCCTGAGCTTAGCTTGTCTAACATTCTGGGAGAGCATGTTACGCCTGTTGCAACACCTGATCCTGAGCTCAGCTTGTCCAACATTTTCGGAGAGCATGTTACGCCTGTTGCAACACCTGATCCTGAACTTAGCTTGTCTAACATTCTGGGTGAGCATGTTGCCCCCGTCGCAACGCCTGATCCTGAGCTTAGCTTGTCCACCATTTTCGGAGAACATGTTCAGCCCATCGCTGAGCCTGAGCCAGTTATTCCTGAGCTTGTCATGTCTACCATTCATGGGGAGCATGTCACGCCCGTCGCTTCACCTGTTCCTGAGCTTAGCTTGTCCACCATTTTTGGAGAACATGTTGAGCCCATCGCTGAGCCAGAGGTGGCTCCAGTTGTTCCCCCTGTTCCCGAGCTTAGCTTCTCCGTTATTTCGCGTGAGCACGTTGAACCAATCTCGGAGCCTGAGCCTGAGCTAGTAATTCCTGAGCTCGTCATGTCCACCATTCATGGTGAGCAAGTGGAGCCCATCGCTCCGGAGCCGGTGGAGCTTGCCCTCTCCACTATTGCCGCCCAGCACGTCGAGCCGCTTGTTGAGCCCGAACATGTTACTCCTCTGCCATCTCTCGACATGTCTTCAATTTATGCTGAAGACTGCGAACCAAGGGAGGAGGCGCCTGTTGAATTGGCCTACTCGAGCGTATCAACTCAGCATGTTGTGCCCGTTTCCGAGCCTGAGCCTCTTCCCCCATCACTGGGCCTCTCGTCTATCACTGCTCAGAATATATCACCTATTCTTGCACCCGACTCCCCGCCGCCATCCCTGGCCTTCTCCCCAGTAGCGGCTCAGGGAATTGAGCCCATCGCTCCCATTCAGAAGCGCCCCAGCCTGCCATCTTTCGGCTTCTCGTCTATTGAGTCTGTTGAAACTCAGCCTATTTCTCCTAGAAGCCCTTGGAGGGATGGGTTCGTTCTTCCTCGGGATATGAAGTCTCCCTTCATGGAGACCAGCTTGCCTGAGACGCCTGCCAACAGATCAATCGCACGCAATGGCAAAAATGTGGACTCTTCAGTTGTTATCGCCGAAGACGAGACGAGACAATCTCCTAGTGATCTTCGAGATGAGGTGGAGACACCAGAGTCACAGCGTCCCTTTAAGGAGATCTCAAGTAACCAGACTACCCGACCTCGCGAGGCATCAATCCCCACCAGCGACCAAGGTGCACAGACCTCACTTACAGCCGATGCCATTGACGCCATGTTCAAGACCCGCGGCCGTCCTGCTTTTAGCCCAGAGAAGTCGGTTGCCAGTTTCGGAACTCCCGGTACGACTGGTACATCTGGTACTGTTAGAATCCACCGACCTCGGGACAGCTATGGCAGTCCCACGCGCAAGAGTAGGTTTGGTGAAGAGGGATTTGACTCGAGTCCTGTTCGCAGACCTGGCAGCTCGGCTAGTGCACTGAGCGCGGCGAGTGGTCGGACGTCGTCTATTCTCGACGCCCCTCCCCTGCCACCTAACCATCGTGAGGTGATCGAGGCTGCACGAGCAGGCTCTTCGCACGGCACACAAACGAACATGGGACCACCCACGTGGCCCGCGTCTGCGCTCAAGCCGCATAGACCTATTACACCAAACCAATACTTGGCGCCTCTGTCCACCCGCGACACAACTCCCCGTGCGCCAGGTACAAATGGCAATGCTGACTCGCCGACGAGACTGACATCCAAATCTTCCGTTTCTTCTTTCGCCTCTGAACTTGACTCCAGATTTAACATGCGCCCCGGTGAGATGGGTATGGATGCTGCTGGCTTCGGCCCCAACACGGATCCTCGCATGATCCAGGCTATCACCCAGACCATGATCGGAGAGTACCTCTGGAAGTACACGCGCAAGACGGGACGTGGAGAGTTGTCCGAGAACCGACATCGCAGGTACTTCTGGGTGCACCCTTACACCAGGACGTTGTACTGGAGCGACCGCGATCCTTCGTCTGCTGGAAAATCGGAGCTTAGGGCCAAAAGTGTTCCTATTGAGGCTGTCCGAGTTGTGAATGATGATAACCCTATGCCACCCGGACTTCACCGCAAGAGCTTGGTGATTCTTTCACCAGGCAGGACCATCAAGTTTACCTGCACCACCGGCCAGCGACACGAAACCTGGTTTAACGCTCTCTCATACCTACTTATCCGCACCAACACGGATGCTCAATCTGACTTGGACGAAATTGGCAACAACATCACGCGCGAGGACGTCGAGGAGTTCAACCCTCAAGTAGCGCGACACTCCGCACCACCCCGCGCTCCCCCTTCTCTGTCATCATACAATTCCCGCACCACTCGTAACGAGTCGCCGGCTGTTGGAATGTCCATGAACATCCCAACATTGACACCAAAGACCCAGCGCGCGGCTGGCGGCACACTGAGCAAGCTAAGTGGTTACTGGAAGGGCAGCATTTCGGGCCGACGTCGAGGCCATAGTGCACAGGACCTGAACATATATGAGGCGACGGAGGCCCACGATAGCGCCGAGGACCTCCGCGAAATGATTGAGCACCAAGATCGCCAATCGCACCGTCTCGAGAACGTCCGGGCTTGCTGTGATGGTAAGTTGATTTTGTTTTTGAACGCGATAATCGATGTCTGTTGCTAACTTATGCCTAGGTAAACACGACGTGGGCAATCTGCCACACATTGCTAAGCGAGGTCGTTTGAACAACCATGCTCATTCCCACCCAGGGATCTTATCTTCCACTCCTATGGGTTCGGTGCGCTCCCGGGCTTGAGCTCGGTCTCGTTTTTCATCTACACAGGGTGAATGCCCCAATGTTTGTCATCTTTACTCCACCACTCTCGATCCCTCCGAGTATCCCCTAGAAATTCCACCTACCTTAACGACTAAAACATCCTCACGGAAACTTTCATGATCCTGATGATTTTCTTTTACTACTCTTTTGAATTCGGTATACAACCTGGATCCAACCTCATGCGCCGCTGAAGCGGTTTATAATCCGACCTAGCCAATAACCAACCTATTGGCTTATGACCTGCCAAACAATTTTCCTTTTTTATTATATTTTCGTCTATACTCAAAACTTAATCCTCAAAAACTCAACGAAAAAAAACCCTCTACAATCAATCAACACGCGCCATCGAGGAATCGAATGGCTTCCTTTTTGTCTGGGCCACTCCAGGTCGAATCAGCGACCGGGATGTAGGAGCACAAAGGAGTTTCGTCTTTCTATGGAGGGGTGTTCAGTATTGTTTTTACCACCGTACCTTTATGTAATGCACGGCGTCTTGATTTTATACGAGTCAGCTGGTGTAATGCTGTTGTGGTGGTTAAGTTAAGTCTGTATTTTTGTGCAAGCACAGATGTTTGCATTAGACCAGATTGCGCAACCCCTGAAAATACCTGGTGGTAATGGGCAGCGAAACGGAGTGCGAAACGAGCAGTTCGCAGCTGGATGACGGGGCTGTCCTAGTGGTAGCATTGATGACTGAATGACATTTTCTTTTATAGTGACTATTGCATTGCTGCTGTTTATGAATGTGAATTTTGTGTTAAAACAAGATGGTAGTGTTTGTGGAGGCAGTCGTTCTATCTTCGTCGAGAATTTAACCCGTTATCTGTTGTACACTTGGCATGTCCACATGTCCACATGTTCTTGGTGCTGCGTCTTATAGAGAATGACGAATTCTGGTCGTGTGAGACTGGGTGGTCGGCCTCCTGCATATTTTAGTCCTTATTGGTGAACAGCTACATGTTCTTTTTCAATGGCTATCTGGCTCGATGTAACCCAGCATGGTGGCCCCATTGGGTTTGTTTCGTGGGGGAAACATGCAGTTCGTGGCTACGTGGCATACGTTCATGGCCGCGCCTCACTTTGAAAGGCCTGTCATGCTTGCAATTCTCTACCAAAATTTAGTTTCATATGGTACCTATTTGGCTGTTGGAGGAGAACTGCATGCTGTCGGACTTTTGTCCTACCACCCATGCAGGCCAATGTGGGAAGGGTTGGATGGCAAAACGAGGCTGTAAGTTGGCCTGACTTGACAGCATGGGGTGCTGAGTATAAGAGTGGCGTGAAATCTAGCCCACATTCATGGTGCGTACCTGGAGATGTCGCTGGCATATTGTTATTTTCGAATCACGGCCAAGATTGAAACAAGACGAACCGCACCGACAATAATGGTCGAAAAGTCTGCGAGAGGGAAGCGAGCATCGCTCCCGCCTTCTCGCGTAGAGATTGGACGGAGTGTAGCGGCAAAGCTGCAGAAGCTCTGCGAAGACATCAATGATCTTCAAAAAGATAGAGATGGAATACAGAGCTATGATGAAATTAGCGACAAATTGGACCAGGCCAAAGTTGAGCTGCAGAAGAAGGACAAAAGTCTATCCAAGTTGGAAACCACTATCAGGGAGCTGAAGAGAGACAATGAAGGCGCAATGCGAATGTTTGGGGAACAACTCAAGGCTTGGGATCTCGATCGAGCTAAGCATGGAGAGGATGCTGCTGAGCTGACCGAACTGAGAAGCTCGGTGGCGGGTTATCGGACATCGGCTGAAGAGGCCGGTAAAGAACTGGACAGCCTCAGACGAACCGTCACTGAAGATGAAGGAAGAATTAAGACGATGGAGCAGCATATTTCTAGTCTCAAGGAAAAGTGCGAGCTGAATAGCATCCTGGCGAGAAGAAGGACGCAGCAGTTGAACCAGGAGAAGAAAAAAGTAGGAGTGTTGCAAGATGATCTGGGACTTGGGGTACTGGACCTCCAAAAGACGCAAGGAGCCCTTGAACCCAGCCATGTTGCTTGTGCGGTTGCTGATTTTTCGTTCTAGAGAGAATGTCTTTGAGACGTTGGCTGAGCGAGTGCAAAAAGTCACTTGGGCTCAGTTCCATCGCCCGATACCCAACCCTGGTGTAAGTGGCATGTTCAACCAACCAACCAACAAGACACTTATATTGACAAGCGGGCTAGGTTCATATTGACTATGGGAACTTGTCCCGAATCCCGCAGTTGCCGTCCGAGTCAAGGGCAGCGCAGTATATGCGTTGTGCCTTTGCCGAGGCCGTTGTTGCGCAGGAGCTGGCCGCTAGGATATTCCAGGACCAATACCCCGTTGACCAAGAGGCTCAAGTGCAGCTAAAGCCGCTTTACCAATCTCTGGAATGGCTGGATGAAACGCATCCGTTTCAGTCAACCATAATACGGTGCCAGATTGCCAAGATCTCGGACGAGTCTGACGAGATAAACAAGATACCGGCCGAGGCCGCCGAGGCGGTCCTGTCGGTTCTTCACCCGTGGCTTCGGGATGACCTGGCGCAAGAAGAGAAGTTTCTAGAGGGGCTCAAGAAGGTTTTCTCGGATGCCATGACCATATGGAAGGTTTTGCAGAGAACTCCTGAGCGAGCAACGGCGTTTATGGAGCTTCATCCTAGCGCTTGGGATCTGGATGATTCAAAGCGTGATTATAACGGGGACACGCAGGGGGACAGCGACCTAGAATCAGATCCGA
This sequence comes from Calonectria leucothoes, assembly GCA_002179835.1. Classification (NCBI taxonomy): domain Eukaryota; kingdom Fungi; phylum Ascomycota; class Sordariomycetes; order Hypocreales; family Nectriaceae; genus Calonectria; species Calonectria leucothoes. Next base: position 38,419 of record NAJI01000416.1, read on the forward strand.
TAGCGGTTTTGTTTCCAAGGATACTGCGAGGCAGGGAGGGAGATGATGTATTGTTCCCGGGATACGTCTTGTTGAACGACCAGGGGACTGTCAAGGCTGCACGGGCGGCCAAGGAGAGGCTCAAGCAGACGGGGTCGATGAGGCGGTCTAGTGCTACGAGGCGGAGAAGCAATGAGCAGGGACGCCGGAATGCAGCACAGCCGGAAGCGCATGTGAATGAGAAGGGCAACGGGGGAGAGTCTTCGTACGCACAGCGCGTGGCCTCTATGGGGGCATCCGCATCCACTGCGTCTAACCGAAGCCAGCCATCAGGCAGCGGGGTGGGCAGCAGTTGATTTCGAGGTGTGTTGAGAGACAATTGGTGGGGGCCAGGCCACGGGCCATCGGATTGGAATAAACATCAGATGACAGAGTCAAAGTTGGCAATTTATCATTGTTAGCCCGTCTCAAATCCCCATCTGTGGGTTCCGGTGGCTCGTATAGCACGTGTGGCCGTGCACCGGCGTGGGAAAACCCTGTGGCGGTGGCGGTGAGTTCTCTGCACTCTCGCTGCGTGCACCTCTTCCGCACGGCCAATCGCGGACAAGCCCCCCCCGCCTGCGCTGTCGGGGTGGGCTGGTGGGGTGGTGCCTCAGGGCGCGCCAAGGTTCACGGTTCAGTTACCGATAGCGAAAGCGCACAGGACACATCACATGACGTAGTAGCTCACCCTGGTACGCCTTTGTATGGCTGCTGCTGGTCCCCAGGCTTACACCCTTCCGTCGCCTTTAGGTGTGCTATTGCTGGATGACAGTTGCAGTCCCATGATCATCGACGACGATGCCAAAAACCTCGACAAGTCATTGACACTCGACGCCCTCCCTCCGATGCTGCCCCGCGACCCGGAATCCTTCAGCTAGCAAGCACACCCAGGCCCGAGCGCCGTGAGATCCGCCCCAACCGAGTCGCGAGCCGCTGTTGCGCTGCTGGACCGCCGCCGTGGGACCCGCCGCTTCGGACGTTGCAACCATGGCGAGCTGGACTTCCCTCCTCGTTGCATATGTCCTGGGCGGCATTACCTTCATTCCGCTTGTCCTGGGCGCTGCCCTGTACCTCGCCTTTCACTCTCTCCCCGAACGTGGCCAGATCGACTCGGCAGACTCGAGCGATGCCGACGCTCTCGTCCTCCCGGGGGACGACACCGATGCCCTCGATGCCGCAAATAAGACGCACAAGGAGGAGTCCAAGGCCCGCCAGAACCCCGACCTCGATGTCGCTGCTGGCTATTTTGCCGTCTGCAGAGAGTACACTCCCATGGGCATCAATGCTAAGCCCATAGAGCGCTCCACCCCGGTCGGTTCGACCACCGTGACCTCTCCAAGCCCGAGCGTCTACCAGACCATGTACCGGAGCATATTTGAAAGGAAACCTGCCCCGGGCCCCTTGGACAACAATAGCCCAAGTGTTAGCCAAAGGCCCAAGAAGGCTGGAAACGTATTCTATGTTGTCTTGAGGTTTGTTTCAAATCCGCAACCCATCTATCTGTCCGTGCGCCATGACTGATGGAAACCCAGACACGGCCACCTCATGCTCTTTGACGACGAGGAGCAGGTTGAGGTAAGACACGTAATATCACTCGCGCACCACGAGATCAGTATCTACTCTGGCGGGGGGAAGACGCTCGAGGGCGAGCTGTTCATCAAGCGAAACGCCCTGTGCCTTTCCAGGAAACCTGGTGGCCCAGACGTTGGCCCGGATGGCCAAACCTCAAAACCATTCTACCTCTTCTCCGAGAACTGCTCGGCCAAGGAGGACTTTTACTTTGCGCTGCTCAAGAACCAGGAGCAAACCTTTGGCACTGAAGGCAAGGGCCCCAAGCCTAAGAACTTTGATGTTAAGAACATCATTTCTCTGGTCCAAAAGATCCACTCCACAGAGGACAACATTCACTCAAGGTGGCTCAATGCGCTACTCGGAAGAGTCTTTTTAGGTATATACAAGACGCGGGACCTGGAGAATTTCATCCGCGAGAAGCTCACCATCAAGATTTCCCGCGTCAAGCGACCTTCTTTCCTCACCAACATTAACATACGGGAAGTAAATACGGGCGACTCAGCTCCCTTCTTCACCAATCTCAAACTCAAGGAACTCAACGTGGATGGAGAATGTGTGGTGGAAACAGACGTGAAGTACACAGGCAACTTTCGAATCGAGGTTGCAGCCACGGTCAAGATCGACCTTGGAACACGGTTCAAAGCACGCGAGGTCAACTTGGTACTCGCAGTCGTGCTCAAGCGGTGCGAGGGCCACATGCTCTTCAAGATAAAGCCACCCCCTAGCAACAGGGTGTGGTTCTCATTCCAGAGCATGCCCAAAATGGAAATGGCCATTGAGCCCATTGTTAGCTCCAGGCAGATTACATACACTGTCATTCTTCGGCAAATCGAGAACCGCATCAAGGAAGTGGTGGCTGAGACACTTGTTCTACCTTTCTGGGACGATGTTCCATTTTTCAGAACTGAGCACAAGGACTGGCGAGGCGGCATCTTTGAAGGCGACGACGCAACTGTTCCGTCCGAAGAGGCAGTGGCAGCAGCGGCTCAAACCGGCGACGTCGCTGCTGCCACCACCGTGGATGAAGCCACTGATGTGGTGGTTGAGGAGACTCGGCCCTTGGAGAAGAGCCACACTATTCCGGCGATGGAATCACCTTCAACCCCGACTCCGACTGGTATCTTTGGACGGAGGCTGAGCAAAACAGCCCAAAGCTCGCCCATGTCTGCTTCTTCGACCAGCATCGACTCTAAGGGAGTTAATGCCAGCCCTCTGATGTCGCCTAGGATTAAGAAGTCGGCGGATCCTATTGTTGGGACGGACGCGGCCCATGCCGACATTTTCAGGCCATCCACTTCGCCTCCTGACCATGCCACCCACTACATGGCGGCGCTCCACTCACGCTCACAAGATGCCTCCCCGAGACCACCGCCACCATCGGAGCCAATGGTAGCCACATCATCCGCCTCACACCACTCGAGCGGCCCTCCCTCACCATCAAACGAAAGCAGCGAAGGCAGTGGGAAAGAGGAGAGCAACAAGACGCCCATAGCGATCGGACGTCGTAATACCGCATCCTCCGTAGGCTCAACTCGGCTGTCAGATGATAAAGGCGCCGGGTCATCTGCTCAATCGCTTAGAGAATCGATCAAAAGCCAGACTGGGTCACTGGGACGAAACTTTTTTACTAAACGCGATAGCTCAGAGATATCCATATCGGATGCGTCAGTCAACAGCGACTCATCCCAAAAACGCAACACGTTGGCCGCTGTCACGAACGCGGCGCTGCAGGCGAAGCAATGGGGATGGAACGCCATTCAGCGTCAAAAGGAAGCGCGTCGCCAGGCAGAGCAAGCAAACCATGTTGACCTCAGCCAGCCAATGGGCCGAGGCCAACCGCTCCCGCCTCCTGGAATGCCACTTCCGAAGCCGACGAATGGAATGACGAAGATATCCGCACCAATCCAGGTTCCGACAAGGAAACAATCCGTCTCCCATGGCTCTGCGCGTGGCTCCGCCGAGTCTGTTGATTCCCATCATGATCACCGACCTGCACCGCCAACCTCGGCGCCCATGCGAAGGCGACGCGGCCAAAGCCATGATTTTGGAGCGGTAGATGTGAGCGAAGGGCAGAATATACTAGTTGTTGCCGCGCCCGACGACTCCTCCCAGCCCAATACGCCCTCGATGGAAGAGCACACAGATTTGCCTGCGTGGACCGGACAGGCTAGCGATGAGCGAACTTTGGTGGGAAGTCAAGGCTACGAGCAGACATCGGCAGGGATTCGGCATGACTCGTCTACCAAGGATGAAGCTGGGCCGGACGACCTGATGGAAGGTCATCTTGCCGACTCCACGCTCGAAGATGAGGACGATTTCTCAGGATGGATGGACAACGACGCACTGGATATGGAAATCCAGGAGCCTATTCCGGCCCCCATTCCCCAGGAAGTGAAGTAATGTAATCCGCTTGGATGGTAATGATTTTATCGGGAATGGTGTTTTTCTTCTTTTTTCTTCTTTTTGGGACGAGACAGCACACCCTTGATACGGTTTCACCCAGAAATGTATATCGAAGCAACTTGGTTGTCTTCATGTTGATTACAGGAATCGATGGCCGGCATTTTGTTTTTAGTGTGCCGGGGCTACATGTTTGGCAAGGCCTTTGATAAAGAGGTATATATCCCTAGACGTAAGTGAATATGACTCGAGGTGGATGGAGTTACAGCGACACACCACCATTTCTGTGGGGCTTACTATGCTACGAGACTGTCTGATGGTGAGATTCTCAATCCAGTGATGGCTTGGTGGCGGGGGCAATTGCTGGTGGACCGGCTCTTCAGTAAAAGTGTATACGTGTACAAAGGCTGCAACACTTGTAATGTGGGTGTTGGTGGATCGGGGAAGGCGGTGACGGCTGGATACAACGAGAGGTTCGCGAAAGCTGCAGGTGAAAACCCCAGATGGGTCATAGAGTTGGCCGAATCCCACATTCGCTCAGCAATAGCACGAGACACATGGCGCCTCGTCTGCAAGAGTGTTTTGTGTATTTGTGCGCATGAAGACAGCGTCTCAATTGTCCAGCTAGGAGAGCTAAAAGATCTAAATGAAGAATAAATCGTTCCTGAAACACGCAACGTAAGCAAAAAGGGCGGTCGTTGGGGGGAGCAGGATAGAGGCAATATGAGTATTGCCGGCTTTTATTGGCTTTGATACGCTGAATGCCTCTATTTTCTTTTTAGGCCACGCAAGTCAACGCGTCCTGACCCGACCCTGAGGATGAACCAACCGAAAACGTGCCAAGGCAATGGCGGCATGGCTTGATACATAAGGGCACAAAATGCGTACCCCGACAATGCTCATTTCACCTCCCACAGCGATTGGCTGGCAGCAATGTCAAAGCTTAAAATAAAGTAGATGGTTGATTTGCAAAATGAAAGCGCGAGTTGTGCGTACTACAATTTGGGCAAGTTAATTATTTGGTAGATGAAGAGCAAGACTGACACTGACGACTGAAGCCATTTGGCATGAGTAGTCGCCTACATTATTGTATCTTCTGTCACTTTGAGCCCCTTTCTGTTTCAGGTCTCATACGAAACAAACCGTATTGATTATCTTGTTATAATACATTACTCATACAGTCACGACTTTACATCTCGATCGGAGGGATTGTCCAACGTCTTTCTAGAGATCTTGGATCGTCAACGCTCCCATATCTCTATGCCACGGGGAATATTGGATTCTGTGCCACCTCTAAGACCTTCTGTGTCGTTGCTGCTGAAGTGGTGCATCGGGAAATTGAGGTATATTTCTTGTGCGTCGTAAGTTTGTAACGCCGCGTGATGATGGCTGGAGAAAATTTGGATCCGACACACCGGGTCGTATTGTTTCAGTTGCAGGACTCGCAGGCCTTGAATGTTTTGATCTCGACATCCCAACTGATTCTCTGAACCGCCGTTCGGCTGAGCCCATTGAAACTTCCGGCTCAGAAGATTGTTCCAACAACCCTCGCCACATTTATCCCTGACCATTTTTTCGCGGATGTGGAAATGGCTTGTCTGCGCAGAGTTGTGCGACCCTCCCCATCAAAGATTTGGTCCAACATGTCGCCCGCTGTTGCCCGTTGGTCTGTATCAGTAATAGCCATGGCTCGGAGGGGCCTGAATGTCCTATGATCGGCTGCCTCCTGGATCGCCTTGATTATAAGGGCAGTTGTGTGCAGTGGCTTGCCACGAAAGCCAGCTCCATCCATCGCGTATACGAGGGTAACAAAGAGGGACCATACGTCCATTTTCGGCGTCTGGGGAAGCTTGCTATTTTCTAGCTCTGGGGCCATGAACATACCCGTCCCAGCAAAGGTTTGAGCATCTGCAACCAGGTTGGCAAGACCGAAATCCGCAAGTTGGTATAAGTAGCCGCCATCTAGAGGAGTGTAAAGAATGTTCTCAGGTTTGACATCTCGGTGAATGATTTCTTTGCTTGCAAGATAGTCGAGCGCTTGGAGCATTTGGCTGAGAAAAGGGGTTGCTGACCTGGGCTCTCTGAGGAACATACCATTAAGAACTAAGCTTTGGACATTTCCAGGCTTGAGCTCCATGATAATGCCAAAGCAATCTTCTCCCCACTGTGCTGCCCTGTATTCGACAATGTGCCTCTGAAAGCCCCCGTTACTTCGTGAAGAAAAGGGCTGTTGCATCTGCTTGAGTTTGACTTACATGGGAAATGCGCGATAAAGTCTCCACTTCCCGTTTTAATAACACATAACTGCGCGACATAAGAGCAGGCCTCTTCATCATTTTCACGGCTAGGTACTCGCCAGAATCGACGTTGGCAACTTTCCAAACCTCTCCGAACGCCCCTTTGCCAAGCCTTCTTCTCCTCGAGTATCTTACTTTTTCTAGAGCTTTGGGAGTTCGAATCCGGGTCGTAGGTTGGGATGGTGTTACACTTTGTTGTTGCTCAGGTTCTTCAAGGACGGTGCGGGTGGCCTGGGGATGATCTTCTCGGTCCTCAACGCGGGCTGCGGGCTTCTCGCGAGCATGCCAAACCAGGCGGAATTGGTACATATTGCCTGCTATTCCACCAAACCCGAAATCGAGATTGAAATTCTCGTCGACAATGACGCGGCGATGACTGCGCCCTTCCTCAAATGACATGGCAGTCCCGCCGAAAAATCGAGTGGATCTATTGGCAGATCTGTCTTGTAGCATGATTTCCTCCTTGTTACCTTCGTGCATTTCGAACGAGCAGTGAATGCGTGAGATACTCGTTCCCTCGACTATGATGTCCCCGCAACGACCAAGAGTAGCAAGTGTGTACCGCGATTTTGACCTAATGTGGAGGCCGATTTCGAGCCCATACAGCATCTCCCTGGTGTCTTCATAGTCGGGGAATCCGGAGACGAGGTGTGTGTTTTCAGGGTGATTGAGAACCTCCCAGGCCCGATCATTGAGTGGCACAAGCGAAAAGAGAGCGAGTTGGTGGGGGGCGTCCCGGACCATAGTTCATAAAGTACCGGTCTAGTTAGTCTAAAACGCTAGGATCCCGTTTTTGGCATTGGCTGCGTTTGTGGTGTTTGTGTTGTTGGTGTTGCTGGTGTTGGTTGTGTCAATGATTGTACGATGTGCTGCAAGACAGTATACTGACAACAAGAGTTTGGAGAGGCCAGGGCTGGATCGTTTCTTGTTGAGATGGGACGTCAAGTCTTCCACAACTGTGGTAACGGCAGAGCGCAGGCAGATTTTGAAGGCAATCTGAATCTAGTTGCTGAAAAGATGAAGAATCAAGATGGATTCGAGCTACCATTGACCTAACTTTAAGCAAGAGAGGAAGCCATGTCGTTGGCCAGCATCGTGTGCGCTTATCGAAACAACGAGTGGACAGGAGGCTTCCGTTTTGTTTGCTGTGCTGGTTGGGCGCTTGGGAAGTAATAAGAGAGGGCTAAAGTGGCGTGACATAGCGGATTGGAGCCAAGTCCAAGTCCATCTCGAGCCTCATTCCCGTTTCGACTTTGCATAAGTTTATTCGCGCACTTCTGGCTTGCGCTCCTTGCCGCCCTCGCCAAGTGATTTCATCTTGCTCGGGTCACACATGATTGAGCCAAGGGCTGAAGCAAACAGAGGGCAGTGTTCCAGCGCGGTGTCGCAGGTGCTGCAGGCCGAATTAGCGCTGAGATTGGGCGCTGGGTGGCGCCAACAAGCCTCCCATCATTCGCCTTAGCGGGCGCTGGCGGGGTCCGGCATTGTAGCAAGGTCCCCATCGAGGTGGGGCCGCCGGGAAGGCAGTTGTTGCACCAAGTCTGACCAGCATGGCCGAAGGATGCTTGTAGAAGGCCAGAGACCAATGCGCCGTCGTCCGTATCTCCCTCACCTCGAGACACGCTAACACTTTTTCTTCACCTTGGCCATCCATCATCACTGACCACCATCATGACCCTCGCCGTTGTTGTCCACGCCATCTCCACGCAATCGTAACCTGCCTTTGCGTGTCGGCCCGTTCTTGCCATCCGCTGGAAACCATGGCCATTTCAGATAGGAGCGCTCAGTTGTCTGCATCCCCAATGCCCCTCGTCGCTTTGCAGGAGACCCCCATACTTTCCCGGCTGCCGGAGCGCTACAAGGCAACAATACCATATACGCAGTTTCAGAGGCAGACGGAGCGGGAGCAGCATCGTCTCAAGATTCAACTGTCGCAGAAGGGACTTGGCCGGAGACAGACGCTCCCGTTTGACTGCTCCTCAGATTTTCGAGCCAATTCGGAAAACAATGTCCGCCGTCGGTGGAAGTCGCAAGGAATATGGGACGACAATTGGGGCCCAGAATGGCCAAGTAAGAGTCAGCCAAGCACCAGCATTTGGCCGCGGGAAATAGGTGACCCGTTTGTTGGTGGCAACTACCCCATGAAATTCCCTGCCGCTCGTTGGGGACATGAGGAATATGCGGACGACCCGCCGCCCGCGACAACATCAGGGACGATACGACGATCACCAAGGCATGTCTTGACGGATAAAGATTTACCAGCCCGTCCTCCAAAGCCCCTGGTTGAAAATCCCGAGGCCTCTCGTCCGTACAACCAATTCTTGTATCAAGTGTCCGCTGAGCGGGAATGGCTCAGGGACGAGCTGCCTCGCGCCGGGTGCGGTGCTTCTGTTGCCATTGAATCAATGGCCAATCAAAACGTGAAGGAAAACTGGGTCAGTGATGGCATCTGGGATGATGCATGGGACTCTCTCCCCGGACGCACATGGCTCCACGAATCCATGGACCTGGGAGGAGGGGTAAGAAGGGCTGAGCTTGGAGAGGCTGACTTTGACGATAACCAGTTTTCTTTGAGTCCTGGCGTGGCGGGACCAGTCGTTGAAAGCAATAATCACCTCTCCGTTGATGATACAACAAGTATTGGGTTCAGAGGGACCGACTCTAACGATAACCAGCATTCTTCAACTCCTGATGTACCAATACCAATCGTTGAAACCATCAGTGACCTTGCGGTTGATGATGCGGGGAGCGTTGGACTTGGAGAAGCCAAACCTTCCTCAACTCCCGGTACGCCAGCGTCGGTTGTTGAAACCACCAACGATGGCAATGTGGTACCGGCACTTAATATCACCAAAGACGTAAAAAGGGGGGCGAAGCGTCGTGGAAGGATCCCGCCACATCCACAGGTGGCCGCAGCGGCACGAGCGGCCAGGTATCTAGCTACCAAGTCTCTGGCGCCTTGGATTGCCTCAATCCCGAAGATACCGTCCTCTCTGCGAATTTCCATGACGTCCGATGGTGTTGTCACCAGTTCACCCGTCGTTTCTGGTCACCTTGATGCAAAGGTTTCGCAGTCGAAGGATACAGCCAGCATGGCGCCTCCTCGCCGGTCGCCCCGAGGACTGGCATCGTCAAGGACAGAGAAGGATAGCAGCCCGGCGCTTCATGCCAAGAGAACTCGTCCTCAAAAGCAGGCTGGCCCTCCCGTAAAGCGCAGGGCGATCCTCGAATTTATGAGTGAAGAAGATACCAGCCCTGTTTTAGACAGTATCACTGTTGAAGTCCAGGAGCCTCCGGAAAGGGCGAGGTTGACCGATGGGCTGTCTGAAAGTCGTGACCAAGCGCATGTTCCTGAAAGACAGCCGCGCGATTTCGATAGTGTGACATCATGGAGCGAGGGTCGAGCAACGGCTTCGACGACGGGCAAAAAGGCCGATCCAAAGAGTGGAGGAGCTCGCCGCAGTCCAAGGATTGCGTACAAGGACTAATTTGTTTAAATTGAGTGATGAGTGATGATTGAGGGCAGGGGAACCGGATTTTAATGGTGGGAGTTTAGCGTCTCAGCATGATTGGTGACTTGGATGCATGAAAAGGTCGCGTATCGATTGAGGGGTTTTTTATTGATGTTTATGTGCCATGAGCGTGTTGGAATGTCTTAATCGCCAATTCAACTCACGGAGAGAGACGCCTCGGCTCCATTTCGATAGCCTCCGCTGAGTTGAGATAGTGTATCCCGCTTTTGTTTACCTTCCTGAAATAGCCAAGCTCAGAGCAAGGCCACTGATTTGATTACGTATTAGACCGAAAAACGCTCTAATGACAATACAATTACCTATTCGTACAGCCCTTTTCTCCCCGACCGGCCTGAGGTGCAAGTAGCCCAGTCTTCGATATCCTCCGCAAGCAAGCTTTTTCGCGCGTTTTAACTTTACCGCTGCTGCTTTTATACAAATCAGAGAGAGGTACTAATGCAGGCGTGTTTGAGAAGCCTTCAAACTCACCGGTTTGATGCATAGTTGTAGCAAAACATTGAGTGAGAGGCCCGCCAGATCAGTCCAGTTTATGGAAGCAAATATAAACTTATTGCGCATGGGAGAAGAAACCCGTGACTCGTCTTAACCAGCTGCTTCAACTTCATTCCAATCCACGACATTGGTCCCTTTAGAGGCGGCGAGAGTGAAATTGTTCACATTGCGCAAAAGGAATCTGAGATGAAGGGGAAGAGTGATGTGGCCGCGGGAAAGAAGGTAGCAGGAGTCTTTCAACTGGAGCAGGACATGGATGGAGACTGGTAAGATTGCAGCTTACTGGAATCATTAGCTCGGCCGAGAAGTGAAAAAAAGGTTTGAGGTGCATGAAAGTAAAATCGACGGGATAGCCTCTTGCGCCAAAAATGTCGACTGGCTTAGTTTGTTAGTGGCATCACACCTTATAAATTGGTGAGCTGACTATTGGGAAGTTTGATTACTGGTATCAAGTGTTTATTTTGAAGAGAGGGCCCTTTCAATGTTGCTACGGCCACATGCGACCTCTTTCTCTTTCTTGAACTCGTGTCCTAGCGTGGCCATGCTTAGCCACCGAGTCGACAGCATTTTTGCTTAGGCAACTGGGCTCATTGCTTTTACCCTGAGACATTGGAGTTTATATACGCCTTCGGGAGGCAGGTAATGCCGAGTAGTGAATGCCTTTGAACCGCTTTGATGTGTCCATGTCGTCATCCTCATGGTACGCTTTCTGAAGCAGCACCTAACCGTGGATCAATGAGATGGCTAGAGCAAATAGATGCGTTGTGGTTGCTGCAGAACTGGATTCCATCCAAACACGGTTTCTCTCCGCTATAGCTTTATTGATTAGAGGCGGCATCTTCAAACCATTCATCATCATACAACTTACCTTATGGGGCTCAATTCTGGCAGCCGCATAAACCTGGGCGAGTTGTGATTCTATGGCAACTTCATGTGCAATTTCTCGAAGTACCAAAATTCTGGCAGTATATGTATTGTATTCCTTGAATGATTGGGTTGGGCGGTGAAGATTGTCGACGTGTTCTATTTGGTTGGTGCACGCAAAGTATGCAATGAGCAGCCTCAAGCAGACCCGCATGCGACAGTGGTGCAGCTCGTTTGGAGCTACACGGTAAATAATAAAGCAGAAATACGGGTGCTGTTCTGGGTTTGACGTGAGTAAAGCCAGCGACGGTGTCTGGCAAAGAGGCAATGGAAAGTCAGCACGGAACAAAAATGGGAAAGGGTCGGGAAGGAGGAAGGAGCCAAGACGCTGCTTCAAGTGGAAGCAACCTGAGGAGAGGGCAATTCCGGGAGAGGGAAACCGGCAGGCATTTCCTAAAGATGTTTCATGTCAGCTTCGGCGACAATGGCACTTTCCCGTCGCCCTTTCAGCGGGTTGCCGCCAGGGCGGTTTGGGCGTGTAAATAGGACACAATCGCCGGGACGGGCATCGTTTGCACCAAAAGCGCCGTGGTATCTTTTAGTAGCTGTAAACAATGGGTGATGGAAGCTGTTCAGTTTACTTTTGTGACAGAGTCTGGGGACCTCTTGAGGCGAATCACCTTGCCAAGGTGATGGGGGATCATCCATTGCCAGCCGTTGGCAGCTGTTGGTGAAAGATTCGGCTTTGTCCTTTCGCGCTCTAAATGTCGCAAGTTCAAACAAAGAACCTTGAAACGTCATCTGCATCGTTGGGGATATCTCTCTACGCCGTGTCAAGTGTTGACGGTGTCAACCCCAGGCCCGCACACAGCAGCAGACGAGTTCACCGCCTAGCTGCATTTGAAGACTGTGAAAGTCAGTCCGCACTATTAATTCTTAGTTGAGTTAAAGCCCACGTGTACGTTAGTTGCTCACCTATCATGTCGGATTGTAGCCGTCGCATCTCCATCTCCCGTAGCCTCTATTAGCCAGACCCGGCGTCATCGGGCTGTCGGTATCATTGCTTGAATGCTCAAATGGGGCAATAGTACCTAGAAGGTTGACTATTGGTTTATTACACAATCCGGCGCTGGTCTGGGAAAGAAGCCCTCTGCTGTGGGCATAAGTGTTTGCAAGGTGTATTGCACGCTGATGGCATTGGGTTTGGGATTGCCCTTTGTATGGTCGCGAAACACACACAAGCGGAGGACAATATTGTTTGAATTAAAGCGAGTAATGAAATATTTCTAGTTTTATTCCCGAGCAAGCTCTGGGGAAATGCCGAAACGCCCGCTCACATAGTGTGACTGGTGTCCGCTGCGAAGAGAACACTCGCCCAGACTTTATCACAAGCTATTCAATGATACAAGCGAGAAAATAAAGCCATGGGACACCATGAGTATTTATTTAAATTATGTATGACTTGGAGCACGTTCCACGCACATCGTCGGGTCCCAGGTACGACTGGCTTTGTTGATGACCCGGAGGTTAGGGGTTTTGGTCATGACGCATGCAAACATCGGGTTTCCATCGTCAGGTGCTTAAGTATTCTCTCTAATAATTTAAATGGATGCATTGAAATTAATCTAGCACTACTAAAGCCTTTCGTTTAAGCAACGGTGGAGGCTCATAGCCAAAGCCACCACCAGCAACAACCCCAGCCAGTTTTGAAGCGGAATACAATGCAACAACAGGACGGACTTTTGCCATTGCTTACGGTCGATCCAATTTTTTGGCTAAACATCAACCTAGGCTGCGGAACGCCACCATAATTGACTGAGTTTGTGGACAATCGCAACAACTAGACGCCTACTGGGTTTAATTTACCTCCGCAGTCGGACGAATCCCTTAGCATACGCTTCTTAGAAGTCACGATCTCAATTCCAGTTTGCGAGAATAGACCGTCTCTAGGTAAATGGGTCTCTCACCCCTGAGCATACCAATTGAACGTAGTGCATCACCCTCCTGCCCGTTCTTGTCAAGACATGGTACGCGTGAACAATTCAGCACGAGGTGATCATAAATCAATCCCCTCACAGTCCGCCATAAATGTATAGATACAAGGACAGCGAACGTGCCAAGTGTTGGTGCAGTGCCCTCATTTGGGACAACAAAAAGTACCCAACCACTGCATTTTAGCTCCAACATGGCGTCCACAGGCAAGGCAGCGATGCATGCCGAGCTGAAGCTGAACCCAAAGATCTCGTAATGACTGCGTAAGTAGCAGAGAAACAGGTAGTACGAGCAAGCCAGCTTGCAGTCGCGGATGGAGCCAAGGGAAGCTATCGATTGGACCCGTTAGAAGGTCTCAGTTATGTGATCAGCTAGTTCACAGTGACTCCGCGCCCAAGCCGTTATGATGCATCAATCGGGTCACATGGGAAATACCTCTCAGATTCTCGAGGTGAGGAGTTTATGCGAGCCTTTGGGAACGGAGATACAAGGGAATTCTCCGGCTCGGCACCCGTACGACGAACAAACGATGGATCAGGGGACGCTCTCCAACGAGAGTCAAGTTTAAGCGGATACGAAGGCGACACAGTCCTGAGAAGATTCGCCGTCCCGAATTGCGCAGAGATGATATAGCGGAGTCGGAGAGGAATGCCGTGATTAAGGGAGGTGGTCAGAACGACCACGACCGACTACAGGCTCCCAGGATAGAACCAAGGCTGCACAGCATATACGAAGCGGAGGGATGTGTCTACTCTGTAAAACATGACGCAGCTCGTATCTGCAGCGAGCCATGGAAGGGGCAGTGAGCGGCTGTGGTTTATTTGAAGCCCGTGTGGCTGGTACAACTCGACCAAGTCTTGTTGGATACACAGCACCAACCCCTGGGCTCGTAGAATCGGTTGCCGGTTACATCCGCAAGCAAGCATAGTAAAGAGCCCGTCTCAGAGCTCTGGGGCAAGAGTCACAAGCAAGGCGTCCTCTCTCAAGAGATGGTGTCGTCGTGGTTCGCCAGTCTTCCCCTCTTGCCTTTCCCCCCCGTCACCATCGATGGCCAGCAGGTATATTAGGTCGCACATCAGGACGAGTTTGTTGTCCTGCCTTTGTCTTCTTCGGAAAACTCGCACCTCTCACTCTTACATGCCCAAGCACGATTACACATACACTTGCACCTACACTCACCCGTACAACCTTCCACCAACTTGACGACAATGGATTACTATCGCCCTCGTCCGCCAATGTTTCTCGAGGCACCCGTCACTGAGCCAGGTAACGTCCCGGGGGGCTTTTCCGTATCGCAGGCCTCTCATCCCCGGCCCGCGGCTGCTGGTGAACAAGCTTCTCGGGGCGGTAATGAGTGTTACAGGCTGCCCCCCCTTCGTTCACGTTCGCCCCCTGAGCGTCCAACCATTCCAGATCCTCCCTCCGACTTGTCCCTCTCTCGTTCAAGGCGCCGGGGCAAACCCCGGGCTCCGGGTCGCCCCCAAAAGCCCGGCGCCGGCTCCCTCTCGCCGGACAGCCGCCAGGCCAACCGACGACGAGCCGCGAGACCTCCTGCTCCCACTTCCCTCGAGAATCAGCTGCCAGGACTGTATGACAAACCACGCTCCTGGAACTATTGCAACCTGGCCCAGATAGGCTGCCGCTTCTCAAAGCGCGAGGTTCCCAACATTCCTCTCTGTAATGTCCCCAATCTGCCCTTTGAGATGACCAACTACGCCTACAGGGCATTGACCCAGGGCATCTGGCTGCCCAACGAAGATGAATATGGCATGAAGAAGCTGCTCAATTCGTTCAGTATCAACCATACAGGGTAACGCACCTCCTCTCTTCGGTTCTCGATGCTGTGCTAACTCGTCGCTCCCCTTGTGCGCAGGACCGACATCACACCCTTTGACTGTGACAGACGTTCCACCGATACAATTGTGACGGACGGCATCTACACATTTAACACGGATTCCTCCCTGGCATTTGTGACCCAGCTCACGCTCACCAACCACGGAGGAGATTGGTGCCACCAGTATCAGGCAAGTCACAAGCCCCTTTTTCGCGTCTCTATCTGGGCATGCAAGCTCACGAGTCGTCTAGTCCGGGAACAAGTCGGAGCACCCGTACGTCGCTGCTTGCCTGATTGGCATGGCACAGCAACAAGTTTGGAATCGCCGCCGCCGCCAGAGCCAGCGAGAGATGATGCTAGCCCGGCGCGCTTTTGGGAGAGGAGTCGTTCCCGGTTCCAGCAGCCCGGAAGATGACAACTCGGTGGGCGAGGCCGAAAACTGCAATGCTCCCTACCCGGTATGAACTAATTTCATTGCGAAGCAGTAGAGCACTGAGACTAACACGCGTGTTTGCAAAAGGTTCATTTGATGCTGGCCCCTGACGCGACCGGCCGCCATCTCTTCTTCTACGCGGCTGAGATATCTCCCAGCTTCCTCGACAAGTTTGAGTCTCCAGCAGTCGCCACTGCTCCGAACCAAATGACCATTGCCCGCTATCATATTCCCCTATGGGATGCGAGTTACTTCTTGCAGCACCTCTTCATTTTGTTGTCTGTCGCCAAACACGACAACTTGTTTGGTCGGTTCGGTTCTCCGGCCCTCTAGGGTAGCTACAGTTTTGTCGTTTCCATAGTCACTGAAATTGACCACCTTATTGGTTCCCGACAATGCACCTGTTTAGACATGGCAATCTTGTGATGTAGAGTTTGAGCTGGCTACCCTATACTGAAACACCAACCTCGGTGGTCAATCCAACATGATCGCAATGTTGATCTTGCTCGAGTCTGGACCGAACGCCCGAAACATGGGACTGCATAAGACGAGGTGAAAAGCTATCCATGTTTGCCTCCTCAACTACGTTCACTCTCCCTCCATCAAGTCCTTCCCTGGCGTCCGTAGTTTTTCGGTCAGCGTTGACCTGGTGTGGGAGCAATAGGAAGCCGCGCGTAAGACATGGGTTTCTCCACCGATGTTCCCAAGAGCCGCCACCAGTCAAGATACAGTGCCATGGTTGAATAGGCAAAATCCTTTTCCTTCTCATTGCTTCCCTGCGACTCCGGCCTGCAAATCGGACGGACGGGCCGGCCGGCGGGGAGCATAGGACTCTGGATGCAACATTTCAAGCCTCTTGGTAATGTGAGCGCGGATCTTTTCCTTGTTTGCAAGTGGTTACATACATACAGCGTCGGCGCAGCCAGCACGCGGCTGCATATATGGATGCTGCGATGAGACACGGCCGGGACTGCTGTGTAAGCCGCTGGTTGGACCGCCAAATCTTTCCGTTGTCTGCCAAGTTGGTGTGTGGCCACTGATGGACCATTTTCTTTTTTTAATGCTTTCTTGCAGCCCCCTTCATGGAAACATTGCGCTGGGGGTGTATTGTAATATCAAGAGCACGGGTTGCATATGCATGTGTGTATTGGGCCAGCCGGTGAGACATGAGCTGACTTTCTCCGCTGGTGCGCGCGTAAGTGTGCTGTCCAGGTTGCGCAATTCGTCTAGAGGGAGCAGGTGACAGGGGGCTCTTTTTCCTCGTCTCAAAAAGTCCTGGCTGGACGCATATGCTGGGGTTCAATTTGGCGTGACATGCAGAGCCCCATGTCACGGTCAAGGTGAGGATGCGACGTAAAAGCGAGAGGCACGGCCTGGCGGTCAGCGTCAAAAAATTGAAGGGGTTGTTGTTGCGCGGTGTGAGGTAGCTGGCCCCTGTTGGCCCCTGCTGGCCCCCTGTGCCTCGGGGCTTCTCTCAGTATTCCCAGAAGCAACCCCCCTGCGCGGGCGACATGTACCGGTACCTGCTGCTGGAATTTCTCAAGGTATTGGGTACATGGTCGGGGTGTCGAGCCTATTCGATGAGACGTGTGGTTTGGGGGGAGCAAGGAATCAAGAAGTCAAGGGACCAATGGACCCATCCTCCTGGTTCTACCCACCATCACCGACATACATTCCCGCAATTGGCTACTATGCCCGGAAGCGCCAACACGCACCAGATGGGCTAGAGTGCAACATCCGGACCAGCTTCTAAATTCTGCTCACCGGTCCTTTTTACGCCGTCTTCTGGTTGGACGGACCGCGTATCTCCACCCTCTGCCGGTTTCACCCAGGGCACACAGGGCGGCCGATCTTAGTCTTCGGCAGGACAAAACAGGGGCGTGCATCTCAGTACGCGCATCCGGGTGGCATGTGGTAGCGCCCGAAGTCCAACTGCAGATGTGACGAAGCGTGGCTCGACCTCTTTCGTTATTTTTGCTTGTTGGGCCCAATTTGCCGCTGTAACTCATGGATGCCCAATCCCACTCTCCATCAACCTTCCCGGAAGGCTCGCGTCCTGGAGACTGAGACAACAAGACTAGCGACTGCAACAGCTTACACTTACAGCACCGTGGCACGAGGCACGAGGACATGTCCCCACCGGAGAGGCGTTCGCTGTTGGTTCTGTTGGGTTGGATGTTGCGTCGGCGGCTGCATGAACGTGGCGCCTGTGTCAACTCATCTAGCCCGTGCCCAGCGAGCTTTTGGGTCTAGGATTAGTGTTCGGCCTCCCGCTTCTCAAGCCAGCTCGGCCCATGATCACCACGGGGAGAGGGGCATTGAGATGCCGTCTCAGCCTGATATTAGTGACAGTGAGTGGCTCGACATGAGACCTTCCTTCCTGAATGAGCCCTGCGTATTGCCATAGCCCGAAGCCTTTCGGTTATTGGTATTTCTAATTCGACAGCATGAGTGTTGATTCTGACCGACACCAAAGATCGGCCAACTCTGGTCCGCCACAAGTGTCATATCGAAAGGTTGATCTGCGGAGGTCATTTCTATTATTGGCTAGCATGGATCAAAATTCTTCTCATCCATGCATCTGCTTCAAAGTGTCAGTAAACTGGGTCGCATGCTGACCCCCACAGAACGCCCTCTTCTAGGCTCTCCTCATCGGATGACTGAGATGGGGCTTGTTTCCGATGCCAGCAACAACCCACAGCACTGCGCATCGTGGATGAATTTGACCAAAAGGGGGCGGGAACGCAAAACATTGATGGGTGTGCCAAAGTGACATGGGAGCGAGTTGCGTTGCAAGGCTCCACTGACGCATCAGCCTGCATAGCGGCCATCCACAACCCGGCGTTCTGCACCGCGCCGAATACGATGAATATTTCTCATCAATATGCGGGGAGACGACATCAGTAGCGTGCGAGGTTATCTGGGTAAGCGTCCACAAGACAGCAGTCGAACCGAGAAAGTCGCCGACGTGTGCGCAGGGAACTGGGTTCCCGGTGACGGCCATGAGCCATTGACATGGCAGACGCTCTCTGGACGAAACAGGGAGTGCAGCGCTCACCGTCTTTCCGTGCCTTTGTGTTTGCGTGCTACATGTGCTGCTGCAACCTGGGCGCAACCACAAGGTGGTGGTGGTGGTGAGGGGGGTCACCAACAATGGCACCATGACGGGTGGTGAATGCGGGGCTTGTGTGGACGGGTCAAGTTTTCGCGGATCGATGGGTTCTGATTCGAGGCGAGAAAAGCAATGTGACGCTTGGAGGGGAGCAAGAGATGGATGTTGTGACGGCGTTGATAGCACTCGGGCTCAGCTCAGCGGCGAATGAGGATTCGGGGGTTTGGACAAGGTTGGATCGCCAGACAGCGGTCTTGGATGCGATTGGCATGCTCCACCCACACCCGTCGCCCTGGCGGGAGGGTCAGGTCAGGTCAGGTCAAGGATGACGGGGTCAAGGTTCTCACGATGAATTGGATGCGGCCCGTTCCGGGGTGGAGGGGTGGAGCTGTAGCGTTTGCTGATGGACGCCGCCGCCCCAGAGAAGCAGAGAAGGGACAGCTGGCCGTGAACGTCGCAGATGGGATGGGACGACGGAGCCATGCAACGCACATCACAGTGCGATGGCGAACATGGCTACGTGCCACCTGCGAGCCACTCCTGCAACCGCCTGTGGATAGGTACCCTGTGACCCCCCAAGCTGTCGCTGAAGGCTCCTTTCCCCACTCCGTCAGGGACCCTGGGGAGCTATCCGGCACCCGAGCCACGCCGTCTCGCCGCCCCGTCCTCGGTCGCTAGGAGCTTAGCGATGGCACAGCACACACGATGGCATCGCTTACTAGAGCGGCCCGTTCCTACCACTATTATCGCGCGCGGACCGGGCCTATTGTGAGTGCACAGAAAACCGCTGCAAGACAGACAGCGTCCCGCAGGCCCTTTGCGGGCAACTCTGACGGAGGATGGGGCGGGGCAGAGCAGGGGCAAAAGCAGCACACGAGGGGATTGCGCCCGACAGAACATGTCTGTCTCAGCCCAGCAGCGCGTCATTGATGCTCGCTGACTGCGTGCGTTGCTCTGCCATGTTGTTGCACATTGCAAGAAATACGGGAGAGCAGTGCCGCATACTGTGCCCGTCTTTCCCCCCTCATCCGTGCCCTGCCAAGTCCCTGTGCGGCCGTATTGCCGATGTTGTGTGTGGCGGGGAGGCAATCCAGACGTCGCGCGAGAGTCGGCAATCGATGAAGCTGACATGTTTGCTTTGCTTGCAGCACCGCTGTCACGCACATTGCCTGCGCGGCCTTCCATTCCCGAACTAGTCTGATCGTGAGATGCAGCCTCGACCCCCGGGCCAGGGAAGGGCATATTCGGTGCGTAGGTGGCGGCTCACGAGGGAGACAAGGGAGAATGAGAGGGGGCGGGGTCTTGGTTGGATGAGGATGAGGGGCAGGGAGTAGAGCATTGTTGCAGTCGGGAAAGAGTGTCTCGAAAGCCGCTAAGGATTGCGTGGTACATGTAACGCTGGGGCGGCACATGGTGCCATGCTTTCTTTTTTTCTTTTCCGTTTATCCCTGTTTTCTTTTTTGTTTTGTAAATTAGGAATCGGACGAGCTTACCACCGCAAGTGACGGAGTGGGCTGCTCGGCGATCTCAGTTTGTTGGGCCGATCGGCGAACCGGGCTAACGACACTAACATCGGGATCGTACCGTGTCATATACTTGACGGGCAGGGTTGCAACGGCTGCGCTGGCCGGGGGTCGGTACTGGATGTACATCCTGGCCCGGCTGAGCATGCGCCCAGAACACGAGTGGCACATTGCTTCTTGCTGACGTCTCAGCGTTGCAAATATGAGGCTACAGAGGCTAAGCGAAGTTGCACATTTGCCCTGGTGGTGGTGTGGCGTGGCCGAGTTTTGTTTTTGACATGACTCCTCTGATGCATAATTGATGTGAAACTGCGGCGCGTCGTTTACCAAACCTGGAGTCTACATGAGGCATATTGCCAACTGGTCTGTTTTTTTGTTATTCTTGCTTGCTTTTTTCTTCGCTTGTACAGCTTCTGAGACAAGAGATGGGCCGCCCACCATCTCCGGCCGCTGACACCGGCTATCTGACTGAAGCCTATTACGGAAGACATTGTGTTAGTCGCGGGCAACAGGGTCAGACGCTTGATTGACATGGAACTCGGACCGGGTCGCGGCCTGTTCCCGTCTCGAATTGTCTGAGCTGAGCGTGGTGGGCAGCTGTCTCAGCATGCGCGCGCCTCACGCTAACGCGCAAACAATTGCAGAGCATCACAGTCCGCAGGGGTGCTGAGACCTTCTTTCTCACAGGGTCCACACCGTGTGGGCCACTCGACCTCCCCCTGGTCCAGTTACCGTCCACCTGGTTCACCCAGGGTGCTGAAGCGCGGGGTATTCTCCTCTGCGCCCCACTGATGCTCTCCTCCACAGGCAACCCCTGTCCTGACCGAAGAGTCAATTAGCACCATGGCGCCAGCGGTAGCAGCAGCAGTCAGAGGCGGAACAGCAAAATTAATGTATTGATTGGCACAAACGAGAACAAAGCTATCTGAAAGCCACACAATCAAGATGACAGCTGGTACGCCGCACTCGCAACCGGCTCGCCCGACCTGTAGTCGCTCCAGGTCTGCTGGTCGGGTATGCTGTGAAAGTCGTTCGTGATTTGACCAAGAATTTCGTAAAGCCTGGCAGTATCGAGACTCACCGTCCCCCCAGTCTCGTGGCTCTGTAAGACCTCGCCGTCGATGAGTTGCTGGGGTCGGAAGGTGGTGTTGTAGCACCCCACAAAGACAAAACCCACGGCGATCATGGCCTGCATGTTGGCCATGGACTCTGTTGGCATCACCGAGGGAAGGTTAAGTTGATTAGAAAGCTCGAGGAGCCTCCTCGGGGCGGTGCTCAACTGGTCCGCCGTCATATGGTTGAAGCCCATCATGGGGCGGCGGAGGTACTCAAATCCGGCTTCCTCGAGCCAGTCTTCGACTGTTTTGAGCCCCTCTTCTGGACGGCCGTTCACGAGACACCCCTCTGGCCATTGCAGCAGCTGTTCCAATTCCCTTACAAGAAGAGCACAGGCGAGCCTGTTTTCCGTTCCGATCAGGGACCAGACCTGGAGATGAGTGGGCTCGTTGGCCGGAACTGAAAAGATGGGAGTCCGGCTGAAGATTGCTAAACCGCGCCGGATGTAAGCGTCACAGGCGAGAGCTCGGAGAAGGAGGAAAAAGTCGTCCAGTTCCTCGTTCGCGATTTCACCCCTGGTTGGCCAGTTTTCGTGCTCCGTAACCTTGTGAGCCGAGTCAATCCGATCGGCTCGGAGCAGAGACTGGGCTTCCGGCTCAATATGCTCCACTAATTCTTCAATGGAATACCTACAAGACAGGCTTCAGCGTCAGCGTGGAATCGCCCCGGTTGACAAACGCCAACAAGATGGGGGCTGAGCAAGGGAGACTAACCTTCCTGTCGACATGCTGATACTTGGTATTTTCTGGTGCAATTTCGAGAGCAAACCAAAACAAAATGAGAGCGCCTTTCAAAGTTGGTAGCGGCGGCGTTGGGTGGGTGTGGTGAAGGAGAAGGAAAAAAGGGGAAGGATGAGGAAAGAAAAAGAAGAAGAAGAAGAAGCACCCCCTCAACAGGCGCCTCTATGATTCATGAAGCCGCAAAAAAACAGGAAATCTGCCAAAATTATTCCGTCACGGGGTGATTCTGACGGAGAAGCTATTGGATGGAAGCGTTTGCGTCCTCGATCATGTGAAGCCGGAAACTATGTACACGCCTGACAAGCGTCTCGGTGTCTTGTGCAACCAGTCAGCATCGCATATACGAGAAGAAGCAAAACAGAAGTCATCTCGAGGGGGGGTTACGCAGACCTTCCAGCACAAATCAAAGAGGGCTGGCTGTTGCGAGCTGAACTGACCATGTCTGCTCCCGCCGTGTCGTCTTGTTGCATCTCGACTCGTCATTTGCGAGGCGCTCAGGCCTCGCCACCATAAGCAAGCACTGGTCTAGACTTGGGAAACTGTGGGGGAACGTGCCAAACTGTGGGGGTTTGTTTGAGAGACGGCGGCATCGATGGCACACTCGAGAGCCTCTTCCCAGTCTGGACCAGCTACTCCTTTTGCGTGTGTGCGTGCGGAGGGCGAGCTGCGCGCTGCTCATGTGTCCTGGGACACGGAAGACTGGATCTAAGAAGCATCTTCTCTGACGCGTATTCACAGGTGGATCTCTTAATCCTTTGCCTCTGTTAGCATCATGGTGGAGTTGAGGGGCGCGTGAAGGGACTCGTTCCACATGGACATGGAATGATGCGTTTATGAAATTAATCCCGCGATTGATCAAGACAACAGCATCAAGATGCACTGGGCTTTTGTTTCAGTCTAAATTAAATCGAATTAGATGATTCTTCTGGTTATTGGACCATGTTGTAGTGCTGTTTTGATGGCAAGAGGTTGCGTATTGCCTCGGGCCACTAATGAGAGAGACATGGGTGAATGTGTAGCGACAGTGCCTGAGGCTACCGCTGACGCGCATACAAGGGTGATTGATTGTAGAATCGCTGCATCTGCCGGGATAAAGGCACCTCCTTCCATCTGATAAAGCCGAACCAAATCAAACAGCGACGGTCGAAAAAGGACATCGATTGTGGCAGCGCGCAATCTTGTCATGTGCAGTCTGTTTTTTCAGCCCTAGGAACCAAATAACAACCATGGCGACAATCAACAGCATTCCAAATGAGGTTCTCGGTCAAATTTGCGGCAACCTGATATCTGACGATACGGATATGAGCGACGTGCTATCATTCTCCCTCGTCTGCAAAAGGTTTGGCAAGGTGGGGAGTGAATACCGGCGGTGCACTCGCATTCATCTTCACGTCTCTTCGCGGCAAGTCCTTGTCAATCGGCTGGATGACATTGCAAACACCCTCAGTTCAAACGTCAGCAAGATCCGGCAAATCAAGGTCACTGGGCAGATGACAGGTCTTGCTCATCTTGATACGACTCCGCTTCGGAAACCGTCACGCTACCTGTATGATGGGTTCGAGCCATGTGGCGAAACTGATGCCGACAACGGTAGTATTTCCTATGCTCCGAAGGCGTACAATTGCTACAGCCGCTTGCGCTATGTATCTTACGAGGGAGAGAGGCCAATTGTGGGCGAGGGTGAGAGGCGAATGCTAGGTGAGGCGTGGAAACCCTTTGCCGAATTCATCCGCAACCTTCCCAACCTCAGAGATATCGCCTGGCTCTGCGACAACAGGCTACCTTGGACTGTTTTGAAGGCACTGCATGACTACTCGCCAGGGGCCCGTCTCCATGTCCACAACTTCAACCTGGCTCGGCACATGTTCCGCTTGGAACCCGACTCTGACGAGTTCATGCTTATGAAGTCACCATGCCTTTCTACCCTCATGATCAGGGTCATTATGGGGAACAGCTTGGACTCAGAATGCTTTTTCAAATACATGATCAAATTACAATCTTTGGCACCCAATCTGAGATCTGTTTCCGTTTGGGGTGATATCTACTCGTGGAGGGGGCCCTGTTCGAGTATCTGGGGGGAAACTGGGTATCTTTTTCCGCTATTGCGTCCGCTGAGGCGATTGGAGGGAGGGCCCCTAGAAAGGCAGGTTCTTGAAACGCTTGTGATATCCAACCCAGCAGTCTTCAAGATTTGGTCCGAATGGCTTCATTTGGACAGGCTCCGCGACTTGACCTTTACATGTCAAACATATGCGAAAGGTATCGGCGAGCTGAAAGAGCAAGCTATGCGTCCCGGAGCATTTTCAAGCCTCGAGGCACTGAGACTAGGGGTATGTGAATATGAGGATGGAGTGCTTCACGAATATATGGAAACCATCTTGCCGAGTCTCATTCAAGCCTTCCACCCGCTCAAAACTCTCGAGTTGGTGGGCTCGCTTGGCGAGGAAACATTCGCTGCTGTGATCGAGACCCATGGGCCATGTCTGACGCGGCTCCGGTTTGAACCGGCTTTTGACAATCTTACAGCTGATCCGTGGTGGATGACGGCGGCCGAGATTCGGAAAATGGGCCAGGCTTGTCCCCTGCTCCGATCTCTGGATATGCAGCTGCACGCCAAACTGAATGACGGCGACAAGGTCAAGGCGTGCCAAGCACTGGGAGAGCTGCGAAGCCTGGATCACCTCTGCCTGGGCCTTGCCATTGAGAGGTTCTCTCCGCCACCTCCCCGGCCGTCGGACCAGGAAAAATACGTCTACCAAGAGGATCCCGGCGAGCGGGTCCTGGCCGGCTCGCACAAGTTTGGCGAATCTGGCCTGGGCATCCTCAACTCCATTTGCGGGGGTCGAGAGAAGCCGATTGACCTCAGGATCTATGCCTGGTGCAGGAATCCTCGGCGCGGTCCCGTAATGCGAAGGGAGGACTTGAACAGGGCTTTTTGGGTTGGCTTCACGTGGGTCTACCAGCGCGTGTCAGCGAGCTCCGACATTTACTTCCAGGAGATTGCAAGGAGGAAGAAGCCTCTCTACCCTGAGTATCCTGGCATGTACGAGAACCACAAGGCTAGGTCGGCGCGGATAAGGCTGGGCAAGGCCGTGGCTGGCATCGCGACTCGGCTGGAGAGGGCTGCTCGCAGGCAAAAATGATGACAAATTCGGATCGTGTGTGGGGGTGGGGCACGCTCATTGCTAGGCGAGGGGGTTTGTCTTTTTCCGTCCCGTGCAAATGACAAAACGAACTGCAAGGCAACGAAAAGAGAGGAGGAGGGGGGCTGATGTAAATGGAGGATGAGAATGCAATTTGGATTTATTGTTCAGTCGGCCTGCGTAGAAATGAGCGAGGTCGACTTGGCCTGTGATGACTACCTGTGACTGCCTGGACTCGGCCGCAACGAGAGTGGATTGGCTGACAAGAACAACAAGCTGGTACACTAGGTCCTCTACGCTATTAGATTACTACCCAGACAAGTATGCTAGACTCTTTTGTTGGACCTGTTTGCGCCTCAGTCATCCTGCAGTCGACCGTCACTACCATGCGGCGAATGACTTCATTATTAATTTGTCAACTCTCCTCACCAGAGCCAGCTGTATCCGCCTTGTCACCGCCTGGGTCTCGCCCACGCATTTGAGCGCCTACCAATCAGCCAACAGCACGCGATGCGCCTCCCTTCCGACTGCTTCGCCTTTTGCTGTAACGCGAGGGGCCTGGTGCTCCGTCCTGTCCCTTGCCCTTCTTCGCGCCCGCTGCGTTTGCTCTCACCCGAGCCGCTATGGCCCTCGACTGCAACACCAACTCCTGTTCAACTCGCTCCAATTCATCAAAGCTCATGTTCCTATACATGAGCTGCCCAAGAATTCTCGACAAGTCTCCGACCCAGTCCAGTCCCTCGACATCACTTACCGCCTTTTCAGCAAGCAAGACTCGAGCAGCTCTCAGCTGACTAGTAGCCTCTGCTCGCGACTGGCCTTTCAACCGCTTGAACTCAGCGACAAGCATCACTGCTGAAGAAAATAGGTAGTGTAGGAGAAATAGTAGGCGACCCCCCCGTCCATCAACAAATCTAATCAGCGAAACTAGCTTTTTCACTAAATCTTTCAAAAGATCGGCCTTTGGTGTTTCAGAGTCGGCTCGACTCGACGCCAGAAGCAGCCTGAGCTTCATAATTTGAAGGTACTTGTTGGCGAAAGTTGCTCGTGGCCGATGGTCATCGTAAGGCACGTTATCCTCTAGCTCATGAGAGCAGAGCTTCTCCCAGCGCTTCACTGCACCCGCGACGTCACGATAGCGATGCGGGCCAAGGCCAACGCTCTTCTGTAGATAAAATTCCCAAAAGATATAATCGCATTGGTCTTGCGGCGTATGCGCGACCGCGTTTCCCTGGGGGGTTTTAACGGTGCACTTTGTAGTTTCAAGGATTCTTGGCTGGTTCAAGACATCCGACAACTCCCTAGCAAACTTGTTAGATGAGGTCCAGTCACCTCCACCGGGGACTTAGTTACCAGTCCCAAGCAACCATGGTGAACCAAATCCACCGTTTTGTGTTCTCCACTAGCGTGTCGGCAGCCTCACCATGGTCCATCTGATGGAGGCCTTTGGCACGATTAGCAACAGGTCCTAAGCCATGAACAGGAGACCACGTGCTCACCGAGCTCTAATGCAACCACTTGAGCTAGCCTTAGAGATTGGTAACACGCCGCTAAGCGGCCCTCTCTCTTGTTCCAAAAGGCATCGAGCATGAAGGCTTGCAAGCTGACAAGAGACTGATCGCCAGCGTGTTCAAACAACTTGGCAAGCTTCAAAAACATGATTGACTTTTCAATGTCCCCGAGTTGCATCGCGCAGGCATAAACCCTCAAGACCAGACAGGTATTGCGCGCGCTGGCTGGTTTCTCCGCTTCTTGAGTCTCGGCGAAAGTCCCTAGGGCCTCCCTTAGTTG
Organism: Calonectria leucothoes; assembly: GCA_002179835.1. Lineage (NCBI taxonomy): Eukaryota > Fungi > Ascomycota > Sordariomycetes > Hypocreales > Nectriaceae > Calonectria > Calonectria leucothoes. The sequence goes on from NAJI01000416.1 coordinate 65,282, forward strand.
TTCTTCATACAGAATGGGACAGTGGGGTATAACGTCCTTCAAGAAAATGTTGATCCATGCGTCTTGCACCCCTGTCAGCAAGAAATCAAAATAATTACGTGTTTCTTACCGCTCTCCTCCTTATCAAGGGACACGTTGGCCAAACAGGATGCTAGGCGCTCAGCCTCAATCGCATCGTCGGCAAGATCAGGAGGCTGTTGTATTTGTATTTGTTAGCCCTCAAAGTCAGGCTTCCTTGGTGGGGAGCCTCGTACCAAAATGCTGGACCCGCAATCACGAATGAAACCCGGGCCGTACCCCAAGACGTGAAGCTTGAGACCGTCTTGCTCGTGCTGTCCCAGGGGCGGGCGTTGGGTCCGGGTGAATGCGGCATATGATTCGTCAATGGTTTTATTTTGCGGATTATCTGTGTGGTATGGTTCGTCGACAGGGCCGCAATCCATTCTGTGCAATTGTTCGGGAGGGACAAAAGCGATCGGAGGTCCCTCTCGACGCACGTTTGCTCGGCTTCCCACCGTGAATGAACTTCGGATATTTCCATTCCAGTCTATGAATGGCTGGGGATTTAGGTGGAACATGGAAGTGGGGGCCATCATTCCGTATGGACTCACAGAACTTGCGTCAGAGCTCGAGCTGGCGGGAGTTATCGCTGTATTCGAAGCCGCAATGGATGGATCTGTGGAGGGGGTGGAGGGGTTCGAGGAGAAGGAGGTAGCAGAGGGGACGGAAGGGGCAGAGAGGATGGAAGGGATGGGAGGAGGGGCAAGTGATCTGAAATCAATAGAGGGGAGGGTGACAATGGGGGAGATGGGAGGGGCGGGAAGAGGAGAGTAGTTGGAGTAGGAGCCACCAGGGAGGAGAGAGTTGTCGGGAAATGGCTGCGTTTCAAAGGGCCGAGATCGAGAAATCGAGCGGACTCCCCGAAGTTCCCAAAACAGGTCTTCGGTGTCGCAGGCTGCAGGGCTCGGCACAGCTCCGGTGGTGGCCGGAGCTGCCTTTGGTACCGAAGACTTCAAAGCGCCGGGCTTGACCCGGCCATGCCGATCAACTGAGCCGGCAGAGAATGTGGTTGGCCCGATGGGTGGAGCCATGTTGGTGTAGGCCAAGGTGCCGGTGCCAGGGTTGGCAGCGGTGGAGGGACTGCTATTGCTGGCGCGGCTAGCGGCGTAGTTCTCGTTGCCAGTGTAGGTGTTGCTGGAGTAGGCGTCATTGGGGTCGTAGAAGTCTACAGTGTTGTCAGTGCTGGGGTTGGGACTATTAACGCTTGTGTTGTGCGCTTGAGTTAGGTGCGAGCGTAGATGTTGTGGCCATGGCCACGGCGGCGGGGGGCCTCGGAATGGGTCCAAATGGCCCACGGGGTCCATGGTTGGGTGAGTGTAGAGGATGTTTGCGAGGCAGATTGCTCAAGAGAGGATTCTGGGTGAGCATGTGTGGGGGAAGGATGATGGTGCTGCGCGGTGGTCTCGGCGATGAAAGTGGCTAATTCGCATTGTTTTATGAGTCCAGCCCAGCTGCGTGCTGAGTTGCCAAGGCCAAGATGCGCCGATTCCATCATCTACTTGGGGGTCGCGTTTTGGAGTCCCGTTTTGGGGCGCCATTGCTGGGATCCTCATCAGAAGCGCGGATAGCTGCTGTAAATTGGTCGGAGCTTGCTTTGTTCCTCTTTCGGCCATGGTCACCAGCCCGGTAGCGATACACCCGGGCGTCGGCCGCGTTGTGGGGCAGCTGCACCCGGCCGTCGACGTGAGTGGGTGCCTTATTCCTCGTGTGTCTCCGGGAGACCCGCTTGCTCTCAGCCCCGGGGTGTCCACACCGGCGATCCGCACGCCCCTCCCCCTTGGTATTGGTACATACATACATGTACATGCGCCACAAGGGTCCCATGTCCATCCCTGTGGAGCCTGCCATGCCATCTCATCTCATCTTATCCGATCACTCCTCGCCAGCAAACGTCGGCAGGGTCTCAACCAAGACACACACCGGCCTCCTTCGTATTTTCCACCATTTGCCAAATGCAAGCCAGTCTCGGTTGCCTGCTAATCTACCCGAGGGCTATGGCGCTCGCCTTGCTTTTCGTCTGTGAGTCTGCCTGCTGGTTCGCCCATACTCGGCACACGCCTCCGCATGCTGCCACTTCTCTCTTCGTCCTGGGATGCATGTCGCTGTGCTGCATGGCGTCTCGACTCCAGAACCTTCCACATACTACGGCACGGAATGCTGTGACAAGTCAATTCCTTAGCGCCCACGGTGCTCATGCTCCAACGCTGACGGGCTGCCCCATCTGTGCGCGTGGGCAACCTCTACGCGGAACTTCTGCCTCGAGTTGCGACCGCCATCCACACGGGCAGCTTGGAGGCATGGTACATCCAAGACATCCGTGGTCTAGTTCGCTCTGCGGAGTGATGTGGAATATTTTGTCGCCTCATTCTGGATCCAGCCAGTCCTCGTTGGACCCCCCAGATCTTGCGTTGGCGGCGTTACCCCCGAAGGGTCCAGACAAGCATGCTTTGATTTGGCCAAAACTATCGATTTTGGGTGGTCCACTTGCTGAATAGAGCCCCCTTTTGGTGATTTCTGCCTTTGGGCACTGTAAATCAAGTAAGCATCATGGATATGCATAGATGGGGCAGGGTTGATTGACAGGGACGTATGGGTTTTCTTTTGTGAATGATTGCTCTCTCCTGATTAGAAATGATCATCTGTTGTGAACAGAACTAAAGTCGCTAAGTATAGACTCTCAGAGAGGGCATGTAATTCAACCAAATCATGTCTCCATCTTCCCGTTTCGTTTGTCTACCATCCACTGAATGGGCGATGTTTTTGCAGGTGATGTAGACTTTTGCCCCTGTCCCTCTGCAAGGCCAGACCCCGGTATCCTTTGAGACACATTAAACCGATTCCCAGTACACTTCAAGAGCTTACACAGGGCCGAGTAGGTTGTCACGTGCGGGGCGAGGCTCCGGCAGAGCCTTAAGTACTCAACCTCGTCTCGGTTTTTCGCTCCGCCACTCAAGGTGTAACCTATCACCAAAATTCCTCCATTTTCTCCTACTCTTTGCATCACGCAACGCTAGAATTATGAACAAAGTCATTGTCGAGTTTGACGACCGGGTAGGTCCCAGGATGCTCATAATATTGATTTTGGAGACTGTCACAAACATCAGCCGATGCATCAACGGAACCGACAAACGGCTGAAGCTTAGGAATGAACTTATGCAGTTCGAGGAGACCCTTCAATGGTTGTGCGGTTTCATGTGGGAGACCGAGGTTGACTCGGCCATCATGAACATCCTCAACGACAATAAAGGGCCCTTGGGGCAGTTGTTTGTTGTCCTGAGAGCCATCAACGGCATCATTGAACATGATTCGGACCTAGCTCAATTCGGTCGCCACTGGAGGTTCGACCCAGGCACCGTTGACTGCATGATAGACTTGATAAAGTGCCAAAAGCTTATTTTGATGTTTGCGTTTGAGAAAACTAAGGAGTTCGTATCGTGCCATGCCCTGCTCCAAACAAGAAGCTGACCAGGTGCAGGCCTTTCTGCAATGAGTTCACGAAGCTGCGCTGTTGCAGCGAAGACCTTTTGGAGATGACTTTTGACGCGATGAGATCCAACTTCCCTAACTTTCCCAGTGAGCAACTCTTCCCTTCCGATGGAAAGTATGACTTTGAAAAGGCACTCGACTCGGCCCAGCTATCCTTTTATAACATGAACGAGGACAGCAGGGAAGGGGATCACTATGAACCCGATGCAATAAGGGAAATTGGCTCTGAGCCCTTGATAAATCAATTTCAGGGGCGTTACGTGCCTGATCCTATCCCGTTTTACTCAATCATTAATAGGTGGATGGGCAGCACGGGACAAGAGGGGAACATCACTCATTCTCAGCCCACCGGCCATGGGTTTCGACAGGCCCTCTTGGGATTTCTTGCGCTGGTCGGTGACCTTTGTCGATCCAAGGGGTGAAGCTGACAAACCACATGAAACAGGATGACCTTGATCTCGGAAAGTGCGTCGTGATGGGCCTCTGCTCTGATCTGGTGGAGTGGGTCGTCGAGCAAACCATGACTGGTTTGAATCCCTCTGAAGGCAGGCGACTGACGTGTCTACCATGGAAGGTCAACTGACTTGGCATAGACCAAAAACGCCAACAAAGACAGCACGCGTGCTGGTACATTACAAATGAGCTCAGAAAGTTCAACCACAAGTCTGCGCAAAAGATGTTCGGCTTGTGGCTTGACTTTGAAAATGGCCTCTCGGAAGAAGGTAGATTCATGAGACAACTAAATGCCATTGATCTAGAGTTTCGTGGGGAAAGAAGCGAACGCACAGCCAGTATGGCGCTTCAGGGGCTTGCTACCAACGTAGCCCAGGCGGAGCATCAGCGCATATGCAACCTCATCATGGCACCACTCCTACAAGAGTGTGCAGACAGGATCGAGAGAAGGAACTGGTTCGCTCCCTTCATTTTTGTCATTGGTACAGTGGTGAAGCTGTTTGAAGTTGAATCATTTGTTGACGAAGGAAACAGGCAATGTGGCCGGCGTTGACTGGCGCCCGTACGAGCTTGATTGGTGCGCGCGCGGCGTGTTTCGAGTGGTGGCTGGAGATGAGCCCTACGCGACTGCTTATCCTAGCTCTAGTATGTGGCAGCGGAAGCTTATTACTAACAGCAAGTCCCGGGGTATTCCACTACCCCCATGGTTGACTGTTGATTCCGTCTGTGAAAGAGTTGAGTGGACCGACATCTGGTCTTTGGTCCACAGCTTCCCGCAATCCATGGCACAGATTGAAGAGTATGAGCAAAAGGTAAAAGTTGGACGGGGCACTGCGAATGAAGTGGGCTCAACTGACCTTTACTGTTAGGTCCAACCAATCAAATTTGCCATCATCGTCAACCGGCCGTCAAATCAAGCCGCCGAGACGGAATACGGGAACCAGCGCGTCCCGCCGACACCTGATGCTGATGTGGTCGAGTATGTTCGAAAGAACAGCCAGTGGTGCAAGGAGGTAAGCAGGGGCAGAACAGCGTTGGAGACACAAGCTTACTGGTTTTCCCAGATTCAATATGGCGATGACTTTGAACAACAAATGAAGCAAACTCTGGAACAACTTGATTTTGATCAAATGAGACAAGCCATGGAAGAGTTTGATTGTTCGGATGACGAATCGGAATTTTGATGGAAACTGTGCTTGCGATGTGGCATCTTTGTGTTGTGGACTGATTTCTAGGCATGTGTCTCTTTTTCGTCATTTTTCAACGTCACGTCACGTCACGGGTAGTAGCGAGTCAGTGCGAGGCAGGCGCCGATGTGGTGGGGTCAAAGATCGTGGGTTGGGCTTAGCGGCGAGGAACGGGAGCAGGGTCCTTGGGGCGATTTGCCATTAGCTCCGATGAGAATGATCCCCCCTCCTTCCCCACAAAGACCAATGTTGAAGGCTATTTTTAAAAGAAGCGGCTCGCCCGTTCCAGCCAGGACCATCTGAGATTAGCTGCCGCGCCACGAACATCTGCAGTAGCATCGTCGGCTCCCGGTTTTCGGTGGAAGCGGCTGGACGACATGGCGAAACTATGAGCTAGCTGATTCCAATTTCATCCAATTTCATCGTGTACATTCGTAAAAACAACGCCATCTGCCCCAACGTGCTGCACACGGCCGGACCAGCGCCCATTGCCGTGATTTCTGATGCAGCTCACATGCGCAACTGAAGAAACCAACGAAGCAAGATTTCAGCCTTGCCTACAAGTTATGACTCTGCCTTGCACGGCTGAGGACTTGGGCCACTTGGCCGAGCTCAGTCCCAGCCACTCAACTCAACGACACAGAGCCCCTCCCCTCGGCCTGCGGTAGCATTGGCTGATGGGGCATTGTTACGCAGAGATGGAAAGTGCAGGCAGACTGGGATGGTGACCAATAAGGCAAGGAAGAATGGAGAGTGGTCTGCGCCAAAAGTCGGCCGTTGGTATGAAACTGTGCCCAATAAAGAAGCTGCCGGGGTCAGGGCCCCAACCACATGACTGCCCTCTGCAACCTCAGGTGGAAGGCGCATGGCATCTTGTTGGGCGTCTCCGGGCTGGATTTTACGCGAGCAAATCACTGCGCGGGGAAGAAAAGAGCGAGGGCCAATCTAGGTTATATTGATGGTGGTTTGATTTTCTTAAGAGATACATGATATGGGGTGCCCAATTTTTATTTTTATTTTTATTTTTTTTTTTCAAAAAATAACCATGTCCATCCGTGTTCCATCATGGCGCGTTTACAATCTGAGGTGCGCCTTTACCAACGAGACAGTTGCGTCTCGAAACCTGATGATTGTGTTGGCTGACCCGACGTATTTGCCAACGAGAGGGTGCATCCCAAACCTGGTGAGGCGTTGAACCAAGCTTGGCGCATTTACCAAACGTACTGGTTGCCGTCGAGGTAACCCATGGCGTAGATCTCCTCGGGAGTGTCCTCGAGGATCTCACGGTAGGTTTGCTCGAAGGTCTGCTGGGACGACTCCTCGATGTTGTCCTGAGTGATCTCCTGGGTGCCGTAGACGACATGCGGAGGGCGGCGATACTGGGAAGCGTGCAGCTGGGCGGCAAGGGTCGACGAGGCAGTGGTGGCGGCGTGCCGAGCGAGAACCTGGTCGTAGCCGTAAACGGACCAGGAGCACTTGTGCCAGTTGGTCTTGGTAGCCAACTCATCCAGAGCGGCAAGGGGCTGGCAGTTGGATCGCCTGGCAATCTTGAGCTGCTGCTTGATCTGGTGCAGGATGGTGCTCCGGATGCCGTCCTGTGTGATCTCCTCGTAGGTCCCCAGGCGCGAGGGGAACTGGAGGTGCTGGATGACGTTGTATATGTCGTTGTCGGAGCGGTGGAGATCTAGTAGCTGCTGGCCCACCGACTTGAGGCTCTTCAGCACCGTGGCTCTCTGACCCTGCTCCCACAAGTCGAGCTCCTCGCGCGTTTTGGCAGCCATGGCGCCGGAGCGTGGAGAGCGAGCGTGGGAAGGCCCAGTTCTTTTGTTTCAATGAATTGATAATGAGGTGGTTAGTGAATGAGTTTGGAGGGAAGCTCGAAGGGACAGAAGCGACGCGAGGCGCATTGGAGCCAGAGATTGCACATTTATAACAAGGCCGTCAAAGACAGGCTCGAGGACAGGCTCGAGGGCAGGCTCAAGGACAAGGTACTTGTTCCCCGCAGCTTCTCGCAATTCCGCCCAGCGGATGTAGCAACGGGCGGCGGCCATGGTGTTTTATTGGTTGTGCGGCGGCGAGGGTGTGGTGGTGCTGGGGCGGCATGACGATGGGATAGTCTGATTGCGCTCGCGGGCATCGGTGGCGCTCTGAGGCAGGCATGTCTCTTGACGCAAAAAGGCTAAATGCACATACAGTGCAAGTGTGGGACGGCAGGCAGCGGGAGAGATGCGAATACTTGATCCCTCTCTGTGGTCCTTGTTGTTGTTGGCGCTGCCGTTTTTCTTGCTTCGTTTCTTTTTCTCTTTTCTTGGTCTTCCCTTCCTGGCATCGTGCTTGGGCGAGTGCGTCACTGACAAAAAGGGCAAAGGGCGTCGCGACAAGCCACTGATGACAGGATTGCACGCAGCAACCAACTGAAACGGCGCAGAGACAGACAGGCCAGCCACGGGCAGCGTTGGCTGACGGGCTCGCTCTTATCTCCACCGCCAAACGCCTCGGGATCGATTCGTCACATTTCTCGCCCACCTCCCCTTGCTTCGTTGTTGTGCCGCGTCTGGGGTTGCCATGCCGCGGGTGCAGCGCAGCAGGCCTGTAACTGCAAGCTCTCGCACGCAACCTGCAGCTGCCACTGGACTAGCCAGCCCGCGCTTGAGCCTCGACGCAAACATGTTGCGACACACGGGGCGGTCTGAGTCTCGGTCCCAAGGGAATAAAAAAAGAAGGAAAAAAAGAGGATGCGACCCTACGACATGGCGAATTGGATGCTGGTGATGGGCGCGACGGTTCTGGACCAGCGAGCTGAGCACCGAAAAAAGAAATGTCCTCACGCATGACTCTGCCTTGCTTGCCCTGGTGGAAATTGCGTGCAGCCTGCCCGTTGCTTGTCTCCTTGTCCGCCGCCCAGTGCCCGTCCGCCGTGCCACCGCTTGCAGTCGCAGAAAAAAGGCCTGAAGGTGCTCCGTCGCGTGTGTTTTGAAAATGCAAACCATTTGCTTCCCCCACGGGGTTCTCTGCGTCAACAGGCCAGAGTGCCGCACCCAGAATGGCCTCCGCTTTCCAGTCGGTCCCCGGCACCAGGGCCTGGCAGCCCGAGCTGAGCAGCCACCGCCGCCCACAGGGCTCCGCTTCGCAGTTGACGGCCGAGCTCAAGGCCGCAGAAGCCGTACTCGCCTCCAAACCATTCAGGACATCGCCGACGATTGATGGTCTGGCAAGCTCCCAGGCCGCTCGCGTCTTTTCCTCGACTTGGCCATCGCACTCGAGCAGCCAATGGAAGCAGACAAACCCCCATGCAACCCACCGAGCCACGCCAACCAACAGCAGCAGCAACTGCACCAACACCACCGGCAACAGCAATAACAACAACAACAGCAACAACAACAACAACCTCGAATCAGCCCACGCCTGCAGCAAGGAATCTACCGCACTGGACCAGGAGATTCGCCGCTCCTACAACGACCACCAAACGCTGCATGCAAGCGCTCTGTGGGAGCGCTACAAAACGGCCAACATGGCCCCCTACCGCCAAACGTTTACTCGCGAGCCAAACGACGACGACTTTTGGAAGCAGGTCAGCAGCAACTACCCGGTATGGTGATAAAAGTGACATGCGCTATTCCACATTGGGGGGGCAGTCAAGATTGCTACAACCATGACCATGACGAGACGGCCTTTTGTTTGAAATTGGGTTGGTGAGAAAGATATGGATATACTTTGGGAAATACCGGCGCGCGATGGAGTCAAATGGATCATAGATGGGTGGCTGTTTTTAGACAGGGACAAGACGGGATACCACTGCAAGCTTGACGTCTTTTTTTCTCTCCTTCTTTTCTTCATCATACCTAGTTAGCCTCGTTTCTCCCATTCCCGAGAGTAGCCTTACGAACCTTTTTACGAATGATTAACTACTGATTTCTGCTCTTGCTCTCCAACACGCCGTCACTTGTCCAAAACGAGTTGTCACATTGTCTTGGCGATGTACCCTGCAATCCATTCACCATGCGTCTGAGCCGGGCCCCGTCCATCGTATCTCCGACGTATGGCAGGGCTCGGGTTTGTGATGCTCTGCTCCGCCATCCACTCTGCATGTAATCCTGCGCTCTGACGCAGCCTTCTCCGTCTTTTGCCTCTGCCCAGAATCAATGAGGAAATCGCAGCCACCCACGTGACTAGGTTTGAAACCAATCAAGCAGGGAGTGGTTTTTTTATTATATTCATGTATAATACCATGGGGTAAAAGGGCTTATCAGAGGGTGAAGATGACAATATTCAAATTACGACGGCGGGTCTGATGAATCAAAATGTCTTGCTGCAACGCTGCACCATGAGTCAGGAAGGAGCTGATGACCCCTCTCCTCCCCTACATATCAGGTGGCCATGGGTAAGGGACTTTTTTCGCGGAATAATTCAGGAGGGGCAAAACAAGGTCCATGTTGGGGTTCAAAAAGTGAGATGTCGGCTTTGTGCTTGATTAAAATTAAATTTAGCACAACCCCAGGTACGGCCAAGGGCGAAGAGCTACGCAGGAGCTAAGGGGCGGCGCGAGTTTGATGATCCATGTGGGGCTCCAATCCCACCGGACACGCAGCCGGCGTTCCGTCCGTTGCTCCCGGGCCATGGTGGCGTCCGGAGCCAAAAGGTGCCGTGCCGTGCCGGACCGTGGTGTTTCGAGCTAAAGCGTCTTTGGCTAGAGCAACTACCGCCTTGATCATCATGATTCATCTTTTTGACCCCTCGACGTGCTGGGAAGAGACGAGTTCTGCTCCCGACCCGGCGCACCGTTTGTAGACGTATTTTAGCTTTCCGGCCATCGGGCTGTTCTTGCTTTCGCTCGGCCCCGATGACGATGACGCGTCTCAGATCGCGGGCGGCAATCGAGATTGGAAACTCGTCAATCTTCGTCGGGCGCGCACAGATGCAACTGCGAGATCCGTCGCGTCTGTCCCTGTAGTCAGCAAACCCGCACATGGCTATGATTTAACATGCCTTTGACTCTGATGTTGAGGTATCCTGTTCTTGGATAACCATCTCATGCGCGGTGAGAAGAATCTATTGTTTCCCCAAGACCCAGAACTTAAGCAGCTTGGTAAATTCCATTCCTTGCTTAATAACTCAGGGCGTGATTCCGCCGTCATTATCTCATAAAATGCATCGTCGCAGAGAAATGATTTCATTTAGATATGTCCGTTTAGGCGACTCTAGCAGATGAGTTGCTGACGTGGTGTATAGCTCGCGTTTCGAAGCGCATCATCACCATCGCGGCTTTGCTATGGCTGTGATTGGCTTGGTGGTGTCTCAGAACCGACTGATCTTGGAAAGGGAAGCTATCGTTAGTGCTGGGGGCTGACTTGATCTCTGAGTTGCAAATGCAAGGTTCGTGTTGAGGCTTAGGCTGCGACTGATACGTGGAGTCTTCTTTTAGTTGGAGAGAAAGGACCTACAGCGTTGTGGTCTGGTTCTTGCGCAATTAGTGCTTGTTCTTTCCGCAAAGAGTAAAAAACAGCATCACATGACTATAGACCCGAGGGGATGGCTCCAGCATGATTGCCGTTCATGGCAAACATGAGGACAGTGGAAACTTTGAAGCCCAGCATCCAAACAGTGGCCCAAGTCAACAGTGAGTTCTACACGCATAATATCACCGGAGTCTTGCACAGCCTGATGGGGATACCAGCCCACACAGGTAAACTACCCATCTACTGGGCATCAAATATTTCTTCAAGCTCGTTAGATTCTTTGTCAATCAAGTAGCCTGCCTGCTCATCAACCACCCAATGAATTACGTCCCTGAACACCCAACTAAGTGACACGGTCGAGTTTCAACGTCTAACGCGACACACAGTACCGTACCATGTGCACCGTGCTGCTTTCCTCAATCTATAGTTTCGGATATCATGATCCGGAAAGTGCCCGGGTCTCTGTCACGCTGCAAATCTTTATCCGGATACATCTAAGCCGACTGTCCATCCTAGGATACAGGTCTATGGCACCTTGTGATCCTAGCGTCGAGGTATTTTTATAAGTATACCTCTGGCATAAGTTGCATTTATACAGGCCAAAGATACAAGACTCCAAGCGTAGCTACTCGGAGCTCGGCAACTTACGGAGATAATAGCACTTTCTCTTCGCTATACCGAAGACCGATGCACAGCATAATTCAATGCTGTCAGCTTCACCAGTTCTTGGTGTCGGAAAGAGCGGTTCAGGCCAACACCTCGTGGCAGGATTGGCAGCACCACAGTCGGCATTTGGAAATGCTAGGGGAATGAGACAGCGATGGGGAGCGAAGGAAAAAGATGGAACTAGGAGACAGCTTAAAAGGATGGGAAGCGCTTTTGGATCAAATTGGCCCGAAGGATATCAAAAGGAATTATATCACCGGAGTCTTTCTTTGTCACATATTTTGCATCAAACAATATTTGTGTGATTTTATTAGTTGATTTAAGCAATCTGTGCACACCGGCTTTTCAAACAAGGAGAGAAACTGGAAACAGGAAGGGAGAGAGGAAGAGAAAGAGATAGATAGAAAGGAAAGGCAGGAAAAAAGAATGAAAAGAAAAGAAAAGAAAATAAAGATAAAGACCATAAACTTATTAATACAGGGGAATCAGTGGACTCAAAATAAAGCAGGAACATTTGACCAAAGCATTTCAAAGCATTTCAAGGGGTTCGGAGCACGCATATAGCCATTGGTGAAGCACACTGAGTGCATAGAGGTCATGTTCCACATGGGCAAAGGGATAGCTCGTCCCAGTCCACCCATCGGCGCCCTGGATTGTGGAAAGGGGCTGGCCAATGCGGCGACACATGGCGAAGCCGGCCAGGACAGGCTCTCCTTGCTCGTCGATGTAAATGTTTTCGGGTCGAATGTCGTTGTGCACCCAGCCCCATCGATGGAGGTGGGCAACGGTAGCTGCGAGGGCCCCCATAAACTCGGTGACCTTCATGGTGGCACCGCGGGCTATGTAATGATTGAGATCGTATGGGTACTTTTCTTGCACAATGCCAGTAATGTAGCCACGGCGCACTTGGCAGCCGCGGTATTTGACCATGTTGGGATGCTTGTGTTCGCTGATGGATTCTAGTGCTGCAATCTCTTGCATCATCTCAACGCCGAGAAGGTCGAGCATGTTGTAGCTTTTGAAAATGACGTACTTGTCGAGCAGCGAGCGGTTGACAACACAATCGGTGGGCAGGGGGTCCTGGGACCGGAGGAGCCCGAGCCTCCTTTCGGGCCATTTGGGAAAGATGATATTGTCAGACACGTGTTGGAGAGCAGAGTTGATGCGCGGAATGGAGATTTTGGCTTTGCGCTGGACAATCTCGGCCACATAGACGAGATCAGCCGGGTCAATGTAGACGAGGAACGTGCAGTGAAGGCGTGTGCCGTCTGCGTTGAACTCCTCTGAAGACCAGTAGAGGTCTTTCCAGTCCTTGACGAGAGGGGCAACTGAGGATGCCATGGTGATTGATTGAGTGACTGATTGATTGACTGATAGATAATGTATCGGGCTGGATAGACAACGGGCAAGTGCGTGCGTGTGCGTGTGCGTGTGCGTGTACTGTCAGCGTCTTGCGGCGGCAATGGCCTGGGTGCGGGCTGGGTTTTTATCTTGGCCGCACGCGCGCACGTCAAGACCAAGGTTGCATGTCAGGCAGTTTGACTTGATGTTCTGATGCCCGATGGCTTCAGCGAAATGTGTCTGTTGGCCGGCTTGACTGGCTGCCTCGATTGAATACAGTGCCGTGTGTCTCATGTGGCGGTCGCATCCTCGTTGCGGGTCGGTCATGTCAGGATTTGCAAAGCACATGTACCGTGGACTTGACACCTCGACACTCGAAAGGTGGTGTGTCCCCGGCCTGTCAGTGGTCGAGGTTTGCTTATTGCGACAGTGCCGGCCATGGACAGTGTGATGTGCCATGCAGCTTGCAATGTCAGTGGCGCCACGGTGTGATTTGGCATCCTGACCGGTCTGCGAGAAGGAAGCTTGCTGCGACGCACTGAGCGTTTTGGTCACGTCGGAACCCCGGCCCCGGCGAGCCGGTGTGTTGAAAGTGTGGTAGCGGGTGAGCCGGCCTGCTGCTGTAGCTGTAGCTGTAGCTGTAGCTGTAGCTGTAGCTGTCGCTGTAGCTGTAGCTGACGGGTGCGCCTGCTGCTGCTGCGTCCAGGGGTTGGCGGCTGATTGTTGCCCCCAACCCGCTCGCTGACTGGGAATTAACAGCGGTCGTATGCCCCCTTTGCGAATTCATGCAACGTCGCCTGCCCGTTGCCTTGAGCCCAGCGTAGCATCCAATTGATCCTGAATTCTCTACTGCCTGGTTCGCCAATTAACACGGCCGCGCCGGAGGGACTATACTTTATGCCCTGCCTATAGTCCCCATTTTACCGTTGCACTTCAGGGGAGCCATCCGACTGCTTGAAGGTTGCGCCGTCCGACAACTCGAGAGTTGTATTATCATACACTCGACCATTCCACGAGACCACCGCCGCTGCGTCCTGATGCTACTAGGCGCCCGCTCGGTCCCATCCCATCATCTTTGATCAGGCCTATTTCTTGTTTTTCTGACCTTGCCACGACCAAGAGTAACTATACCTGCATGTACTACTCAACTTGGTTGCCACAGTGTATGGGCTAATGATACATGGACTCGGAAACAGCATTAAGCGAGGGAAAGGGACAAAATATAAACAATCTAAATATAACCACAAGACTGAGTAGCATTAGCTTTCGCTACATAGACACCGCATTTTCCCCCATAGCATCTTCAATGGCTTGGCATTGCTCACCAAACATCAGGGGCTCGCAATTTGGAATCATCGCAACACCACCACCTGAGATTCGCCGGCTCCCGACCAAAAGAAAAGAAACAATGAGACGCTGGAGTAAAAAGAATATTGGATTCTCATGCGACCGCTCGTACATGATAAAATTTTCATTTGCAATTGTTTTGGCAATTTCTTCCAGTGGTATCCTTTCGTCATAATTGGAAGCACTGTAGTTGTGCTTGGCTGCTACGACCGATTGTTTCTGTACCCTCGTTTGTGTTCGACAGTATCCGTACAGCACATCGTCATTCCGAGCCCCTGCGAAAAGAATGGGAAGAGGGCAGGGCGATGAGAACACTTCATAAAAAGTCCTGGCTGTTCTTATCATTAGTATCTCAATTACCACCTACTGTTTAGTATAGAACCGGAATGGGCCAAACCCAATTAGAGTGCGTTGATTGAAGAAACCCTCCCCCGATCTAGGTCGCTGTTTTTTCGGTACAGTCAAGTGCACGAAAATAGCACAGGACCACGTGATTATGATCGCCCAATTTGGAGAACCCAAGGTCCTGGACCGTCACCTCAAAGCTCACATAAAATGGCTAATTCAACCGATGCGCCCATTGCGCTCGTCGCCGTCTTCAAAAAGAGGGACCCAAGTGGCAAGGCGAACCTGCGAAAGCGACCTGCGACACCGCCGCCCGCCGACTGCGACGACTGCGACTATTCCTCCTAGGAAGACGGCCACGATTGCCGTCTTTTCAAAAGGCAATGTAGAATACAAGGAAGATCTTATGGGCACACCTTCCGCTACTAACCGCAATGTCCTAATCACGAGTGCCAACGATGCGATCGGGTAGACCAGCTAGCACGACGGTGCTTCAAAAGACTCCCCGTCTACAAAGAACCTTGACGGGTTGACCCGAACAATTAAAAAGGGCTCCCAGCCAAACGAAACCTACAAACCTGCGAACCGAGCTTCCTGTAGCGAAAGCAAAAAAAAAAAAACCCCCGACTGAAGCATTGGCCCGATCAAAGCCTTCACCATCATTCGGACGGTCACCGACCCCAACTATGCCCGCAAACATTAGAAGGAAATTGGCCGTATTTTGCGCTTGGTGAACCGTGCATATATTTCCATGGAAGAGGTGGTTTCAAGAGCGCATAGCAGCTCTATTGCGAATGGGAGGACGTCGCGCGGGACCAAAACGAATTTTAGGGAGACGGTTGTCGCAAGCACAAACCCGAACCAAAGTGAGCTAAGGTGAAGAATACAAAGCAATGCTGTAAAAGAAGTCGTTTGACTGTATTATTTGCAGTGAATCATAGAGGGAGCCCGGTGATGAAGTTGTTACGTTTGCGAACCATGTGCTCTCATTGGAGACAGGAAGGGCCTCGCCAAGGTGGCGTGCTTTCGACTCCCCCGAGAGGAAGCGAGAATCAAAGGCAAAGAAGGGAAGCAGTGCTTGAGTTTGGGGAGGAGGTGGGTGGGGAAGCCAGAGAACTGATGTTGCATCGTGAAGTCAAATGGCGAAAGCCGGTTTGGGTGCTATGTTGACTGGGCGAGGAATAGGAAGAGACTCACAAAAATGAATGACGGCCTACGGCCAGCTTTTGAATATACCCGGCTTTAATTTTGCATGCTTCAGCCCTGTGTCTTGGGTGGCGGAACGTGACTTCCATGTCACCATCTCCTGTGACAGCTGCGCCAACACAGCACGTGAATTGCGTTGGTCGCAAGATGACGTGCACTGCATTGCTGAGGATCGCTGCGGATGCCGGGCGATAAGATAAGACAGCCCAACATGGCACCCTCGGGCCCTCCGCCCACTCAGGAGCTGCCTTGAGAGTGGCTCCTCCAGGGTCCCGGCCAATGAGGGGCTCCGGGTACCCCACCAAGCCACCCGAAACGAAGCCACCACCGCCTCCATGTGATGGCCTCCCCAAGGCCCCTCCAAGCTTCCGCTGCAACTTATCAGTCATCATCCACTTTGTTCCCAGGCAGACAAACAAGACACTGACCAGAGCACCTGACCTGGCCTCGTCTGCTGCCACTGCAACATCCCAATCATTTCCAGTTTTTCGACCTTGCTCTTTGCTTCTGATCCCATCCCAACCTTGCTCTCTCTTCAACCCCGCATCCGAGAGCAATACAGCAATAAGACGACAATCTTGCGACACCGCCTGTCCTACATATCTCCTCCGACAACCGGACGTAAACAGCAAAGATTCCAAAATCATCTTGCCCAACAACACCATCGCGAACCCCCCGAATAAAGCCGCCCACGATGAACTACATCTACTCTACCGTCAACACCCTCCGGGATCGTTACACGCCCGTCACCCACACGTCGACGTTCCGCCAGACCGGCCAGATCACACCCGAGGAGTTTGTGGCAGCTGGGGACTACCTCGTGTACAAGTTCCCAACCTGGTCTTGGGGCGACGCCGACTCGCCCGAGCGCCGGGTCAGCCATCTGCCTCCAGGCAAGCAGTTCCTCGTCACCCGCAACGTGCCCTGCCACCGCCGCCTCAACGATGACTTTGCGGGCGACGCCGGCCACGAGGAGGCACTCGTTCACGATGGCGAGGATTTCAAGGGCGGCGCGGGCGGTGACGACGACGGCTGGTTGAGGACCGGCGGCCTGGCCAGTTCGCAGCCCCTCAAGGTCAAGGAGGTGAGGACCGTGGACGACTCCGGCAACATCGGCGACCGGGAGGTTGTTGAGGACGACGAAATCCCCGACATGGAAGACGAAGACGATGACGAGGCCATCATCCGCGACACCGGTGCCGACTCCAAGAACGGGTAAGTTCTAGCCAGCCTACCAACCGTCCCCCCATGGCGATGCTGATACTGTCCCTAGTGGCCGCCGAACGTACACGCTTTACATCATGTACACTCCCTACTACCGCACACCCCGACTCTATCTGTCCGGATACCTCCCTGATGGCCAGCCTCTGCCGCCCCATGATATGATGGAGGACATTGTCGGCGACTACAAGGACAAGACAGTCACACTGGAGGATTTCCCTTTTTTTGCCAACAACATCAAGATGGCTTCCGTGCATCCCTGCAAGCACGCTTCCGTCATGAAGACGCTGCTGGATCGCGCCGATGCCGCGCTCCGTCTCCGAAGGGAGAAGCTCGGTGCCGCAGGCGGAAGCGGCTCCGCAGCTGCTTCCACCCCCGCCGGCATGGAGGGTCTCGTCGATGAGATTGGCAAGCTTGACGTCAAGGGTGCCCAAGAAGCCGCCGACAAGGATGAATGGGAGGAGGTTCAGGGAACCGAAATCGATGACCACGAAGTTGCCATTCGAGTGGATCAGTATCTGGTCGTTTTCCTCAAGGTACATTCCATTCCACTCCTTGCACCCACAACCTTCAACCCTCCCTTTGCTAACTTGCTTGCTTGCAGTTCATGGCCAGCGTGACACCTGGCATCGAGCACGATTTCACCATGGGTGTTTAATCGAGTAGATGGGCTAGGAGCATTGTACCGGGAAACCTGGGCGTCAATGGTGTTCTTTTTGAGTCTTTTGTGTGCATTTCTATGTTTGGGTGCCGATGGGGTGTTACGGGACGTTTTGTGCTCGGTAATGGTAGAGCTTCTTTAGTGTTGCATAATGAATTGGACGACGACAAGAGCCATGCAATCATTTCTTATGGTGGAGAAGCGCCGGGTCCGTCCACGCTGCCTGGTGTCATGATCGATGACAACATGTAGCGCAAAACGTCGATCCTAAACTGACGCCAACATTCATGAATGGCGAGGGAGCCCTAGCTAGGCCCAAAGTCCTCCTGTTGTCAGTTATTCAACTAATTATTTGTTTTTTTGGAAGCGAGTCCTATCCTAGTCAGGATCTCATCTGGTTATTTGTGAATGGTGATAAGGTGGGTAAGTAATGCTTTCGATTTATTTGGAGGCCGTCGCCTCGCATCGCCATGTTCCGTCCCAAACCAACTCAGTTGCGTCGCCGGCAAAGCAATATCCGCTGCAAAAGAGATGTAACGCTGACTATCCTCGGGGTATTTAATGTAATCTTCCGTAACTATTGTATGCATGAACATGATTATCGTATTAACAGGCCTGGCTGTCTTCAATCATGTGAAAAGCTGCAGGCAATCTCACTAACCAGCATTGTCGGTCAGCCCCGTTCCCGCGAAATAAAACCTCCATTTGAACCATTTCCCCGTACTCCCATTCCACCGAATCCACAGTTGCGCCTCCTGTATTTATGCCGAGTTGCGCGAAACCGCAATCGCAACCTATCGCTCCACCATCCCAACCAACCATGTGATGTAGTCAAGGAAAAAGAAAATGAGTGTTAGCCACGTAGAAGTGGTCACGTCGCGGCGTGGACGTAGTTGCTCTTAAGAAAACGCAGTTCCCACTAAATTAGCGTAGAGAGAATTTTAGAGTCTGATTCGTTTGCATCTCAGGCTGAAGGTTATCCAACGGATGCTTTTCACATGGCGCCGAATGGGGCACCAAAATTAGACGTCGTCTTAAATTTGAGGGGAATATCAGGCTCAGGGCCTTTGCGACCCGAGGGCTCACATGTGCCATCTTCCGCAGCCGCATGCGCATCATCGCTGGATCCATCTGCGACGACTGGGTTTGTCGGAATGCCCGTGCTGGGTGTCTGTTCTGGAGTACCCAACGCCTCAGCTTCGGAAGCCTGTTCCACGTCGTCCAGCGGGGTCTGCACGACAGCCGGAAGGGCATTCTCGCCCAGGCTGATTGGCGTGAGTTTTTTATTGACCGCTTCCCAGAAAATTTCGTCGTAGGCGGGGATGTTCTTGATCATCAGAGGGCCTTTGAGGGGTGCGTCATCGGCGGGGTCCAGCATGGGCTCAGGATCATCCTCGAATGCCTCCTCGCGCTGGCTGAGCTTGCGGGCAGAAGCTGCTCCATCGAGCCCGACCGGCTCCCCGAGACGAATTGATGCTCGTGCTGCTGCTGCAGTCATCTCAGCTGTTGGGGTAGCACCCTCACTTGGGCCAACCGTGGAGCTAGTCTCGGTCGCAGTGACGGTGGGGAAGAGGGAGAGAGAGTGATTGGGTGTGTGGCCAGCATGCATCGTCAGTCGCTTGTTCTCCCCAGCGGCGAGAGCCTGGAGCGTGTATTGCTTGGAGGGCAAGCCGGAAACTGGCCAGAACTTTCGGCTCAGCTCAGTGTAGTGAGCCGCATCGGATGGAGGGGTCGAGGTTGCTGGTGATGGAGGATTTTCGGGGTAGTCCCCACCGAGTGAAAAGGTGGATCTGCGAATTGCGGTAGCCTTGATTGGGATGCCCTCCAGATTGGGGTCGATTTCTTGGACATCAATGATTGGAACGGGTGTGGCGGAATCGTCGGAGGGAGAGGAGAGAAAATCCTTGGCAATTGAATTCTCGGGTTGCGTTCTGGGGTCGAGGGGGACAGAGGAAGAGACTTCGGTCAGGGTGGTTGTGGGAGACACCCGGGAGCTCCCTGAGGCGCGGAAGTGAGGTCGGCGGGATGCGCCATCCAGGCCGGGAGGAAGAGAAGCAACATCAGCAGTAGAGGAAGAATGGTGCTGGAATGAGTGGGATCGCGACGTCAAGTGGCTCGAAGTGGCCCCGATGATTGAGCTTTCCATAGATAGGTCGCCGCTTCCGCCGCGATGGCTGCCCATGGGCGACACAACGCCGGTGACCTGGATGCTCTGCGAGGCAATCGACTTGAGGGTAGAGTTCTCACCCTCGAGCCGATAGACGCGCTCCTTGAGAGCACCAAGTTCTTGCAGCATGGATATCTTTTCCGTTTCCCAGGCCTCGTGAACGTCATCCATGATGGCACGTTCTTCTTGATAAACCTCCTCGGCACGGCGGCGGTTGGCTTCGAGATAGTTGCGTTCAGCCTCCCAAGCCTCGCGGATGAGCTTGTTTTGCTGGACCAGGCGCTGGACCATGTATATCGACGTCTGCTGGGTGGGAGGCGCGGCGTCGGCCGAGACTGACCTGGAGAGGGAGGCGCCGGCGAGATATGAGGGGATAGCGGAGGCGCTGGTCGTGGACGGAGGAGCGCTGGGTTGGTCGGTGGGTGCGAGGTGGGCTCGCTGCGCGGGGGAGAGGGTGTCGGGTTTCGGGTGGCTCGAGGAGTCGATGTGGAGATGGGTTGAAGGAAGCGTCTTGGAGGCAGACTGGGCAGCGCGCAGGGAGGAGAGAGACAATGGGACGGCCTCTGCGGGTGGGATGTGGCCTCGTGGCTGCTGTTGGTTCAGGTACGGAGGAAGGTGCGAGTAAATTGAGGAAGACCCGGCGGAGGACGAGGTTGCTTGGTAAGGGAAGGAGAGAGTCATATCCGAGTCCAATGCTCCGGTGGGGAGGAAGGCTTCTGAAGAAATACCGGCAGCCATGATGGCGACGGGTGGGGGGCGATGCTTTAAAGACAGCGGAGGAGCGGGACGACGGGTCAAGACGAATATAGAGCCAGAGCCAGAGCCAGAGCCAGAAGCCCTATAGGGGAAACATGGGATGGGGCGTCAAGTGTCGACGGGTGTTTCTCGCGATGTAAGAGGAAGGCGGCAGGGCCAGGCGGTTGGCTGCAAACCGTCGCCTAGGCAGGTGGGCAAGTCGGGCCGGGGCGGGGACAGGGAAGGGGTCGAACGCGCGGGCTATCGATTGGGGCAACGGCGACGTGATACGGCAGTTGCGGTCAGGTTGTCTGCCGGAGGGGAGGCGACGATGACTGAGTCGCGCGGTGCGAGAGTCGAGAGGCTGGGCAGGAGAGCGAGACGGGATGCTGGCGTTTGAGGTATGACGCAAATGGGTCCCGCCGCAGGAGGACGGACACACGGGGAGCGAGCAGGGCGCAGGGGATGCGATCCAAGGGTTCAGGGTCTTGTGACGGGTGCTTGGTTGAGCAAGACAACGGGGGAGAGGGGACGAGAAGAGGAGGATAGATTGAAGGAGAAATGAACCAAGATTCTTTCCTTTGCCGTGTGCGAGGTAGATTGGGGGAAAGACGGTGACGGCAACTGTTTATTGACTGACTCCTTGTCCGTGGAACAAGCCGAAACGGTTTGCCCGACACGGCGGCCGGCGGGTATGTAGCGGTGGACGTGAGAGCCTAAAACGCAGCCAAGGGTGCCGCGTGCCCAAGCAGAAAGAGAAAAAAAAACCTACTAGGCGGGGGACGGGGAGAGGGGAGAGTGCCGGGTGCTGCGTTGCCAGTTCGCGCAGTGGGGTTTGTCAGCGCAACGGATCTAGGTACCCCCCAGCTAACCAGTAATAAGGACCAGGCTAATGCTCTCTGGACCCTTTTCTAGTGGCTTGTTTCTTCTAGAGTGGGTGCATCAGCCTGCTATCTCGGTGGGCATGGCGCTGGAGGGGTTGATCGTGGCGGGGGATCGCTTAGAGGCCCCAACCGTACCCCCGGGGGAGCATCCCACACCATGTCATCATCGCCATCAGGGATCCGATGGCCCATCTGGAGGGGCGGGCAGCGGGCGGCTTGGGCGGCCACAGCCAGACACAGGGCTGCGACAGTGAAGCAGCTTTGGCTGGACGGGTCATTGTTTTGGCGGTTGCGACAGCGGCAGTCCGTCTCCAGGAACCCGAAATCGAGCTGTTTCATCTCTCCTGATCCCCTAAACCCAGCCGGCCTGCAGCGCCGCGAGTTGTGTTTTTTTTTTGTTTTGTTTGATTGCACTAACTAACACGCCTGTTCCCGCGGATCACCTCGGCTCTTCGTCTGGAATGGGAGTCGGAACTGGCGGCTGGGCCCGTTCCGCTACGCGCTGGCCATGGCTCGCTCGCGTCTTGGTCTGTGATTTTCTCGCGAGACGAGACAGAACTGTCTTGATGCGGAAAATTCGCACGTCTCAGCAGAGCTACTACGGCAGCCATTGGCCTACCACGGCCGTGTACGAGGCATCCGGACAGACCAGCCCGCCTAAGTGAATTCCCCTTGGTGCGACCCAAGCCAAATGCTTGCCGCGGCCAGTTGGTCTCAGTCAACCTGTCGGCGGTCCCTTTAGCTACCGCGCCTAGGGAGAAGCCGGGCGGATGGGACGGACGCAGCACTTGGTCGCATTAGGCGGCGACATTGTCAGTAAACAATGTCATGATCCATGAATAGAAAGAAAAATCGCGGTATTACCTCGGGCCATCACTGTCACTGACTCTCCCAGCCAAAGGCAAAAGCCCAACGCAGGGATTGCAAATGGTCGGTGAAGTAAAGGTTGGACACGACAGCACAGCTAGCTGCTCTAGCACATGAAATGTCATGACACTGGCTCGCCTCACCATTTTGCCCGACACCTCGATGATGATGGGTCCAGATGTTAAGCGACCCGTTGGGCTTTCTTTCTTCTTTTCTTTTCCTTTCAATTCTTCTTCCTGTCGCATTCCACTTAGTGTGTTTATTGTGCCTCTTCCTCCCCATCTTTTTTGGGTCGCTGATTCCACCATCAATCTTTCTAGTTGCATCCCCCCCAGATAGCACAACGCTCAAAACCCACCGCCTCGTCTCAGTGTGCACCACGTAGCATCTTCTACCCCCGCCAGCCAAACTGCCACTGCAAGGGGGACCTTCGCCTCCGGCCACTCGGGTCGCCAGGCGCCATTCATGCATCCCATGATTGGGCCCCCGGCTTGCGAATGCTTCCATTCTCGTCCCCCCTGGCCACGCTCAGGCACCGCAAGTCCAGCCCAGCCACGCTCCCACGTACCCGTCGGCCCGGCGCACACCACACAAACACAAAGGTAAACGCGGCGGGGACACGCACCACACACCTCCTCTGCAACACCTCAGTCGCGTGTGGGTGTTTGCGTGCTCGAGGAAGCATGTGAAAGACGCAGCTCGCATCGAAAAAAAAAATTCTCTCTCCCTCCCCCAACTCTGCGTAGCAACACGTGTACTCAACAAATCGTCAGCCTGCGCCCTGATGCTTATACGCCCTGCCGCCGTCCGGCCGAGGAATGTGGCGGGATGCGCCTCGCCTATTCTGGGCATCTCTAGACTGTGTTTGTCTGCATCGTGTTTCCTCGCCGTCAACGCAGCTGATTTTCACGTGAATGCCCATAATCAACTGCGATAGTGCTCAGGTGGCCAGCAGCACAAACATGATTGCAAATCGCTCTCCGTGTTTTGACTCTGCGGCCGGTCTTGCTTCGTCTTCTCCGTGAACATCCCTCCACTCAATGGCGAGACGCCGAAGCTAAGCTTCGGAATGTCTGCCCCACTCCCAAGTCCGGGAGGCCGAGATTCGTGCTCCACCATGCCGTTCACACACGGCAAGGTACATTCACCATGCAATTGAATGCCTCGTTTCTGTCAGCGATTCCTAAATTCTTGGACAATCTTCTTTCTTTCAGCTGATGTCTGGCTGTACTCGCTAGGCTACTCAAAGAATCCAGCCCGTCTCTCTAGGTTTGCACCTCCTCGCCCCAACGCAGGGACCAAACCTTGGGTAGTAATTCCAGCAGGACTTGTCCGCACAAGTTCCTCGAGCCCCCGATATCCCATGACAAGACCAATCGTAAGAGTCGCGCTCGAGGGCATGATACCATGAATGGTCAGGCACCAAGTAGCCCGATCCATTGGGAAACGGGCCGCAGAATATGTTTCGTTCGTATGCCATCTGCAGACACCGGAATCCGGACTTGCTGCCGCGTACACCCGAATTGCAGAATGCCATCTCTATCTCGGAGTACAGGAGAGAATCCAGTGCAGGCGTGATTTCCGGCGCGCAGTGAGAGACATGCTGCACGCGCCTCGGTGGTGCCTTGCGCTGTATCGCGGAGCCGACTGGATGAGTTCCTCCGGCCATAGCCTGCCAGGCGGCCCCGAGGCATTCGGCCTCTGGCACATGGCCAGGGTACGCCTCGGGGGCGACAAAACGAGCAGCGTTTCGACGGTACCTTCTTATCGACGCCGCTATCTCTGATGCCTGGATTTCGCCATTGTTGGCGCCGGGGCTGGAGAATTCCAATTGTCCCGTGTGGGGCTGCCATGAGAGCGACAGGACAATTCCCTTGCGGTTCCGGCCTCCAAGCTTCGCGCGCGGCCATGTATTCCCCGTGCACCCAAAGATATGGCTTGGGTGCTTGCAGCACTTGATGGTGACTTGGTCTTTTTCTTCGTATTCCACGCCCTGCTGCGTCCAAAATTCTACGTCGGCCCAAGTGACAATTTCGTGGTCACATAAGCGAACATACCCCTCCCTCGCAATGCAGATGCGCTCCGTTTGCTCATTTTCCAATTGCGGAGCAGAGAAAAATGTAGCGGGATGGTTTGTCTTGCAGCCAGAGCAATAGATATAGATGGGCAGTGCTGGTGTGGTGAACCTGCAAGACATGCCAAACCCCATTTGCATTTCTCTTTCCTCGTCTCCCTTTTGGCAGGTTCCGCAAAGCCGGTCGCTGCGTAGATAGGCCCATATCCTCCGCCTCAAATCATACTTTTCGGGGTGCGACGAGATTCGCGCATAGTAGGCCTCGGTTGGGAACATGATGCAGCTCATCGACGCCCCGTCGCAAATATTGCATTCGTGGTATGTGGAGAAGACTTGCGTTCGGAATTCTTTGTCGCCGGTTATTTGTCGAAATCGCCGAGAAACCTGGCGAACGCAAAAAAACGAGGCGGCATCGTCGCAGAGAAAACGGATAATCATGAGCAAAACCTCGTTTGTCAAGTTGTATATGTGGTTCTGCTTGGAAAAATAGGCCGGGGCGCTCCCCTGCACCAAAAACCAGTTGTGTTTCATATCAAGCTCCCATAAATGTTCGTTAATTTCTGTATCGCGGCCACGCAGGCCATCGGCCTGACCACCCGCCATTTTTGACAGTGTTGTGTCGCGGACCGAAGGGCGAGGGGAGTGCGAGGGGCGAGTGAGTGCCTGGCACAGAACCTACAGTAAGTATCTATACCACGGGAAAGGTTTCGGGGATTCGCCGGTGGTTGCTCAGAATTCCGGATGCTTCTTGATCATTAGTTGTTCTGTCCGTTGTGTTGTTTGAGGTAGGACTTTGGTGGCAGATGCGAGCCTCGTCAAAACAAAGGCCCTGCGTGCGACGTCGTATATGGCTTGATCGTTTGTGAGTGTACAAGGGCTCCGAAGCGAGATTTATTTGTCATGCTCCGAATGCGCGAGCTGGTCTTTTGTTCAGATGTGCGAAAGCCATGGCCCAAACCCAAGGTTTAAATTCCGTTGCATGAGGGCATCTCGACATGCAGGGCATGCGAGGAACCTTGTGCCATATTTAAGTGTTCACCTGCGTGAAGAATGCAACATCGATCAGCAATGGGTGCGGGTGTACATGCAAAGCAAGTTGCTGTCTGGTGACGAACCAAGATGTGCACTTTGTGTTCCCATGGCTTCGGTGGAGCGTCAGAGAAAAGCAAGGATCACTTCAAGCGAGGGAGATTGAGGGGGAAGCAATCTGGCGAGGCTTGGAAATGGCACAGCCAAGCAGCCTAAAAGCCCGAAGAATTTCTAGGCCATGTCCTGTGACCTGGAGGGCAATACACGTTTCTGCTGTCGCTAACAGTTGCAAGACGCAACAGCAACAGCTGTACCCCGCCGTCTATGCTCCGCGACAGCAGTGGAAGGTTTACGCTCCGGGTGCCGCATTACATCGTCCTTGGTGCCTAGGTTTGGCTTTAACCCAGTCCTTTATGCAGAGAGAGAGGAAGAGAATCCCCAATGCTAGGCAAGCAGAGTGCAGTGATGCGCATCTGTAAGGTGATTTGCAAACAGAAATGCTTGACCAACGTCATTCGGAAAACGACGATGCGGGGGATCCGACTCCAATAATGAACAACTCCGTTTGGTCCATCTTTTTGTATTCCATCTTCTCGCAGCCGCGGGTTGTTATCGTCGTCCGAGGTTCCATTGACCTCACCGGCGCGTTGGTTAGCTCGCGAACCTGGTTGCATCACTTACAGCGAGGCGGGAGTGTCCCAACCATTTTGCAAAGTACCATCTCCCTTGCGTTACTGGCAGGAGTTGCGGCTACTTGAACCCCAGATCGCCCACTCCTGCGCCGACGTTTCGTAAACGTGTTAAACGTGTTAAACGTGTTTGTTGATTTAGCAATACGCACGGCGTTGAATGCCCAAGCCGCAACGTTGTTCTCAAGCCTAGGGGCATAGGAGCTAGGCCGCTGACCTTGCACCCACTCTACGGGCGCGTCCACCATGAAAAATTTGCAACACGGCCCTTCCTGTGACCAGCAATTTTGTGCAAGGAAGGCGGTTGGTTTCCTCAGCTTGGACGGAAGGCACCTTAGAGCAGCCGAAGATGTTCCGCCCACATCTGTTTACGAGCAAAGCAGAACTCAAAGTCATTTTAGCCTCATTCCCGACGACTACCAACGTTTGCCGTGAGACGGCACGTCGCTGGATTGAAAAGGCCGAACCCAGCACCATTTCGCTTGGCCTAACTACGGCATCCCCCCAGATGGTATTTGTTTGGTGCAGGCGTACACCAGCGGGCATGCGTCACATGTTTTAGGATGTATTTTTAGGTGAAGCATTTATTAAATTCTACCTGAACATAAGGAAAGTTGGCACCCATCACCACCGCAACCTGACGCTAAGCACCACGCCAAAGCACCCAGCATCACGCCGTCAACCACAGCAAGCACCAGCCCAAAGGTACTTGCCATGGCAAAACTTAGGGGTTGGAAAAGACGGCATCTCGGCCAACTGATGCATCATCAGGGATCCGATGGAGTTTGTCAAGTATCACCACCCAAGGCTGGTCAACCTCAACCCAAACGATTGAGGGTTGGTTAACCCGGGTGGTCATACCTGATAAACTTCGCCGGATACCTGACGATCCATCAGAAGCTGCGACGTCGTCTCTTCCTACGCCCAAGCCAGTCATTAAACAAGAACAAAATCGCCAGCGGATTCTCAATCGCTGTGGTATCCACGATACCGAACATGTCGAGTGTGCACAGGAGGGAGTAAGTAATGATAGTGCAGTGAAATTATTTTCGAGGTGGAATTAAAAGAGTGTAAGAAGGTGCTGCGAGATAGTGTGCGACAAATTGTTGGGGATTGAATGCACTCTGGGCTGCATGTTGCCCAGTCTGCACCTTGATGTCGCCAGGCACCCAAAAGAGTTGGGTTACTTCATGTTTTCCGGAGATATGTGCAAGCAGAGGTGCAAAAGCATACACAGTCGATTAAGCACCGGCGTGGACGAAACAAGCCGTCCGTAGTGGCAAAGGAGCGGTGGTCTTGGGGGCAACGCCGGACGAGGGCAATTGAGCAGCGCTCAAGCAGCCTGTCGGCGGGCTTGCCCTGGTTTCGGAACGTCTCAGGGCAGCAGGAAACTGCAGCCGAGTTGACGAGGCTTCCCTTCCCGGAGAAGATGTCCTCCGTTAAAGGGCATCAGCTCGCCAATGCAGACTTGGAGATGGCATGGCGGCGAAACATGTACAGAATAAGAGTAGCTGTATGAAAGAGGGTGAGGATGAGGATGAGGATGAGGATGAGAGCTGGGAAAGCAGCCGGAGAGGCGAAGGTATTTGTAGTTTGGCCGGCACCACCTGCCAGAGAGGGCTCGACGCCCCGACGGGCGGTGATGCAAGAAGGTCAATAACCAGAGAAGGCTATGGGCGAGCAGCCGGGTGGGATCGGACACGCTGGTAAACTCGCGTCTCGAAAACAAAGAAAGGAGAAAGTGGGAGTGCCGGGATCATGGCCAGTCCTGGGGTTGTTGCAGCAGCCCCAGCTGAAGACAGGGCGGCATATGCGGGACTTGGTGGTGGCGAGCGCATCGCGACACCCACCAGGATACCACGTCAATAGGTTGGGTGAAAAGAAAACACTGACGACAAGCCATTGTCGCAGAAGTATTGAAATTTGCAGCGCTAGATTCGCCTTGTTGGTGGATTAACTGAGAGAGATGAGGTCCGAGGCAGCAGAGTGGTGGGTGGTGTTTTGCAGGAGTAGCGTACAAGTCAACTACTACTGGGTATATGTACCTAGACACCGGGCTTGTTACTCCCGACTCTAGCCACCCTGTACTGGTACAAGGTCTTTTCTCTCTTTCTTCTGTTCTTTTTTTTTTTTTTTTTGCTTTTCCTGGTGCGCCCGGGGTCAGCGGCTATCTGGTGTACACCACAAGGCCAATCCCGTAGGAGGCTTTCAGCATTCACAAGTGCACATCAACGTCATAGTGGTCTTTTGGTGCATTCGATGGCGAGTCTGTCAGGCATTTGTGCACGGGAGAGTAAAAGGTGACGAGTTACAATTCCAAACTCACATCCCGCAGCTGTGTGCGACAAGAGTGCTGCAGCGTCATCCGGTAACCCCACCACCCACCCACCTGGCCTAGAATGTGCCTGCGCAGAAGTGGACATTTGGGATGGCTTTGATGTCCAGGATTTGTTAGCATAATGGGTCGTTCTAATTTCAACACTGCCCCACGAGATTTGAAGTGGCGAGGGATTCAGCTCGTCCTAGTCTTGTGAATCGAAGGGCCACATGAGTGAAAGCTGAGTTACCATCGTTGACATTTACCCTATAGAAGATTCATGATTCCTTTTTCTCAACCACACTGCACTGGGTTGCTGTATGATGACAGACGATCAAGAAAAGAGTTTTAAATAAAAATACGAGCTAGTTTTGACAATTTTGGATTGATATGGAGTCAACTAAGTCCGTTGATTTTCACAGGTCAACCCCACCGATGAGACATTCTGGTGGAGGCTGACCCAACACAACCGTCAAAACAACACGCTTATTGGGTGGTGATATCACCAAAAATATTTGGACATCTAAGCATCAAATTTCAAGTCAATTTAGTAATTTTGTTTCAGTAATTGACGAAGACACCCCCTCATTGCCTAGCCTTTCATCAAACTATACACAATGCCAAACATCATAAACCAACACCCTGTATTCAACTAGACGACAACAAATCGTCATGTCCATAGTCAATCACGTCTCGAGTCTGGATTTTTCGAATCATTGCATATATCTAAGAAACTGAGTCCTGGCCTTGAGCCAGCAGGCCGGACACTCTGTTGAGCCCTCCCTAGACCATGTGGTGACAACATTTCTCCACTCTGTAGTGGCTGTGGCTCCTGGCTCTATGGTAGCGTGTTTTCTGCCCTCCTTCTTCCATAATTTCATGCTAAGGCGTCTGTATTTCAAGCAATGGAAACAGAGAAAGAGAGATCGTATCCTGTTGCCCCGCCGAGTCAAAGGCTTGACTCTTCTAAGGAGTACATACACTGGCTGGCATAAACTTGCGTGCAGGCTTCTATACCTCCGGACAGAAGGAATGGTGGTTGTGGTGATGGTGGAGATTTGGAGAAACCTCCGACATGTAAGCGCCAGGCAAAGCTGGTCGGTGGGATGGGCGACAAGTCGTAGAATTTCGACAAGAGTTTCGGTCGGAAGAACAAGCAGGAAGGAGCTGAGGATTGGATTGGCGTTTAGAATCTGTGGAATGGTTGGTTAGAGGCAAAATGTGCACGTGGGAGAGACCATCTTACAGTGGGTGGAATAACAAAGGCAATGTCGCGGTTTGGGGACGCCATGTTGCGAGGGAGAATATTCGGCAAGTCATGTGTTTGAAGGAGGTTTGTTTTCAGGCGACGCGGCTCGAAGCGATGGCTTAAGTACTGGTTGTTGGAGAGAGAGGAGAATGATGCCGTGGCTGATGTTGCTGTCGAGATGCGGTGGCCCGTTGTTGTTCCCGTTTTGTTCGAGAAGAAGGTCGCACCCGAAAGGCTTTGAAGTGTGGTCGGTGGGCAGCCACTCTGTGCTCGGCGCGGGAAGGCTCCTGTAAAATTCGTCGGGAGGGAATGAAACGGGTCTGCAGCCAGCCGGCGGCCAGGCATAGTGGTTGTTTGCGCTTTAGACTCTGCGCACATCCGATGACAGCTAACTCGGCGCGGGAAGGCCATTTCAAGTGTCACTCGGATGAAATGAAGGGGCTCTGCAGCGGGCGGCCAGGCAGGCACAGTGGTTTGTTGTGCACCTGCCATGCGAAGATTAGGAAGCTCTTCACATGCGGCTGCCTGTGCTCCCTCTTGCGCAAGCATGATGCATGAGAACAGAGCTGACTCGGTGCGGGAAGGCTGTTCCAAGTGTTACTCGGAGGAAATGAACGGGCTCTGCAGCAAGCCGTCCGTTGCGCATGACGGTTGCTTGCGCTCCCGTCCACGAAAACATGGCAGCGCATCTGACTCGGCGTTGAAGAACAAACAATCCCTTTATTTCTCACGGTCGGCCTTGCGCCTCGGAAAGCTGACCTACTTGTCCCTTGGCGGAGGCTCACGTATCCGAACCATGCGAGGGAAGCAAGACAAGGGCTTCAAAATCCCCAATGGGGTTGGGTTTCTCGTACGGCCTAAAGAGTATGTGGGCCTTAAACTAACCTCTTCTTTTCTTGATCTGTTCGCTGTCAAGCCTCGAGCGGGATGTGGGTGAAAGAAATCGGACTGGGTTTTAGGGGTTTCAGAGCACGAGTTTAATAAACACACTTTTTTTATTGATTTTCTAGCTTATTTCACTATGAAGATGCAGATATTGCCAGTACACACTCCTCTGTCTCGTTCAGCGTCTGGTGGTTACTACTGTAATAGTGCCATCCTGAACTTGAAGAACAAAACGTAACGACTTGGTGGCCCCCAAATTAAACCTACTCATGGCTCCGTGGAAAAGAAAAGAGAAAAGAAGGAGAAGGAAGAAGAGAAGAAGGAAAGATCGAGAAAGAAAGCAAGAAGAAAGAAAAAAAACGAAAAAAGATCGCATCTGCATTCATCACTGTCCAATGCCAGGAAATGCTGGGACTTTTGCGGATAGCTGTTGCACATGGGCGCAAAGAAGAAGTTTTAGTTGGTTTTGCGCTATTCCGGCCTGCCCATTGGATTTCGAGGCCCATATGGTGCCCCTGAAGCGTGTTGCCGGGCCCGACCGTCTTGACTGCCCCTGAAACCCCCAGGCGAATGAGTTGGGCCAAACAAGTCCGGAGTCATGCGTGGGACTCCCCCGTGAGGGCCAGCAGGGGGTCCAACACGTGAAGCTGCGTCCACGTTATATGGTGAAAGTGTTGCCGCAGTGGCAAGGGCGCCCGTGTATAGAGGAACAAAGTTGCCGGCAATGGGGGCGGTGGGTAGGCCAGGGCCTGTCTGTTGAATGACACCTCCAGCTGCCATTAAAGCTGAGGGAAGGAGGGAACCCATGTTTGGAACAGCGAGGGACATGGGTAGATGTCGAAACCCTCTCTGCAGAGCTTCCCGAAGGAAATCTTGACGGGTCATAGCGAGAGTGTGGTGGTTGGGTAGATGCGTGTTGAACATTATCGGGGGCGGCACCGTGTTTCTGCCCGGAAAGGGGTTGTTCATGGCTGGCAGTGGGCCGTCGAAGGGTGCCCAAGGACCAAACATGAGGTTGCGCGTCGATTCCGCATATGATGGAAGCCCAAATGTAGATTCCGTGGGGGACGGAGAGTTGCGGACTCTTGCTCCTGTGATGGCATAGCCATTGTGCTGCAACTGCTCGTCGACCGTAAGGCCTTGTTGCCGAGACACGTCTCGGGTACCCATAGCGGACTGATGAGGGGTTGTTTCTCTATATGCAGGAGCGGGACTGGCAGCGGTATGTCCGTTGCGTGGTTGTGCTTCGGGGAACTCGTGCTTCCAGCTGAAGCCAGGGAACACAACCCAACTGGGGTCCCAGATGTTCCTCCGCACCCACCTCTCCCTGACGTTGTGGTAGGCCCTGGAGTTAACGTCGGGCAGGACGGTGCCGGCTGCAGGTATGGCAGGCTCCATGGTGACAGTGGTTTCCCTATTGACTGCTGTAATGAAGCGATTGATTGGAAGTGAACGAAGCTCCGAGAACGATCTCTCACGCCGCTCGCTGTCCTGGGGGAGCTCATGCATCCACTTGTCGCCCATTCCTGACCTTTGCCAGAGCTTATCCCAAATGCCGTCTTCCATCCAAACAGCGATGATGATAGACTTGGCCCTAGACATGGAGCTCTCGCCGGGCGCCAATGGAGGGTCAAGAGTCCCTTCCTGTTGTTTCTTGAGCAGGACTTCCTGCATCTCATCGCATTCGGCCTGAAACTGGGCCCTTGGGCGAGTTGGATCAATAATCTGCACCATATTGGAACCTAATCTCGAGGAGAATGCTCCGTGGCTTTGGCCCTGTTGAGGGTGTGGTGGCTGTCGGGAGGTGTAACTGGGAGACGGGCCGGGGAAGGGTGGTTGGTGATGGGTGTGGCTAGGGACCTGTTAGTTTCCAATGTTGCTTCTGCTGTAGGGTTCTTCAAGTCATACCGGCCTTTTTGTATTTACTTTTGGGCTTGTGTTATGAGTGAGAGGCAGTGGTGGTGGTAGTAGTAGTGGTAGTGGTAGTGGTAGTGGCAGTGGCAGTGGCGGTAGTGGTGCAGACAAGTACGTGCAACTCAGAGAAACGATGCTGAGGGATTGGAAGAAGGGGAGAACGAGGGAACGAGAGGACGAGGGAATGCTCTGCTTTTATCCTCTCTTTCCTTCCCCTCTCTTTCCTTCCCCTCTCTTCCTTTCCTTTCTTTTTTCTCTCTTCTTCATCCGATGCTGTGGAACCTGACAGGTGCCTACCTACCGTAGCACTTCTTGCAAACGACTGCCTCCCTCAGTCGATTCGGTCTTGGGTGCGGCCGACACGATTTGCACGTTGCAGCCAATCATGTGTCAGCATCCTTGCATCGATGCTCAGCTGGTCTCTGGGATGGGATCGAGGCGGGCCCTCACCGACGTGGCACCGTCGCAGGGAAGCCTGTCTCTCTGTCCAGCGGGCGCTTGAGCAAACGCTTCATTGATATTATGATGTAAGCCATCACGTGCGCATACTTGTATCGCAAACAGCAAGACACAGAGCCACTCTTTGACAAATGAACCGCACGTAGATGCAATTAATTGTGCGAGACGCACCAGCTTTGACCCGTTTTTCTTTTTTTTTTGATACAACCATGATCACTGGTAGTTCTGTTGTTTTTATTCAAGACGGCACACATTGGAAAGAAAATACACATAACAAGCCCACCGCGTAACCTGCCACCTCGTATCCCGCGTTTCCCCTTCGCCTCCCCTGACAAAGCCTGCTTTTCCATGCCCCGAGCACAAACGAAACGAGCGCCTCATATCCCATAAACGAATGTCCTTTGCCATAAGTGCAAAATTACAAGGCCATATGCTACCGCGGGCGCGAGCCCCAGCATATGCGACAAATCACTCGGGTACGGGGCTCTGTGTCATAATCTTGCGCAAAAGGATCAAAAAAAGACGAAGAATTGGCGTTTGGTGCGAAAGGGATGGCGTCCAGGGATGACCAATCGCTCAGCTGGACAGTTGCGCCACGGAGTGCCTTCACAGCGTGCATAAGCTTGTAAAGGACAGTGAAGCCATCGATGACGAAGCAGTGAATGTATTTCCAGTCACCTAAAGTTATAGCCTCCATGATCGAAGTGAGGTAATCGGGATTCGGCGGGCAGCAACACACCAAGGCGACATTATTTGGCGTCCCGGTCGACTCATGAACTCCAGCTAGCTGGAGGGCTGTTCGCTTTGGAATTAAGCTAGATGCCCTGATGATGGACCTAGTGGTCTGGACATCCAAGTCTCGAACGTTGCACCGAACCGAAGCAATAAAATAGTTGTACAAATGGCGGATGTCTTGTGTCTCGAGCCCAGACATTCGACCCGTGAACAGTGTGGGGATTTGGGGAGCAAACAGAAGGGTAATGAAGGGATCATAACGAATGCTTGTATCTGTAGGGAAGTCTTGGCATAACAGTTGAAACCGCAAAATGGTCTTATGTAGTCGTGCTCGGTCAGAGTCGGCCGAAAGGGGTGGAGAAAACTCTTGATGATCCTGAGTATTGCCATTTTGGTGCAAAGAGGCGTCTCTGGCCGCGATGCTCACGGCAGAATTTGGTTGTGACATGTCCTCTTTGAACATGTCTGTCAAGAATTCTACACGTCGATGAAGGCGAATGAGGGCTTCTATCTGACTCTTTTCCCTGGTGAAGGGGAACGGAATCATGCCAAAGTACTGATCGAGAAACTGGGGGAACTCGTGCGCTATGTAATCCTCTTCTGTTCCAGTGCGAGCAGGTATAGAGACTAATGCCAAGTAGTAGTGCATGACATCGCCGGGGATCAATTTCTCGAGGATATTGCACATGATTGGGGTTTGCCACTTGGTAAAAGTCTTCAGATACGCCGGGGACGCTGAGATCAGGCGATAGACAGTGGTAAAGGAATCGCAGGATTCCAAGATACACGAGGCAATTTCGACTGGGACTTGTTCGAGACACATTGCGTGGTGTGGGTGAAGGTGGTAGTGAATGGGGAGTGCAAGAGGAGGTGGAAGAAGCTAGTGCGTATCTGTCTTCGCAGGCTATGCTCGACAAGCTGTCAATATAAATGATGAGAACAACTCGTATGTTAACAGCGGTGGCAAGAAAGGAGAAAAAGAGTCTTGGAGGAGGATGGAGGAGGAGGGAGGGGCGGGCGGGGTTGATGGATGTAATGGCGAGATGGCGGCACAGCCTCATGCAATGAGCGGAAGCTCCTGGACAATGACAGCTCCGACGCGTCCTCGACACCCGCCAACGGTCCCCGGTCGATTCTCCCCTGATGAATCGGTTCTTGAGCCACACTGCTGGCCGGAGGAATATTCGGCGCGGGAGCTTAGTCTCTACCACGGAGAGGCTGCTTCAAGCCTGTCTGCTCGACCCCCACCCCGCGCGCCACGCAGCAGAGCCTTCCTTTATGTTAGCGGGGCCTTTGAGCCGGCTGGGACAATAGAGAAAGATTGGCAGCTTCGGCTCAAGATGGAGGCGACACAAGGTCCACAGCGCTCTTTTACGGACCCCATGGACGGTTTGCCCACGAACCAACTGTGTTCACCAAAGAATAATTACAGAGGTCATGGAAGGCGCTTTCATCTTCACGGCAGTGAAAGTCTTGCTTGGTCAGACAAACATGCGGGAAGGACGATGGATGAGGACACGAAAGTTGGGCGACAACATATCTTCATTTTCCGCAGACTATCTCATAGCTGACATGGGAATTCTGCAACTAATCTACCCGAACTGATGTGCCATCTTGCATTGTTTTCTGGCCTAGCATTCCCAGCATAATATCCTCACCATCTCGAGCTACCTATCTGCCGATACCAGCCGTGGTCCTAAGTTCGATAGTAAAGCTCACGAATCTCCGTATACATATGCATACAACGCCACCCAGACATATGGATGACCGTGGCATTGACGCTTTACGCTGCACGATTCCTCAACCAGCCGACACCACTCGATGTCTCATGGATGCGGACAACTACGACTCGCACAGACCACGGCCTCATGCACGTGGTGCATGGCGCATTTAGGTAGGACATGGCAAAGCATCCGAGGAATTGAAACCCAATCTCCTACGAAGTGGCAGGCTGCCCACGTTGGCAGCGGAGGGCGGTGCTAAGGTTCCAGGGAGGTCAAATAGATCGTCAAACCCACTATACAAGAATGCAGAAGACTTTTTGATCCTCCTGGCCGGAGAGATGGCCATCGATTGGTACTTGGCCTTGGTCAACTCTTCATGTCTGCGACGCGGCAATCCTCTTCACTGAACCTGTGCACCAAGTCTTCGGCGAGCCTGCTATTTGTCTCCCACAAAACCTTTTTAAAGGCCGTCTCCTTTTCTTTGTCGGATGCCCGGGCGAGATTGAAGAGGACATGTTCCAAGTGCTCAGCAAATCGGCTGCACTGAGTCACGTCGCACTTGATGGCTTCCCAAGAGCTCGTAGCTGGCCTCTTCTGGATTCTGTACAGAGCCACGTGAAAAGAATCGCAGAGAATGGGGAGTTGTTGTAGTGCCACCTTGGTGATGGGGCTACGACTAGAGTTGTAAAGAGCATCTCGATCATTCTTGTCCATCTCATCGAGTTCGGCCTGAAGAGGAGGGATCCGGCGGACGAGCACTTCTGCTAGTATGGAATTACGGAGCAACTTGGAGGTGTGACGGGAAGCCAACATGGGCTGCAAACCACAATACAAATGTCCAGGTTTATACAGGCTTGGGCGTCGGTAGTGATTCTTTGTTCGCAAGGAACACACAATCGTTGACTCGTCTTGTCCCCCTGCACCCCAATTGCACGCGACTGTTCCTGGGCAGCGGCACGTCGCACACGCTCGAGTACAAGTTTGGCCGCTTGCCGTGGATTGGCCGTTTGGCGTCAATCGGAACTGTCTTCTTCCCTGAATTAGGTGGGCAGGGCTCGGCTGCGACACTGTCAAAAGGAGGGTCCAGCGCTGCTACGTAGGGGCTAGCGTGTTGCGTCAAGACACTTGGGGGAGACCAAGTTTAGATGCAGGGATGGATGGCCATGTCCAGTGGCCAGGGCAAAATTGGCGAATGATACTGTGCCGATGGCAGCAACCTTAGCCATCCAGGTGATGAGGGCCGATTGCAGCGGCATTCACTGTCGGGCTGACCGGGTGTGTAAAGCCGGGTGATGGTGTGTGTCAGCCAAACCGGTTGCATGGGCATCCGCGCTGTTGTGCAGGACATGACTGCAACTTCGCGTCGATGCGACGGCCGAGTAGAAAGCACGGCGGTGGGGCACACAGCCCCCGAATCGAGCAAGGCTTGCATGGCCGCCGACGATGGTACAGTAGGATGGGATGGGATGGCTCAAGCGAAGAGGAAGAAGAAGAAAGACACAAAATGGTGCGCCCCTGACTAAGATTTTGAGACAGCCCCAACAGTATACAAGACGAGGCCGCCCAGCCCGGGGAGGCCGGGAGACAAGATCGAGCAAGCAAGCAAGCCAGACGAGCACAATGAACAGCGTCAGTGTCCATCTGCTCCAGCTCCGCGTCGGCCCGCCCGTGTTGACAAGCCATGACCTGCCACAGCCACAGGAAGCACCGTCGTCCCCGTCATCGCCGTCGTCGCCGTCGTCGGCCACCTGTCCGTGGCGCAACACGCCCGTCACGCTCTTCGCCCAGCCCTACCAGATGGCCGATCCGAACGATGCCCACGATGGCGACGACGACGACGGCGTCCTGTACATGTCGACCCGAAACAGAGCAAGCCCGCCCGCGAAGCCGGTCCAGGGCCAGAGCCATCCGGGACATGCCCACAACTGGATTGCGGGCTGGGCATCTTCCATTTTTCGCAGGGTGGTAGGGTAGGGTAGCCTGGGCCTAGGTTCATAGCGGCTGTTGGACTGGGTGTTATAGCGAGTGTTATAGTGCATGTCACCAAAAAGTATAGGGAGCGAGCGACCGGACCGGCTGGCCAAATTGAATTGCGCAAAAAGCAAATATTGATTCGTGTCATTGTTTTAATGTGGTAAAAAAAAAAAAAAAACTACATTGGACTAGTATACCAAATTGCTACCTACATAGCCAACTACCTACCTAGTAGCCAGCATCATCTGCTTCAGATGCGGCTTAGTTTGGAGCCAACTCGTGGCCTGTCACTTGAGTGTGTCCATCTAAACAGAGCGACTTCGCCCCGCCGAAGTCACCCACACAGCCCAACCCCTGCTAAAGCCTCTAACCAAGTCGCCTAGTGGAGTGCAAGGTGAAGGAGTTTGGCCCACTGTTCGCAAGCTAGAAAGGGGGTTAGCTGCCATAAGCAAACAGCAATGTGAACAACGTACAAGTCCTGCCAGCAGCGGCTTCTGTCCAGCAAGTAGTCCTGGTCCTCTTGAGTCATGTCTCTGAAATGCAACGCCGCGCTCTTGAGCTGACCAGTTGCTTCCACAACGTCAGTCCTTTGCAGCGTCACGGGCGTCTTATGGAAGTGGATCGATGACTCCATGCCCATAAGCCTCAGCAAGACTGCCCCGTTTCCGTTGCCCACGTTGGTGACAAACTCGGACAGATGTGCACTCGAAAGATGGAATAAGAGGCATGCTAAATTCACGCCAAACAAGCTGTGCGTTCCATCCGCGCCATATCCAAGCAAGACGTGTGGCAGTGTAGTTCCCCGTCCCAGAGGGAGTTGCCGGTCTTGGTCCGATGGCATCAAGCGAGTGAAGAGGATCAAGCTTGCTTCGGGATGCATTGCGGCTCTTGCTAGTAGGGCTAGCACCGGCGCGAGCGCATCCTTTGCGTCCTCTGATGGCAGCTTGTGGTCGCCGACAAGTCTACGTTCAAGAATATCCACCAGCTTCTCCAAAACGGCGCTGGGCAAGGGCTTTTCAAACGGGATTAGCATCATGCTTTCGATGAGAACAGTCAGCTCTTCGTTCCACGAATTCGATGTGATGGGAGACCTCATGAACATCTTCACGAGATACGGCCATGAACGTGAGAACCAAAACATCTGAGCTGCACATGAACGGTTTGTCGCAATTGTTTCAATAAGACACAGACTCGCGTCATGTTCAGGCGAATCCCCACTGTCGGTTAGTTCGAGAATCCTCTGTTGGGGCCATTGTTAGGCATTTGTGCCATCAAGGAATCGGGATGAGGATGGGGAGTCTACCTCGTTGATCACCTCGACAAGGTTGCCATGCTCAAGAAATGGGGACAGGTCCGTCTCCATATCGGCACAGCAAATCATTATTACCGACACGGAAACAAACATCTGTCTCTCGCTCGAGAAATCCGTCTATTGTGCTGTCAGCGGCAATGGAAACCAGCCCTGAGGATTGGATGACGCACGCCGAGTAGCATTACCAATGTCCACGCCAGATCGGCATTCACAAACAGCCGTTCTGCTGCTTCTGGATCGTGTAGCATGTATTCAAGACATTCAAACGTGAGGTCTCGAGTGCTCGGGACCGCAGTGGCAAGATTAAGCGCCAACTGACCGAGACCGTCCTTGTCCCGCGCACTTAGGAGGGTGTCCCAGTCGTGATCATCCTCCTCGAGTGCGAGCATGCGACGCAGTGTATTCACGATGGTTGCGTAAGGCTCTCTTTCGAGATTGTTTGCAACGTTTGGGACGATCATGGTTGATCGGTTGGCGATGGGTGCTGGCCGGGATGTGATAATTTGGAGGAACAGAAAGATGGTATGACTGAGGGGAAAGTGAAGTGCAAGCGGGGAAGTAGACAGGAGTAAGCCTTCCTTCGCCTTCTTAAGTAGTCCGCAAAAGCAATGTGGCTGGCAAAGTAACGGGGTGCGCCCTCAACACTTGTGGTACGGCAGCCAATCATCTTGGGGAGAAGGCAAGGAGTATGTACACAACTCAAACGGACGGCCTCCCAAGTGGAAGGCCGCACGAGCTAATACTACCTTTGAGTTGGGGTAATTCGGAAGCATAGGACGCTTGTAATCTTCCGATTCGCAAGTAGACCCACCTCCTTCGGCCGTGGATGTCTAACCGCCAAATCCAGCATGCCCGGACCTTGCAGCACCGAAGTAAACATCCCACTCACGAACAGATCTCATTAGTAAATACTCACCCCATAGTGCATTAATTCCGAGCCTTAGCGGGGAACCGCCTCATCGACCTGGGTCGACCAGGTATCAGAGTAGCAGAAAGGACCTGCGGTACGTGTGAATGGCTTCGACTCGTTGGTATCCTACGTGCGGATGATGCAGTCTACCAAGAGAGGCATATTCGTAAGTGGGTAATTAATAACTATATCTATTTCCTAAATCATTGGTTATCGTTTCCCGGGTGGTGAAAAGAGCTACATGTACAACCATGCTACTCTTTGGATCGGGGCCACAGAGATGAGACCAACAGCAACTTGAGGGTAGCAACCGAAGAATATAATCAGAGGGATGGCACGTTTCAAGCTCTCTGCATCCAATCTAGGAGTCTCTGTTGCAGAATTACATGGGAAACAGCCCTCTCACCCGCAACGAGGACCAGCAGCAAATCGCCCATCTCACTGGCTCTTCTTCAGGAACAGATCCTGGGACCCCTTTCTTCTCGAGCACACTCAATTATCATATTGTGGCACGGTCGCAGCGAAGGCAAAAGACAGGATGTCAGATTCGACATTGACTCACTCGCAAATTTTAGACAGGCCGCATTATCTTATACTTCTCCCCGTCGTGATTAAGGTCTCGCGACAATTCTTTCAGAGACCAAGCCAATACCAACTCTTTGACGTTGGAGAGTGCGCTTTCTGTGGCTTTCCACCGTATTGTCATACGGCAAGAACTTACCGCTAACATGCAACCGTTTCCAATTTCCTGAAGACATGAAGGGATACGTTTCTCATTTCACCAGCGCACCTCCCCCGCAGTGCCTCAGCCACTTGGAATCTTGCGCTTCACTTCGATCTGGCATTTTTGGATTAGGTGAGATGTTCTTCGTGAATCACCAATAAGCGGAGGCTTCTGCCGCAAATTTGTGGCTGGTACAGTTGCTTATTTCTCTGATTTCTTATCTCAACAAATTTCTGCATCCTACCCACGCCTCCTATTTAACCCGAAGGCAAGCTTCAAATATCCTTCACGCCTGTAAAAGTGCTCGCATGCTCGCTGTTAATCGGTAACCAACGATGATGTTTTGCGATATCTTGATATGCAAGGCTGGGTCCAAATAGATCAAGATCTAGCAGACGAGATAAACCAAGCAAATATTGTTAGTTTACAAGTATTCAAAAGAGAAGATCATGGAAATAGACTCAAACCCGATGTGTAAATCGGCGCCAGATGTTGAAATGGAAGAGGTCAATAATCTTGATTTCATTCTCTCCCCCAACGACCTCGTTCTCAAAGCGTCCCGACTGCTTACGAGAAGGAAGGATGTCAGGATGTAATCATCGAATCTCTCCGTTCTGAGAAATTAGATAAAGTTTGAGATCACCTTTCGACTGAACGTGAAACCATCTCTTGTCAGTTACACAACTAGCTTAGTGAGAAGCGCAATCTCGTAGCACTAAAAGCCCGTAGACTCCGTGCCAGGTGATCCAACCGTTGATAGAGATTCTTCTGGGGGTTGTTCATACTAATGTGAAGACGAGGCACCGCCCGATGCTGATGCGAATCAGTTGTGCTCGAAAGTTTAGGCTCATCAATTTGTCAAGTTCCCACGCAAATTTTGATACCACCTTCCTGGAGCTTCCATCCGGAGACTCAGATTTAGTAGACAAATATAGCGTGCTGCTTCCAGTTCCGCCGTGGTAGTGCCAGTGTGTTGAAGTTGGGACACGGTCGGAGCTGAAGCGGGTGATAGAATCAGTCGAAACCCCTCTTGTACATTGCAATGTTGACCAAACTTAGCTTCAATTTAGAACACGATTGAGCGTCTTAACCAAGCCACCCTTGTAATAGCGGGCCATAGCATGCAGATGGTTGAAAGTGCCTTCGATATGGTCGCCTTTATACTTTGTGTATTGGTCCATTGGTCAATGGGCTGATGATTCGAGCCAACGCCAGCA
The DNA here is from genome assembly GCA_002179835.1 of Calonectria leucothoes. Lineage (NCBI taxonomy): Eukaryota > Fungi > Ascomycota > Sordariomycetes > Hypocreales > Nectriaceae > Calonectria > Calonectria leucothoes. The sequence goes on from NAJI01000416.1 coordinate 106,576, forward strand.
TGAGTTGCAACGATAGTGCAGAGCTTTACATTTGATCCAAAAATTGCGATGTCTTTTTAAAAGAATATTGCAATTTTTTTTTTGGGTCGGGTACCTACCCTGAATCATGAATGCACTGTGGGGGAAGGCGAGAAGCCACTGCGCTGCTGGAAGAGGGAGGCAGCCTTGCCTCAGGTACCAGCCTCGCGTCCTGCCGGCACGCGTCAATGCCAAAGTGCCCCTCCAAGAAAGGAAGCTTGCTGTTTCTATCAACTGCAACGTATTCGGCAAGTCCCCTCTCCTCTCCCCCCTTTCCCAATACCTGCTAACCTTTTGCTAGCCTCAAGTCTATTCGTCCCATGGCAGATAGTCTGTCTTCGAGCGTCCCACCCTCGTTCCCCTAATTTCCCAATTCCCTAGACAAGCGAGCACTTCCTCCAGCCTTGTTGAATGGGATTTATAGTGGCTCTACTTATTTTTCTCTGCCATCCAAGACATCCTTGTCCGATTCCAAGCCAATAACCACGCCCTCGTCGAAATCTCCCTCGTCGTCCGTCCGATAGCCATCGTTCGATTCTAAATATCGAGTCGCTCGAGCCGGTTCGATTTGTGCCCACGCTCGATCAGTACGCTGTCACTATGTTTTCTACGCATGGGGTATTGCAAAATTTTCTTGAACACCGCGACATAAAGCTTACAACGGACGACATCCCGACCCCCCGTCAACATCGCCGTTTTGGACAAACGGCGTAGCAACGGTTGAACCGACACCTCGAATTTAATTTGTCAATGGACTTGACTTTATTTGGATTCCATGCCTCTCTACGAAACGAACAGATATACGTCTGCGGCTGTGCTCTCTCCGCTTCCATCACCACATCACCTGTCCCGAAACCCACAATGTTTTCTTACGTATGCGACACATAGCTAAGTCTATACCGAAGCGCCAACAACTAACATAGCTATATAATAGAATCGGATATGCATCAATTGCCCTCCTCCGCGATTTGAACTCGATGCCAACCTTCCTTGCTTAGTTGCAACCGTTTGAAGCGATTTATTGCACGTATCCCAGACTCATACCTGGTTTAAATTGTGTGCCTATGTAATACCGTAATACCTCTTGACAAATCTGAGACATTAGAATATTCATGGTCTTTATGTCTAGGAATCCAGGCCAGTAGACCGCCGTGTCATCCCTCGGATCGGCGAGATAAGCCTGCCCAGCTCCACGACTCTACTTTATCTAGTATATACCTTAGCAACTCCAAGCTAGTCCATTGATTCGCGTCACCATCAGCATAGGTCTAGCTGGTTCTAGCTTGGTTTCGATTTGATTCGAAAAGCCTGTATACATGATACCAACAGCGAGGCCTCGAGGCATATTGGTGCGATCACGTATTAGAGTCAACAGAGAAATCACACCATGTCAAGACCTCCAAGTAACTTTTCCCCGAGCTCCTGAACTGCTGTCGTGAGCGTACGCTTACCTAGAACGGCACTGGCCCTCTAGCAGCTACGATGACGATCGCACTTGGAGAACTTACTTCTACCATCGAGGATCCTCGTAGCAAAACCTTCAGGATCTCGCCCGCGACTCGCACCATTGCCCGTGGACAATGCTAACAACACGCCAAGTACGACCCCCGCACAGCAAGTAGGTGTTCGAGACTTTCCCACAACTCAACCCTGAACCAACAACGGCTCATACCCTTGAAAAGTCTCGTACTTTTAAGTCGTCTCATTAGAATCAGAGGAATCCGTTATCAGTAAAGAGGAGGACCATCGACACTGCGTGCCAAAACGACCATCTTCACTAAACGCACGAGGCTTTCCAAGACAAGGAATTCGAAATGCGTATTCTCTACGAAAGCCGGTTCTCCAACGCTAAGAATACAGATTCTGAACGAATATTCGGAGACTCCAAACCCTGTCTTCAGCTTAACCCCCAGCCATTGCTCGCTTCCATCCAAGAACCATTGCCTTGCAACAGAAGTCTACTGTATCTCTTGAGTCGACCAGATACATGGAAAATGGTTAACGGTGGTTTTGGAACAAATCAGATGAGAAATATTGAAAGTCTTATGCGATTGTTATAATACACCCGGGAAATCTGGTGGGAGACCTGTGATTTTGAGCATTACGGCTGCCTCAGTAATAGTACTTGAAGCAATAAACCTTCATTTCCAAGCTAAGACTACAGTAGAGCAATCAGGCAAGGACAAATACTATGACAGTAAACGAAATAGAAATCGTGAACTTCGAATTTCTTTTTCTGTGCCTATCCTTGCTTCTTATTTGCGTTGACACTGCTAGCAACAAGATGGATAGATTCGGGGAGCAAAGATAGGTCCGCCTCGATAGCCTCTGGTGCAATAGTATTCTTGTACTTGGGAAAGGATCTCAAGATTTTGACTAGGGTATCTGCAACAACCATAACCAATGCTTCTTGTAACGGGAATTTGGTTGTGAATGCAGATGGGGCGAGTGTCCAAACGAGTCGCCCACCTCAGGTGTTGTTTCCGAAGATTTCAGACAAGACTTTGCCACCAAACTTTCTAATCTGCTCGGAGAAATGGGGTTTGTATATAAGTGTCCAGGGACAACCGAAGGTGCTAGAATTAATTCGGGGAGAGGCTGTGGCTCGGAGATTGAAGTTTTGGAATTCGATTTATGGAAGAATCGGATAAGTCTGTTTCGATTTATTGGCATCGAAGACGGTCGTTATACAGCTACAAGCTTGTATGAAATTAGGAACTTCGGTCGGCTCCTGAGAGCGGGAGGGAGTCGGGAATGGTCTGCAGAGCGAATCGCAGGCGAGAGCACAGACAGCTGGATGCAAGCTACGATCTCCAAAGTCCCATGGGCTTTGTGCAATATCAGTATAATCACCCAGAATGAATAGAACAAGAATAATTGATGGTAAACGTACCGTGGCTTGTTATCAAATGCTCCATGGCATAATTTTCCAGCCCATGCGAATTTTGGTCTCCAACAGCTGATTTGAATTTTTCGGTGTATGAGAGGGCCTTGGCATTTTGGGAAATGAGTTTGAGCCCGTATTCGAGACTTGGTTGATTTATTTTGACGCTCTTGAGGTGCTAGGACAGGGTCACCCTCACCTCGGCGGGCATGTCCTCATATTTTGTCCTTCGAGACGTCATCACGACCTCGAAGGTCTAGAACCGAGAGGAACTGGGAGGAGAAGAACAAAGGGATATTTCAATTAAACAAAAAGAATTGCTTAGGGTCTCGCCTTTGTTCTGGTTTCGATTTGTTCATTGATCTCGCCATCTCGAAACAGCTTTCAGTTTCGTCTTTGAGTTAGTTGTCTTAGCCCGAGGCTTGATGTGAGACCGTCATTCCCTTAGGCACACGGTCCAGATAAGAGGTATCGGGGCCTCGATTCCTCCTGAGGATTCCTGTTGGGAGCTTGACTTCGAGTTGCTTCCAAGACTAAGGGCCTGACTGTTTGTTGTGAGGATTGGGTCGGCAGCGTGCACGGTCCTCCTGAGCTGAGAGCCAACAACATCTTCTGCTGGCAATCATAAACAAAACCGCTTTGTTGATATGATCAACCGAATAGGTCAAGATGCCGCCAATCAGTCACTCTTTGATTGGCCTTGCAGTCCATCTTTCTAACACCAAGTGGAAAGATGCTACTGCAGTTGGATGAACCTGTGTGCAGGTGGTGTCCTCCATGACTAATGCAAGAAATGACGCTTCTCTGCGCATTTAATGGCTACAAAGGTATGAGGATATTTTGGTATCATCTATCCCCTGCCTTTTTTGAGAGAGGAATCAGGCACGTCCTCCCACAGTTGGGGAGGAATATGCATCTGCTAACTCCCAACAGACCACGCCGACGCTTCGGCACACTGAAGGAAGTACGAAATCGAATGAAATTCTTTGTTGCCAAGACAAGTCGAGGAACCACGCGGTCCCGCCCTTGAAGCTCCTCTCTCGATTCCAATACCACAGGGCGATTCTTGCGTTGGCCAGCCCTCGTGGGCAATCAGGAAGGTCATTTAATCCCCGATCCCGATGCATAGAGTGGCTTGGCGCCTTCCTTGCCCAAGCATCAGCGTCCCTGTGCCGTGTCACGGCTTGCTCAATACATTGCTGGTAACTGCAAATTCAAGCCGTAGCTATAGCTTCCATGCATGACCAGGTGTTGCCCGGGCGGTGTTCCAACGGATGGTAACAGCTTTCTCCCTCCACTGCGTCTCGAGACATTGACGGAACGAAAACGAACGAATCAACCGCCATTCACACTTCCTCATCGAGTCCGTGACCCCATCAACTGTCTCTGCTCTTGATTTTGCTGTCGGAAACGTCCGGGCGGTCTTATTCGCAGCTTACCTTCCGGGCGTTCCCTCCAAGTCCCCATGACTAAACCTTTGACGGCTCAGTAAAAAGTAACACTTGTGGTCATGGACGAGAAGGACAGATCACATTGTCTGAAGATCATTCAGACTTGCATCGGCCCAATGAAATGGCTGTCTGTTTCGGTTTACCTGCCCCACGGTCAAGCGTGAAGCTGCATTTATAACGCAACGCCACTGTCCCTAGACGGTGAATAAGTTGCAGATCGGATCATGTACGGTTTGATGGGAGCCTCCATGTGTCAGAGTCTGGACAGCCTCAGCATCCACCAGGCTGTACAATCCTGACGTGTGCGCCTCCATGTCTCTGCTTGTTTTCCCGTTTGTCCGGCCCTTCCCTGCCGGCGAATCAGAGGAGATGGTCACATATCAAGAATTCTGATCGCAGCCCTAAAAACAAAAACAAAAAAAGAGCAAGTTTCCGGTGTCCATAGTCCTCGGCTTGATGTTTCGGATTGCAGAGCAGAAGGCACATGAAGTTACAAGCACCATCCAAGGGGAAAACAAAATAGACGGAATTAATGGGTTTGAGATCAAACTATTGACGCTACGGTTTGAAACGAGGCCACTGCTGTGTTTCCTGCTCAGGCCGCCTTTGGTGTTGAGGGCGTCAAGGCATCAAGGCATCACCATCAGCTTGTCCTGACGGTGGCTGGCTGGGCTGCCACAGCGGGGGGCGCCATCGCAACTGGGAGCGGGCGGGAGTGTCAAGCTAAACGGTCGCAAGATGGCCGCCCGGCAAGGTTTCAATTGCCATCGGCGGCTCTCTCCGAAAACAAAATCCCAGGCTAGCCTACGTCAACGGGCTTTGCATGGTCGCTGTCATCCTACCGCGGCCAGAGACAGTGTGCAGGCAAGTCGGGAAGCCAAGCACCGGGAAGACTGGCCAAAGGCGATCGCCGCCACGAACTCGTTCCCTATTTGTATTTCGTTTTTATTTTATTTTTTGCCATGAGACAGTGGGACCTCCCATGTGCCTTGAAACTCGTATCGCCTCATTGTCTGCTTCTTCCGAACATGGGCATATACCAATCGAACGGTCGCGATTCCCAGTCTAGCGCCTCAACCTGGTCATCCTCTCTTTGCTTTTCTTTTTCTCACTCGGTCACGCTTAGGCCACCCCGCTTTCTTCCGGGTTGGCCCTTGGACACGCCGGCAGCACCATTGTCGGGCGGTTAGCGAGATGTCTTGATGCAATTTGTCTTATTTTGGGGCCGGACTCGCCCCGTTGTCTCTTTTGGCCAAAATCGGGTCACCAGGAGGTTATTGGCGATGCCGTGCGCTAGTCCTTTGCGGTCCTGAGTCAGTTTACGCAAGCACGACCGGTGATGCGCTGTTTTATTTCCTTTTCTTGCTTCCATTCCTTCTTTTTCTTTTCTTTTTCTGGCGCTTCTTAGGTCTTCTCCCTCTCCTTCTTATTCTTCTTCCTTTCTGGCTTAAATCCATTGCGGGTGCGCTAGTGAGCCCGCGCCTATCAGCGTTGCTCACACTTGCAGCGACCTGTATCTCGGGGTCTACGAAGTGGCAGAGAGGAGGAGGAGGACTAGATTGCCGGCCAGACACGAGATAACACTCCGCCAGGAGGAGCGCCCAAGAGAAAAGTGCAACAACCTCTCTTGACGCAAGCTGCTGGTGGCAGAGGAGGGAAGAGGGGGGAAGCCAGGCTTCCGAGACAAATCTCTCGGGGCTCATTGGACTCCGTCAGACTAGCGGTGGTCGCGCGGGCGACGCGGTGCAAGGGAAGGCCAAAGGCTGCCGAGCCAAGATGTCGGTCGGCGAGGGTTTTTGGAGGAGTCGTGCCCCCGTCCGCCACTCAGTACAGTGGCGAGCGGCGCGGAGCCTGGTGTGTGTGGGCTGGGGGCGTATTTCGTGGCCCATGGACGGTGCATATGTGCCCTGTGCAGCTTGCATGCGCCAGTGAGACAAGGAGAGACAAGGAGAGTGGCTGCTCCCAGAGCCTCGTTGTATATTCTGGCTAGCGGGGGTTGACATGGCCCCCGGCCAGCATGTAAGCTGCCAGTCCCAACTGAACTCGCCAGTTTATTAACCCTTGGTGCTGCTGCCCTCTTGGTCCAGGTTCAGCTGTTCTCCAGCACATTCTTCTACCCCTCGTCCATCTTCTTGTTCGCTGCTGTCCTGCAAAAAGAAACACCCAAGCCTTGCTTGCTGTTGCCCTCACCTTCGAGCTCGCCATGTCCGACTCTGCGGGCACTTCTCCCGGCTCCACCCCTAGGGCCATGGCCCTTCCTAAACAAGATGCAGAGGTATGTCACCGACCCATCAGCCCTACTCCCATCCATCAGCTAGTGCCCCCACTAATAGCGATGCGCTCGCAGAAGCTTGAGCGCGTCAGAGACAACCAACGAAGGTCTCGAAAGAGAAGACGCGATCACCTGACTCACCTGGAAGGAAGAGCTCGCAGCTATGAGCTTGGCTCAGTCCAGATGTCGGCCGAGGTTCAGCAGCAGGCCAGGAAGGTTGCTGAAGAGAATGCCAAGATCCGCCACCTGCTTCATTCTCTTGGAATTGACAGCTCCTTCATCACGCCGGCTACGTGTGAGCCAAGGCCGGACTCGGTCTCGCCGCACTCAAGCAGCGAGAATGTCCGAGAGCTATATCATACCATGAAACCAAGAGGACGCGTAATTCCTCCTCAAGATCTGCAGGTTTCCATGTGGACCCAGCCCTCGTCGCCGACTCCTGTGCCTAGCTTTCCGCCGCCTCGACGCGCGTCGCCAGCTAACAGTGGTGATCCTCATTGGACTCCAACTGACCACAACCCAAATTTTGATTTCTCTCGACACCGCAACCAGCAGGCCCACGTTGCAGACCATGAACAACACTTGATTCTGCCTCCTCTGGCCTCTCCTGGCCAGCAGTCGCGCCAACGGGGCCAGCAGCGGCGGAATCGGCAACAGCAGCAACAGCAGCACCAACAGGGCGTTATTCTCCCCCCCTTGGAATCAGTTCGCCCTCCCTTGAGCCCTGTTCACCAACATCAGCCCCAGCAATATCAAAGCTATCAAGGTCAGAACCAGCAATACCAAGCCCAGCAACACCAAAGCCAGCAATATCAGGGTCAGCAATACCAAAGTCCGCAATACCAGACCCAACAATACCAAAACCAGCAATACCAGACCCAACAATATCAACATGCGCAATACCACCACCAAGATCTCTTCCTGCCGCCCCCGGTCTCACCTGGACCACAGCAACAACAGGATCAGTACCAACAGAATGAACAATACGGCCTATATGGACAACAGCAATACGGTGATCAGCAAGGCTATATCTTGCCTCCTCCCAGCTCCTCTCCCCAGCAGCTGCAGCAGTCATACCAAGAATACCAGCCATATGAAACCCAGCAACAATGCCAGAATCATCAGCCTGATCTCCAATACCTTGCCCAGTACCAAATGAGCCTCTTGCAGCCAAACTGAACGACTAGCCAGAGGCCTCGGAGCAAACAAACAAACGGGCGTGACCAATTATGTTCCCTCCTTTAGTCCCCTTTGTCTTGTTTCCATCCAGGTTCTTTGAACCTGTCCATTTCCTTGTCCTTCTTTCCTTAATGTCTTTCAAACATTCTTCCACGCCACGATCCTTCTATTGTTGGAATGACACTTACGTTTGCGAGCACGGCACAGTGGAGGGAAGGGATTTCGGAGATTTGGTTGCCGGCAAAATAAAAGGATATTAGACCTAACGAAGTGTACGAACGGTGTGTACTGTTTTGAATCCCAATATAATCTGAGTATAACCTATCGCGCTCGCCATCACCTGTGACAGGCCATGTTCTTGTGGAACAGACTACATGAACGTTAATTGCTAGCTTCTGAGCTAGCATGGCCGAACTGCGGCTCCAGAAGTTTCTTTGCGGGCCGCAGAGAAGTATGTAAACCAGAGGGGGAGCTCGAGACACGGTCGAGTCTGGAATGCTCGATGCATAAAAAGCAAAAAGAAGAAGAAAAGAAAAAGGGGAAAGGGAATCCGACCCTCCCTTCCGGCGGCTCCATGTCTCTGGGTACACTCAACAGCCCCGTTCCCTATCCGCGCAGGCGCTGCCGCCCTTGTCCGCAGTGTGGGCTGGGGCTCTGTCGGCCGCTATGCTCAATGTGCTTCAAGGGATAGGCGGTGGGGCAGAACCTTGGGCTTGCAGTTGGTGTCGGAAATGCGTGTGTTGGGCACAGGGTGTTGGGTTTCCATATTAACGCACCGCTGCAGTCAGGAAAAAGAAACGACTCAGCAAATAGGGAGCAGATTGACCGGAATCGCCAGTGGTTCTAGCCTAAAATTGTGTCGCTGATGCCGAGAATGGATCGGCTGTCCGGGACACTCCGCTGAAGGGGGGAAAGCGAACTAAATGAATGGATCGGAAGGAAAAAGGCCACTGGGAATGTATCCGAAGATGAATACTCTCCCCATGCTAATTGTTACCGTGGACTGGGAGGGAGACGTGTGCTGCCTACCTCAATTCAAGTACCTAGCTAGGCAGTAGGCGCTGTATTCGCAGGGCAATAGATACGGTCCGTGCAAAGTGAGCGGGGAAGGCACGGCGCGCGCATAGTTTGCCCCCCCCCCCCCGTCGCTGCATTAATTATGTAAGGTGAATACCGGCCGCCAAGCTGCGAATGGCATCCGCTGACAGCCACGCTTCTCCGACTGCCAACCACCACCGCGGGCTTCACCAAGCAGCAAAATGAGCGGTGAACAGGAGGCCTGTACGACGGGTGCCGGTGCAATGAGGCCCAAAGATACCATTAGTTCGGTTTCCCTCAACCTGCTCGTTCACCTCCATTCTGACCGGAGCACCTGGGTCCAGCCGCTCCTATGGACTTCTCAACACCTTCGTTGGCTCGACTGCCACTTTGTAGACGACCCTCCTCCAGCTGATGAAGCAGGGAATCGAAACTTTAGCAACATGTCGACCCAGCTTGTGCGGCTAGCGAAGGGTGCTTGTTCGCTTAAGAGACACGAGGCCCTTCAAAACCTGATTCCACACTCATTTGACAGTGACTGGTGAGCCGAGAAACAACTGCTACTAGCGCTGTCTGACCTGGATAGTGTTCAAATACGTCTCAAAGTTCGCCGCAAGACGATCCACGTTTTCCTGTGCCACATCTACTACAATAGCTTCGACGAGGACGCCCCCTTCAGCTTCGCCTCCATCGACCATGATGATGTCCGGTTCTGCCGAAGCACTCTGCCTCCCATGTATGAGCAAGATAGCGATAACGACTGGTCCCAGGATCCCTATCTCTTTTGTATCCTAGTGGCCTTGGCACAGAAGCAAAGACGCCGCACTCATCCGCCCATGGCTCTGGATTCACTCGTCTTTACCGTTTGTCCTCTTGTCCCGAGTTTGAGAAAGACTTCTAACTGTGAAAGCCCCATCTCCTTGTCTCCCGCGAGTCGGGCTCTGGGCTACAGCTGTACAAAGCTGAAGTGCCCTACATGTATCTCCAAATGCTGGACCAGTCCAACCTCCGTCTACCGGCCCGTGTTTTGATACACCGTGTCGAAATCCCTTTCATGCCAGCTCGAACGTTTAGAGGTCGTTTGGCCCACGCAATCTCAAACACTACCCCTTGGGAGTACAATGGCCTCAGCACTGTTCCCGGTTCGCCCACAAGCATTGACTTGGCCCCTGTCCCAGACTGCCTCAGTGGCCCCGAGAACGGTGGTTCCAAAGTGGAACGCCACGAGCCCAAGGAGGAATCATCTCCCCGAGCAAATGGATGGAAACGGAAGCACCATCACTTGGATGAGGAGCTCAGTCGAGCAGGCAAGAGAAGCCCTCTCGGGTTTGAATGTTCCTCTCAAAACAATGAAGAACTCCCCATGGCCAGCAATTTCAACGACTTGGTTTAAGAACCGGGCTGGAGAAGAGAATCGCCCGGTGACTTTTCTCCTGTGAGGAGCTAGATGAAGAAGGCAGAAGAAATAGTCCCGTCCAGTTGGACTCTTTTTCTTCACCGACCGAACAGCTCGCTATGATTAACGATCTCAACGATATTATTTGAGGACTGCCCTTTGAGAATGAATAGGCTGAGGGTACTGGCTTGCAGATAGCCTCATTATGTTTTTGGCGACCACGGACTTGTTACAAAGGGAGTTTGGGGGCTTGGAATTACCGACGGCTATCGGTTGTATGGGAGGAATTCTAAAAAAAAAACGACAGTAAATAGTGGTCAAAAGCTCAAAGTGGTTCCTTTTGGAACGGATGATTATTTAGTGGGCCATGTGATCTCTACCATCGTGACATGGTTGTTCTCTGGACGTGCTAGTTGCTGCTAACCATGAGACGGCATTCTTGCTTCATCCGATCCCTGATCAAACCGCTCATTAGTCGCATGGCTGTTTGATCCCCTAGCTAAAATTAATTTCCGAGCATCAAGTCCAACTTTGCAGGCTCTGCCGATGGGCCTCGCAATTGTTGAGAGCTGAACCATCCCAAACCATAGCAGGGCTCCATTGAATCGGACTGGCATGAAGTCTTAGAGATGGCTCAGAGAAATACAAGATTTGTCCCGGCTGATATCGAAGCACCGTTTCAAGCTTGTCTATCGGTTTTGTCCTTCGTTTTAGCGATAGATCTCGGCTTAGTTGGAGAAAGTTGGTCGTCGTCGGACAAAGATATATCGAATCGCCTTGACTCTCTAGCCAAATGGGTCACAGGACGCTGACCAGTTACTATTTAACAACACAAACTGGGTGGAGATTATTTCAAAATCAAGGCATGGTTCTCCATCGCTCAAAGTTATGTGACTAGATCGGGGTAAAAAGCACCCATGCTACTTTCGGAAAGCTTTCTAGGCCACACGGAGTAGGTGTGATTTTCGTCGTCGACTGCTGATCTCAAACTTAGCAAGTGGCAATAAAACAATGGAGGAGACAAAATGTGAGAACTACCAAAGTGGCATGAGCTGACAGCTCACTCCTTTTCTGGCTCTTATAATATATCCAGGCTTCACGGTCGAATAGCAGAGCGATATCTTCGATATTCCCAACTTCATCCACATGGCCGGCTCGCGAGAAGAATTCTGGAAACTGAGCGGAAGCACACAATTCAAGAGTAGCTCGGTTGAGGACAAGAAGGCGGGCCGGATCGAAGAAACTCGCGCGTGAGCAAAAACAGAGGGGGGGTGTTTGGTTGCGAGAGGGCGTCGTGATGGAGCACTGCGAGGAGAGCAAAAGGACGGCGTCCATGCCGTCCCTTTCGAGTCTACAAATCACACTCTCCATCAAGAGCGGTGGGGGAGTGCACAGACCAAGTGCAGGACATCCCGACTTTCAGTTTGTCGACTCCCAACTCAAGGCTCCACGCCAAGTTGGCAGTAACAACACAACACTTCCTACTCTCCACGAGTATACTGGCGAAAATAACCTCGAGCGGGAATTGAACCCAGACCTCTCGCCTTTGGGGAGAAGAGGTGGTATGTAGTTGTTGGACTTGCGCCACCCCGCCAAAGCGAGGCTTCACATTCTCCCGGTGTTGCTTGGTTCCAGGACGGGACTGGACTTTTACTATATTAGGGGACCCTCTCACAGAACATCCCGTTTTGGCTGGAAGCCACTGGGAGCGCTTTGGGGGGGTTCTGACTCTTCAATTACAATGCACAGATGTTTCTGAAAAGGCCCAGACTTTTGGACACCTTGCGACCATAGAATGAACCAAGAGCCCTAGTGTGAAATTCGATGCTTCGACGCCAAGGTTTTCAATATTTTACTCCGAGGGACTGAGTGGCTCCTTTGGAAGATTCAAACAAAGCCATGCAACAAACAAAAGGGAAGAAAATTGCACCAAAACACAAAGAATCTTGAAAAATGGCAGGATTTGGAATGCGACCTTCTTTATCTCATTCCATTCGTCTCCATCTTTTGTGAGTGTATTGTCCGGCGGATAGCCCTTAGCTGGGCTCGTGTCTTTGCAAGGCTCCTATAGGTGGAAATGGTTGCTTATCTTCCACTGCGGCAGGCCTAATTCTGACAAAAGCCCGGCCAACACCAACGCGTGTTCCTTTAACAACACCGTTTGTTTACTTTTTGTTAGCTGAACCCCGTCGCGACCGTTGTCAAATAACATGTCCCTCGCTGCTTTGCCACCTCGCATTCCAAATTTGTTAGCAGGGAGGGATGCTGATGAAAAAAACGACAAAAATCCGCTACAGCCCTGCTGGGAAGGTTCCCCGCTCACAAATCCTGCAAGGAGACGAGGGTCGTCTCTGTTGGGCTACCTAAGGACACTTAATCCTTTGACCATAGGCATGCAAATTTCGAACAGCGAACGACGAGAATAGCCGATCCTATCGACAAGCCTTCCCCGAAGCCGTTCCTCGGACGAAATTTAGCGCCGCAAGAAGATGCCAAGGCCGACAACCCAACGACGATCAAAACTCCAAAAAGAATTCACCAACACATGGGAATTGTAAATTCCACCAGCCTCATTACGGAGGCGACCACGAGCGAATAGAGAGCTGGTCATTTGCCATCACATGCCATCGAATGATGCCAAGAGAAGATCACCTCGAGCCATGTTCCCCAACGAATCACTACGAAAGTGACGTACATCAGAAGGCGGCAGACGGTAGGCATTTAAACCATGCCTGCTCTCTTGTAGGCAAGAGGGTGAGGAAATGTAGGAGCCAAGACTTGAGCGCAGATCCCTTGAGAACCTCAACGTGTCCATCATCGCGATCGAATATTGGGAATAATACATACAAGCTGAGCGTGGGTTTGGTCGAGACACCGGCCTCATACGAGACTCAGATGCTGTTTTATTTCAGCCATTCTGTCTATGGGGGTTTCGAACCTGTTCTCGGGAACATATTGTGGCAGCATCGGTAGGCCTTGGTGAACGTACTTGGCAGAGGAGCTCCGAATGTTTCAAAAACTTACTCCTATGAGGATATCTACGAACCCCAGTACAGGTCTACTTCTCATGGTACATATTGTGCACGGGGGAGAGGAGTGGAAGAAACTCGGTGCATCACTGTGACGGCACACAGCAAGTGCCGCATAGTGTTCGGGGGTCGAGGGAGTAGAAGAAGACATATCCCGCAAATAGGTCCTTGGCCAACCTCTATTCTACGCTTCGGTTTAGCAATCATCCAATATTCAAACCCCTTTTGTAGTTGATTACACTCACTCTTCCGTCCCTCAGGCAACAGTTACCTTTCAAGCGAGACCAAGGCAGTTCGATACAAGATGGGTCCGCCGAGATATTGGTCCAAGTCGCAGTGAACACGACCCGACTATGGATAGAATGGCAGTCCGGTTTGAAAATGCAGCGAGACGATTGCGCTTTGAGACTAAGACCAAGAAGTTGGAAGAGTTGCTACGGCTGTGGCCCTTTATCAATGGCTGGTGATAGAGTACCGTTGGTCTATCAAAATAAATCGTCAATGCACCCTCACTTCTGTAAGAATTCATGGCGTTTCAAATCTCCGGCGTACAAAGTCAAGCATCGACCCTCATTCGAGATACCGCAAGTCTCCAGTAGCAGTCTTTAGCTATACTAATTCCTCATCGCCATGGCGCGGCAAAATGGTGAAAGATTCGTAATCCCTCAATAGGCATTATTTTTGCCAAGGTTCACCTGGAACGATGACAGTTTCCTCTTGAAATAGGCACGCGTGATATAATTTGTCTCTGAACTCTTAGGATGTTCTTATTCGACACTTACACAGCAACACGGCTATAGTCAAAGACGCTCCCGTCGCATTATCTTGCACGACAATGGATCGAGCCAGACGATGAATCTACAAGACAACAGGAAGCACTTGGAGAGCTGTCTATCCATACCCCACAGCACATTACTATTGTTTATACCACCGCCTTTCAATACAGAACCGTACGACTTGCAACTATCCCTAGCCTAAATATACATCCTTCATTGCTATTGGAATCTACATTCCCAGATACCTGCTTACAATATCCAGCATATAAAAACTTTGGAGCAAGCATACTATGAAAGGCCTCGTGCTGAAAATAACAGAAATCATTGCACACCACAAGATCGAATCGAGCTAAAGAGACCGGGTGAAAAAGATATTCATAGCCTAACACGAAATAAAGTGCTTCAAAGAAGACGTCCTTCCTCAAAATTTTCATCTTGTCCAAACTTGATAGTTTGGCGCGAAGCCAATCGTACCCAGAGTTCATCAAGTCTAGTACAGCTCCATGACTGACCGTATGGAGTTGTTCCTGTGCCGTGAGCCTAGCTAGTCAAAGGAACCAGAGAAGCAAACGAAACTATTTCCGGAATTTCCACAGCGTCATTATTCTAATGCGAGAGATAGGCGATGATATGAGAGATACAGTAACGAATAACAAGTCAAATGATTAGCCCCGCCGGGTCAGCATCTCCATGGCTGTTGGGCGTAGGGAAGCGTACTATCAGACCCATTTTGCCTGCCTAGCTAGCCTCCACGACGATTACTTGGCGCTCGAAGAGGAGTTCATTGCCCTCGACTCTACCAATTGCTTCCCGTCGTCACGACATATCCAAACTCTCCTCCCCATCAAGCCATGCCCATCCAACCTTTTACCGCCTCTTATCTCGCCCCAGGTCGCACCTCGGACCTAATCCATTCTCGATTCCCTCCATTTTGATGTGATGTTGCAACCACCAATTCTCGATTCAAACCTCGGACCGAATCCCCTTCGCTGCGCCTTCTTCAAACCCTCCCACCTCAATTTCGATGACGGCTACTTTCTCGGCTCGAGCTCCGCGTCTGCCTCTTCATGCCCGTGTCCGGGCCAGAAGACCCAGAAGGTCTCATTCTGATATTCGTCGGTGTGCGAGGTTCCGATGTTCAAGATGTCGGCGCAGGCGCTGCGTTCTCTGGGGCTCCTTGTGCTAACCCCCAGAGGCGCAGTATGTCTGGTAAGTGCCTCGACATAATTCGTGATCTCTTTCACCGTTTTCCCGGGTATTACTCTGCCTCTGTAATACGCCTTCGATCTTTTTTATTGCATCTACCGGCTTGCTGGTGGTGTGAAGAAGAAAGCCCTGTCCCCTCCCTCAACACCCCCGCTGGATGCTGCGCTGACCCTGAATCACGTCTGGAGATGAATGATGACTTGTAGTGCTGGGCGGAGACTAGTTATCATGCGGTAGAGAAAGGATGGAGATGGGGCATTTCACACGCGATGGAGGGGAGCCGTTATACTTATTGCTGAAATACACCAAACTTTGTTGGGATTGGAAGACTGGGGAAGCTGGATAGCTATTCTTTCAGTCAAACTCTGACTTTAGCTTCGCTTGTGACTGGCCATGCTTGTGCGAGTTTATTCAGATTGTGCGCCATGTTTGTGCAAGAACAAAAGAAAAAGGCTAGGATGACTAAGACCTAACTTGAGTTTCGTCGCAGGAAAACAGAACCAAATTCAAAAATCAAAAGCCAAAATTTCCTCTATGCATAAACGCCCTCAAAACCTTTTCATCTTTAGATCAGCCAACTGAATGTCGCAATGTCCTGTATTTGAATTTGTTATTCCACAGTCCAGGACCAGCCATCGTCAAATTGAACCACTGACCGACCACTTGTAAAACCCAAAGTCGATCCACAAAGGGGCGTGCGATGGTGCACGAGGACTAAACAAACCCACTAGTTGATCAGAAACCATGTCGAGGCCAGTCGCCCATACTTCCAGTGCTACTGTGTAGAGCATCAAAGCCCATTGTGGATGATAGTTCAGGATTCAATAGGACAGTAACCGCAAGCCTTCACTAGACGGAGGGCTCGGTGACTAACAATCAATACAGGGCAATGCATTGAGAGCAGAAAAGTGTGTGTCACCTGACAAAGCCGGTGACTGTTCGGCAATCGGCACCGCAAAGATGTCTGGTACATCTGTACTTTGTTCGCAATACGCAAAAAAAAAGACGCAAAAACATGCCGAGTGGTGCCCATTCTTCCGCATATGTTGTCTCGCGACAATGATGACAACCCCCTTTGAAAGTCTCGATTCCCAATATTCATCCCGTATTGGGCAACCAGGCCGGCTCATGAATCATGAACGGCATATCTCTTCTATATCCGACCAAACCTAGCTCAAGCCAAACATACACGTTTGTATGATTCTTAAGGGCTCGCGCATCAGGCCCGCGCCGAACATTCAAAGACTACAACGACGAAACAATCTAGCTCGATTTGGGGGGCTGCATCTGAAGAGCAAAGCGGTGGCCTCCAAATTCCAGCCACCAAGCAGGATGATGACTCGTGAGGTGGCCTCCTACAGATGGAGCTATAAACCTCCACACTTGAAGACCTATGATTGGCGGTATTTGGAATGATCTGGTGGGGTAAGTCTCCGAGCACCAACATGTTAGCCTCCGATGGACAAAGCACAGCACTAATATTCGTGGAAGTGCAGCAGCTCGTCTTCCGAAACACATCGGTAGGTTTCCGAACCCGAAGCATGTCCCCGAGCCAAAAGTAGGCCTCCGAACAAGTCTCCGAATCACGAACTGATCCCCAAAAAAGCAGTGAGCTTCTAAGCCAAGAGCAAGCCTCGGAACGAAAACGAGGCCTCCGATCAAAGGCAGACCGAACCAAGACCAAGCCCGAACAAATAAAATACGGACGAGGAAGTCTCCGAGTCGATAGCAGACCTAAAAAGACATCCGAACAAGTGGGTCTCTGGGCAAATCGGCCCCCGAGTCAACAATGGTGGGTCTCCGCCAAACCAACAGCCGTAGGCCTCTGAAGTAATGTAGATGTCCAGGCGATTGTGGCTAACCTCTGACTGAATATTCCTCCAGGTAAACCATAGTAAGTTTCTGAATCACGAGTAGATATCCGAGGAAGTCGGCCTCCGAACAAAGTACTCAAGCCTCCAACACAAGAGTAGCCACCAATCAAAAGCAGAAGTCTGAAAGATTTCCCGACTTTTTAGGGCCCCGAACGAGTAAGTCTCCGGATCAAGAGTAGTTCTATAGTCCAAAAATCGGCCTCCGAACCAAAATTCAACTTCCGAATCAAGAATCGACACCCGGATCAAAAACATACCACCAAACCAATGGCAAATCCCCAAGCGAGCAAAATCCAAACAAGTCTCGGGCTAAGCAGGCCTCCTAACCAAAATAGGTCTCCGAACGAGCGGGATCAGGAAGAGTGGTCCTCCGAGCCAAAAACGGATCTCTAAAAAATACCCGAGTGAGCAGGGGCCCGAATAATGAAACCTTCCGAGCTGATCATGGTAGGCCTCTGAACTAACAACCAATATCCTAGCGACAAGGCCTCCAAGAAAAAGCACCTAAGATCCAAACCAATAGTAGAGCCCGATTTAGGAACAGGTTCCGAAAGATATCCGAACCGATCAGTCTTCGGGCCGAAAGTAGACTTCCAGGCCAAGAGCGGGCACCCGAACGAACGAGATCGGTAGAAAGAGCCCTCCGGATCAAATTCAAACCTCCAAGCAAGTAGGCCTCCGAAATAAAATTCCTCCGAATCAATAGCAGATCTCCAAAAAAAAGTAGACCCCCGAATCAGAAAAAAGCACGCCTCCGAGACAACATCGGGTTCCCGAACAGCGAAACATCCCAATACCAATCACTCATCACGATGGGCTTCGGAAGCCTCAATTTAATTCGGGTCTCCCGAAATACCATGTTTTCAATCGATAGTTTATTGTTGAGCGGTAAGTCTCCGATTTCTAACCACCGAATAGTACGATGGTAGACTTCACTAAGCTGGCGACTCCAGCCGATCAAGGGAGCGGCAACCGTCACGTAAATCGATGCACGCCGCTTTTTCTGACCTTCGAATTATCGCACGATACTACAACAGGCTTCCGGCCAGGAGGCCATCATCTCACGATAGGTCCTCAGAAACTAAAACACCCAAAAAACAACGGTGGGCCCAGAACTAACCCCGGTTAGATGAGTATTAGAACACAGGAACCACAAGCGCTCAGGCTTCTATGTCGCTAATCTTTTGAATATTACTCAACAATATCAACCATGGTAAAATTTCAGTAGCGGGTTTGGCCTTCCAGGCCTGGCTGTTGATTGCCGATTATCGGGTGAGTTCCTCAAGGTTTATGTTTCTCCTTGCACCTAACCAAAGTGCAAACCCAATCAGCATCACCTGCAACCATAACTTTCAGCTCCAATAATGCTGGCCTCATTTTACACCTTCTTATTCCATGATAGCTTTATGACGGGTACCGAAGTCACTCTGGCCCAGACATCTGGGCCGGTCAAACTCCAGTCACCAATCACGACTGCTAACTTTTAGCTAGCTCCCAGGCTGACGATCAATTCCTTATTCCCTCTCCGTGCTAGTCACGCATCTTTTATCAGGGTCGACTTGTTCCGGGGCGACTTGAAGCACATTCTCCCCACTCATTGCCGGCGGCGTTGTGCTGGGCCCCGTTTGAGTAATTATTTCCAATTGCATTTCACTAGCGGCGAGTTTAGCGCAATCTTGCCGTTCTTTCAGAAACCGAGGCACACTCTCACCAAGCCTGCAGACGTTACGTAAGGAGCGTTTGTGAATGCCAATCATGTCTTGATGTCCTGGTGATCTCTAGCATGGATTTCCTAGGCGCATCAAACAAGAGCGATCGATGCACGCTTGAAGACCTGCCCACGAGAATGCCGGCCTGGTTCCATTTTTCTCGGCTCACCTATCCGAATCTGCCTTTCCACGTGTCGCGCGGCGGCAGGCAAGAGCATCATCTGCGGTTGCGTAGCAGTCACGTCAAGCGGGGCATTTACTCAGATCAACACGATCCGCAAATCGCTCCAATGGATATGACTCGTTGCTTTTGCATGACGAAGGGGAAAATGCACTGTGCCGAATCCGGAATTTGGTTCGTCTTCCCTCAAGTCGTGTTCCTGGACACATGGCGAGCGGGCTCGTCACCTCCCATCGCAGGTTCCAAGTGGAAAGAAATCAATCTCCAAACATTGGTGTCTCGTCATGCGATCGCCCGACCGCCTATTGGGCTTTGCCACAGCCTCAGCATCCGTATGCTAGCCGCACCCCTAAATTTCAATCACTGAACGAGAGTTTACTCATAACCTCCTAAAGCTAATTCTCTAGCTAAAAATGTGACAGTTGCACAACAGCACAATAACAACAAACAATATACAAGCTACTCTAGATCAACAGCGACCAGCCATACACGGTGCTGTCAAACCATGACCTACCCTATACCAGGACAACCACGCGCCCTGGCCTAAAATGCAATTACAACCAATAAGACAGCGAATTAAAAGCACACAGCCCACCAACTCACCACGATGATGTAAGACAACGACGTCTCGGGGCGTTCCAGAATTGAAACCAGCAAAACAGCATGTTCAATCAATCAGAGATCAAACAAGGTTCTGCGCCTTCCTTTCTGCTGACTAAAATTCAACTTCACTTCACTCGCTCCACCGTGATGAGTTGTGCGTTCGTTCCATCACAAGACCTTTGTTCTTTAATCAGCATTCTTACTCACCCGTCATTCAGCCATTTGCCACACATGACATGTCGAAAAAACCCTCTTCTCTCATCCCGGGCACCACCCCACCACCGACAAACCTGTCAACTTACACCGCTTCCGATGACGTCGCTTGACTTCCACATCACATGCTTTCTAGAGATCTAGCCTAATCTGGCCGATTTACACGGCCGGCTCAAACTGTGACCCAGAATGGAAATATTTGTGATCCCAAACGCCACACACAACGTGACGTTTTGGCATCACGCCAATGAACCTATGATCCAACTAAGCGACGTTTGCTCGAGATGGCGCCGAGAATCCCGTCGCCGTTATCGCTTGTTACAAGGGTCCGGTCCGGCTACCGTGTACCGCCTCGCCTTTTGTCGCGAGACCATGATCCTTTACTCCGGTACGGATACCATGTAAATAGAAGTCAAGCAGATTGTCAGCCTTTTTATCCCACGTTTTTTGGGCAATATCACGCAAGGAGCCAACTAACTCCACCATTAAACAGTTAGCTCATGTTTTCAGCCCCCCCCGTCCTTTGGTACGTATTCGCATACAACCGTGGGTAAAAACATGTGGTTTGGATGCCGGCCGGTCGCACGGAGCGTCGGCCTAGACTCCATTCTCCACGAGCCGCCTTGGTGGTGACTGCAAATATCGTGACGCTTCGGTGCCACCGCGGCAAAACAAGCCTTGTCATCGAGACTCAGAGGAACACCACCCACATCGCATTCACGCATCCGATTCACAGTAGATTTAGGATTCGCTGACACATGGCACCAAATTAAAAGAACTTTGTGGATCATCATCAATGGAAGTCTATTGTATCTTCGCAAACCTCATCTGTCGAGTGCTGGGATAGCTCATAAATTCTTTCAACCATACCGTGCACTTCCCGAAAACTCATCTCCCTCCCATCCTGAGGAAGGGATGAGCTTTCTCCTCTTCCAAACTCACGATTCGAGAGTATTCGTAGCAATGCATCCATCCAGACATGAAAATAGAACAGAAAAACATCAAAATGACAACGGATTGGAAGCGAAGAAAAGTATTCCCCACTCTCAACCGCATCGAAACTTTTTCTCCCTCCCCCAACAGGCAGGAGGAAATAGAGATCCTCCATGAATGCTCTTCGGATATTAAGCAAATATGTGTTTCTCCATCGATCCGAACCTCGACGCAAGAAATAGGAAAAGAAAAAGAAGAGAAGTGCAAAGACAACAATTGTGGTTGACAATTAGACCCAAGTGAATGGATCCGGTCCATGTCTCGGCTATGTACCATATGAATATACCGCAATCCCGGACACGGCCCAGGATGGATCGGCAGAGAGAAAAATCATGTTGTCTGAAAATATTCTTAGGGAAAAGAATGCGTACAAACTCGTCAACTCCAGACCATGCGGGCCTTCTCCGACCCCCTTATCCCATGGTCCCCATCCTCCTAAACGCCGATGTGGGTGCATGATTTGACAAAAGAGAATTAAAAAAAAAAAACAAGGCCGAGGAAAAATAGGATAGTAACAGGCAGCTTCTCTTGTCGTCCAGGCGCAATTGTATTAATGGGCCTTGTTCGCTGATTGTTGCGCGCGCACGTCTATACCTGGATTGACTTGGCCGAGAAAGCTGTCCCGCCCCTCCGCCCATTCATGATCGTAAAAATTCGTCTAGTAACCCGGCTGACCAGGCATCTTGCCTAGCGAGTGAGTTCCGAGACTCTTTAGAGGCAAGTGGTTGTGGCAAAAGATCTTCTTATTACCGTTCTTGGTAGCGTCCTTCTTGGTGGCGTCAATGACCTGGGTGGGGTCATCGTAAGACTCCAGCTGGCAGCATTCGACGTTCTTCATCCAGCGGTTGTTGATGACGTCGTGGATGCTGATGCGCTTGCTGGGCTCGGGGTTGAGCATCTGAAGGAGAAGACGGCGGAGAGCTGGTGGGCTAACGCCGACGTCGAGGGCGTAGCACTTGGGGTAGTCCGTGTCGGAGATGGCGGCCTCGGGATCGGGGTGCTTGGCGTACCAGTTGTCCCATCCCTTGACCAGCTTGTCGTAGTGCGTGTTGCCAGCCTCGGCGCGCGACCAGATGGCGCCGCCAAATGTGAGGTAGATCATGATGATGGCGGAACTCCAGACGTCCAGGGGCCTGGGGTCGTAGGAGTGCTTCTTGGCAAGAACCTCGGGCGCAATGTAGGGCTCGCTGCCGCAGATGCCAGGGGAGCAGAGGCGGACGTCACCCATGTTGCGCCCGCACTGTCCACCCGATTCGCGGAGGCCGGGGTGGGTGCCCGAGAAGACCTCCGAGACTCCAAAGTCGGTAATCTTGAGCTTGCTGTCCTTGGTGATGAGCAGGTTCTCGAGCTTGATGTCGCGGTGGGCAATGCCGTTGGCGTGCAGGTAGCTGACTCCCTGGATTAGCTGCTTGAACAAACACAAGCGGTCCTTTTTGTGGTCATCGCCCTTGAGGTGGCCCTTTTGGACCAGGCTGAAGAGATCGCCTTCCGAGCAATACTCCATGACGTGGTTCCAGCGGCCGTGATCGGTGCACAGACGAACGGTTTCCACAATGTTGGGGTGGTGCAGGCTCTTGGCGATGCTAAACTCGGACTTGATCTTCTTCTCGTACTCCTGCTGGCTCTCGCGGTGCGACTTGCCGCGGAACTCCTTGACGGCGTAGAGCTCCTCGGGAAATCCCTTGCGCATCATGAGGGTGACCTTGGAGGCGGCGCCCTTGCCCAGGTGCTTTCCGTGGCGGCCCAGGAACTTGCTCTGGTACTCGAATTCGCTCTGGAGCTCGGCAATGTCGACGGAGAAGTCGTCGGGGAGGCTCAGACTGAGGCGCCGGGACTTGGCTCCGGTGCCCGAGTCAGGGGGGAGGGGCCAGGGCAGTCGCTCGGGGGGATAGTTGGCCTCGCCTTCCGGCTTCTGGGGTGCAGCAACGGGCGTGTTGGGTCTGCTGCCGTCGAAGCTGCTGGCTCGGCGGCGCAGCTGAGGGCGGTTCTTTTCGCGGTTGATGCCGCCGACAAAGTTGACTGCGCGACCGCGCAGTGACAAGCCCGTCGAGGCACGCTTCTTCTTGAACTCTGCCTGTTCAGAGACGGTTGTGCCGTTCGTCGGCTTTTCACGAGTATTGGGAGCCATCTCTAGGGGAGGCGAGTCAGGAGTGGGCGGGGAATTTGATCGAGTGGTGGTCGAGGAGCGGTTGTGAGAGAAGCGGCGAGAGTGGCTCGTGCGACGCTGGCTGTTGGTGGTAGGCTCGGAGGCACCAGAGACGGAGGGTGCGGCAGAGTCAGTGATTGCAGAACCACCGTTTACTTGGATCTGCGAAGTTGTACGGCGGAAGAAGGATGACATTGTGCGCTTGAAGCTCGAGGTGGAGCCGCGAGTTGAGCGGCGAGACAGTGGGGTGCCGGTCGAGGTGACGTCGGTTTCGGTGGCTCTGGGCGTGGTCGACTCGGTCGTGTAGGATGGCCGGCGCGACGAGCTGGAAGTGTGCGACGAGGGGAAGTAGCTTCCAAACTTGCCGGGCGAGACGGGGCCGGTTGAAACTTGGCTTGCACCATGAATTGGGATGGGCGCGGCCGACGACGAAGACGAGAAGCCCTGGCAGGACTGGAGCGTCTGCAGTTCGGCAAGGTCCTGGTGGCCTTGGAAGGTGAAGTCCTGGGAATGGCGGCTTACGGGCGTGACGGGCTCGACAAAGGACTCGCTGCCAGATTCGCCGCCTTCCTCAAGAATTGAGTCGGTAAGGTCAGTTGAAAAACCTCGAGGCGATGAGGCGGACAGAAAACTGCTGGCAGAGTTGGATCGCGGTGGAGGACAAGATGAACCTTTATCTGCACGCGGGCGAGCGAATAAAGACGTCAGCAAGGCAAGGCAAGGCAAGGATGGGGGGGCAGGACAGGCAGAACGGGGTTCAGGGTACAGGGGGGTCAAGGCCAAAGGCAAAAAAAAAATAAGGGAACAAGGCAGAGCGAGCGGCGCCAGCAGAGATGATGCAGGTCGGCCTAGCCCAAGGAATGGCCAGCAGGGCTGCCAGGGCAAAGCAGGGGTTGTTGCGCAGTTGAGTTGCAGCAGCAGCGCAGTGGGTATTGGGGCGCCGGGCACAGCGAGTAGCAGTGTTTTAGGGGAGAGTGGAAGGGTGAATCAAATTTGGCGGCGACGCCCAGGGCAGGCCGGGTAGGTCCTTGTCCTGCAGTTCCCGAGGTCCATCCAGCCCAGGCCCAGGTGGCACAGCGGAGGCTTGGGGCTGGCTTGCAGCTGAGCCAAGTCACGTACCCAGGACAGGACTAGACTCCAGCGACGTCCAGAAGGTCAGGCAGGGTGCCGTTTTTCCCGTCTCAACAACGTCACTGGACTCCGGAAATAACAGCAAAGCGGTGCAGGGGGGGCAGGATGGGGCGAACCAAATGCCTCTTTCCGACACGCCGAAGCGAATGCGGGCCAGATGACAAACGGAGAGTGACAAAATGACGATGGTGATGATGGAGAAGGAGACTAACTGGCCATGACTTGTGGATGAACGAGCGTGTGGGGGGCAAAAAGGATGATTACGAAATAAACCAGAGCAAGAAGGGGAGGGCAATAGCAAAGAGGCGAACCCGAAACGAGTAATGAAGAAGAGACAAGGTCAAGTAGCAAAAAGGAAAAGCTTCATCCCATACCTGCTGAGTCGAGCAGCGAAAGCTGCTGTGGTTGGTGCTGCATCGGCTGGAGCGTCTGTTGGTGCAGAGCTACAAGCATCCTTGGGGCCGAGAGAGCCGCCATGACGGATCGAGCTGCTTCGGGGGTGGTTCGTGACTTTTCTCGGGGGTGGGAGGGGTGCTTCGCGCGTTCTCGCTTTCGGTCGCCAAGCGTTGTGCTCGAGTGGGTATCGCCGAGTGCGGTGCTGAGAGGGTAGAGGGGACGCTCAACGAGAGACGTGCTGAACGGTACGAACTGACGGGGGTCGCCCCGGGTGTGGGAAGTGGTTCCAGTGGGGTGTGGAGGGGTAGTACAGCGGTTCCAGGTACTGGAGGCTCCGGTGGTACAGCGGTCCTGGGGTGGTTGTTGGGGGCGGGGGCTGGTCACTGAGAGCGGCGAGGAACCACGGCGTCAAGGACACACACCAATAACTGAATGGCAAGCAGAGGGAAATAGGCACTTGACTTGAATCAGATTCGTTACTTTGGTCCAGTGGTTGGTTGGTCGACTTCCCATCTAGCTGAAAGAAAAGGGGGGTCGTGATCAGGACGTCGCCGGCAGAACAGCAAGCACCAGAGGTTTGAGTCCGGTCCGGTGGGATTCGGGGGGCGCGCGGCTGGCCGGTTGCTTGGTGAAGCAAAAGAAGCTGCTGACCACAATGTCAAGCCACCACGCGGGGCGGGTTTGTGTCGCGATGGGATGGTGGTGAACCACGGACGAGCTTTGACTAATGCCGTGAAGACTCGGGACGTAGAATCAGTTTCTTCGTGCTGGTGATTGACGCGTGTGGTGGTTTCGTTTGTGTGAATGTGTGTGGTGTTGTTGGCACTGGCGAGGGAGGGAAGGCAAAATTGGGATTTTGTCGTATTAGTCGAAGCAACGCCAAGCTACTCGTCGTCGTCAATTGTCCAAGGGGAATGGTCCTCTTTCTTCGCGTGGACGGTGCTCTCGCTCGATTCTTGTCTTGGGCTTCAGACCTAGGGATTAAGTACGAAGGAAGCTAGGTTCAAGGACTGGACATGAACAGAGAGGGTTTGCCGGGGACGAGCTCGAGGGCGAGGAGGGGGAGGGGGCAGAGGAATTGGCCGCATGAAATTGAACAATGCGGTTCTGTGAGAATCGACAATGGAACGGTATCCTCTTGTTCTTTGCAAAGAATTAAGAAATAAAAGGCCCTCCCAATTAGGAACAAGGGGGGAGACGATTTTTGCGAGAGGGAGGAAAGAAGGGAAAAAGGAAGCCTCAGTAAATGGCAGATCGTCGACTAGAAAAAGCGCGCAGCCGTATTTGTGTCTTCTCCGTCGAGTGGGAACCACTGCGAGTTATGAATGAAGCCGCGCTCCGCTGCCTGCGATGGGGCGTGGGGAAGGATGAGCGACGGGGGGGAGCAGAAGGGGTGTGAAGCGTGTAATGAGCGAGTGTGAGGGAGAGGACCAAGATGGGAGTGAGTGGGGTGGGGAGTGCACTTCGCGCACAGCACCTCCAAATGACCACCACACCAAGCTGCCAAGGCTCGATGTTTGGATGAGGTGCGAGCGTGGAGGTTGCTCTGGGGGGCGTGTCACCAGCAAAGAAAGTGGGTTTGCCTCCTTCTGTTGCTGTTCTTCGCCTTCTTCTTTTTTCTCTGGGTTTGGGCTTGGTGATTGTCGTCCGGGTACACAGTGCGCCATTTTCCTCTCGCAGTCCAGTCCTGTCCTGTCCTAATGGTTCCCGATTCCCGATTCCTGCTCGAGACGACCCCGTTCCGCTTCCACACCTCTGGTCTGCTTTGTTGGGCTCGGCATCATGATGGGACACGCACAAATGCACGCGCGCACACGGCCGACGACGACGAGGGCATCCTCCTTTGCAACAGCAGTGTGTCTCGAGCGTGCTCATCATTCGTGGCTGAGGCTCGGCATTCTCAACAAGCATCGCAGAACCCGGCTCCTCATCAAGCCATGTATTAGAAGTAGTGGTAGCAATATCGCGACGGCTTTGTCTTTGTTTCTATTTTCCTTTTTTCCCCGTTTCCTGTGTAAATTTTGTTGATAAATCCCTTTTTTAATGTAAACGCACGATACGGGCATGAACCAGCCTGGGCTTTTGGTTGTATCACGATACCCGCGCCCGAAAGCCAATCTGTATACCACCGCCAGGTACCCAGTACCTTGAACCCACCCGGTGGAACTGCGTAGCATGGAAGAGGCTGGATCCAATCAGCCAGTCAACTTTGACGCCATTGCGATTCGCCCGGCCTTGCCCCTGGAATAGCATGGCCCCCCGTCCGGGGCATTTTCGATCTTGCACACTGGGTCAAGTTGAGCCAATGTGACTGACAAGTGACAATGGCACCCACCACCTCGGTTTGCACATTTCGTGCCGTTCTGCCGTATAAGCGTCTCCAAACCCCATTGTCCATTATCCGCTCCAAACTTACCTTTTGACCGACCTTTGCAGAGCCTCTTTTTTTTTTTTTTACTTCCACCTGATACCATGGTCATTGACTCTTTTTTTGCTTGTATCTGCAGATAACGCTAAAGTCTAGTCTTATTTCGCTCGTTTCGTTTCTTTTTATTTTGTAAAGCCGACAATCAAGGTTTTTGATGCCACGGTCATGCCGCCTCCGTACTTGCGTCAAGGGAGGAGGAGGGGAGACCTTGTTGTCTCCTTTCCTGCTGATCTCGATCTCACTCTGTCTCTTACCTTAATTCTCTCTAGGGCACCACCCAAATTCCAAGCCGACGAAATCTCACCGAGACTTTGTCAGACATTGGGGGACGAGCCACATTGTCACGAAACCTGTCAGGTTTGGTCAGGTCTGGCCAGGTCAATCACATCTTGGCCATCGCCCGCCGGCGGTCAAGGGAAACCCACTCGCTCGCTCGCTCTCCCCTATCGTGGCGATGTCGGCCGTCATCATGACTACCCTCCACCCCCACCCGTCTTGATGTTGATCCGTTTGAAAACGTGATGCGACGGTCAGTACTGTGGACATGGATTTCTCCCCAGAAGCCCGTCTCTGCCTTACCGTAACCCTCCCTTTTTCCCCAATTGACAATATGCGGTATGATGCACCGCGACGCACCCAAAGTAAGGTATGCCTTATACGCCCCCCCATGTACAACGCCGCCCCGGGTAGATCCCGCTCTGCTACCCTCAATGTCCGGCCGGGCGTCCGGGCTGACAGCCCATCAGCAACAGCTGCCGGGTTTTTTGGTTTGCATCAGCTAGATTAGCCCAATTTATCCATTGGAAATAGCCCAAATCTCGAATCGTAAAAAATAAACTGTAATGTGTGCACCCGCACAGATTTAGTGACACCGTCGTCGGGCCAGAATGGTCCATGCCATGCAGCCTCTCCTCAAGCCGCTGTTTCCCGCCCCCACCTCCACCTGGACGTCAAGACAGCCCGGCTGCGTTTTCGCTCGTGTGCCTTCAAGCCCAGTAAAGAAAGTGACGCCGGTCCACACGTCTCCGGCCAGTCCTGGCAGCAGGGACCCTTGGGGCCCCAGAAATGAACGTCAGCCACGGCGTTGCTTGTCGTTGCTTGTTTGCTGATGGCTGCAGGACGAGCCCCACGAGCGAGCGCTTCGAGTAACCGACCGAGGCTTTTTCCTCTTTTTTTTCAGAACAGAGCCCTGCCAGCTCACGCCGGACGGACAGGGCCCTTATGGCCTCAGCGCGCGCTGGAGGAGCCTGCTGCTGCTGCACCTCAAGGCCAAAACGGAGCCTGGGCAAATTAAATACAGGCAGGCACCTTCCTGCTAGCGTATGGAAGGTCTGTCTGGAGAGCCCTTGGTGGCCCACTGCCATGTGTATTTTCGGCCGCTGGCAGCTGGCAGATGGCTGCTGATGCGCTGCTGACCAGGTCCAGATCCAGGGCCCAGCTCCGGCATCCACCCGCCCCAAAAATTCCACCGTTCATCCAGCGTGCGCGCTCCAGCACCGCCGCGACAGCCGCCTCAAGTATGATTGGGATGGTCGGTACAGACGGCAACGGTGCGGTGGGAAGAGGACCACAAAACAAGCCTGGGCCCAGTCCAGCGAGCAGCCACTGGCTGCGGTAGCGATGGTAGCCGCTGCGCTGGAGCGGCAGCATTCGGAAATTTCATCTGTTCGCTCCTTTTCCTTGCACGCGCTGGCTACCACAGCTGGCTGCACTCGGGCATGGCTCCGTAGCCCCCAGAGGCCCGGCCCAGCAGACACAGCACGCACGCGCGCACGCTTATTCTTTTGATGGCGATTCGGCAACGTCATTGGCTGCTCGGGTTTCTTCTCCTTCGCTCTTCACAGCCGTGGCGTCGTTGCCCTTGATCCGTCGCCGTCTCTCCTCCGACAGCCGCAACATGGCATTGCATCGGCCGCACCTGTCAGAACCATGTCCGCGAATGCGACATTGGCGCCAGAGCGGATCCCCTTCTTTGCACCCTTGCACTTGGGGCGGGCGGCCCTTGGGAAGATGGCACCAAATGACCGACCGACAACAACCCTTACAGCAGTGCCTCACTGGCTCTGGCTGAGTGGCCGAGACGAGTGAACAGCCGGGCTGCCAAGCATCCGAGTGCTGTCCGCACTCACACACGTCCCGCTGTCGGCTTGGCTTGGCTGCCCACCGTCCCCGTCGCAGCCATTCTTACTGTGCAAAGTATCACCGACTGCTGTCGCAGCTTTGGCATCGCCAAGCCTCGCCCATTGCGACGACTGCGACGGCGTCGGTTCTTGGCGTTTCGCGAAGATCAACCTGGATGACAATCGTCATTCCCCAGCTGTCCATCAATGCTTGGACCATGCCCCCCAAACCCGAGGCGTCCCTTTGGTTCGCTCGTCTGCGACAAGCACTGCTGCGCGCTGTACCGTGCCTGAGCTCTAAAATAACCTACTCGTCCTCTCTTTTTTGCATCTCCACCCCCCCGTGTCTGAGTCGCGGACATTGGTCCATCACACACAGGCCAACGCATCTATGGCCGTCATCCATCTTCTTCCTTCGCAAACCATTCGCAATCCGGCAATTGACACTGTTGATCGAGCGACACGAAAGACATGTTGCGCGGCCGTTTGAGATTATTTCAAGTAAGCTTGAAATCTAATGTCGATTTGCCTTCTGGCCCGCCACCCGTGCGCGCGTCGGTGCGAGATAAGGGGACGAGAGAGGTATTTACGTACCTCGCACAATAACGCCAACCTGACGATGCCATCTTTGGTCTGGTTGGGGGGAGGAAGGGAGGGGCTATTTTCTCTTGGAGAGGCCATTATTAGCATTAGCTCAGCAGATGAGGCAAAAACGAAAACTTTATCGCGCTCGACCACTCAAAAGGGCATCCCCTTTATCACTGTAAGTTTGAAGCTTCGTCATTAGGGAGAAGCGCAAAGGAAAGTCGGGCGGCAGATCAGCAGCATCATGAAGCAACAATCGCCAGACAGTCTCCAACGTGACCAGTTATGGGGCTCTGAAAAGAGGCATCGCGTCCCACGACATAAGAAGCTTGAACAGTGGCCGGTCCCACCCACTGATTCTGCGCAAGAGAGGTGCCGGGGGGGGCTCCTTGGTCGCCAAGCCTGTCGGTTTTCCCCCCCTGCCCAGATGAACAAGGCTCTGGGGCGAGATCTCGGCCATTTCCATTCATTCAATATTAGTTCTGTGTGCAGTGTGCTGTGCGCAATCGCTGTCTGGGTTAAACTGCTTCTTTAGTTGCAAGGCCGCTTATGGCCCAAGGTTTGGGACGGGAGCCATTTCGGACGTGGATGGAGGCTTGGATGCCGAGTAAGTCCCGTGTCGACGGCCGACTGTCGCTCCCACTAGCCCGTCCAAGCGGGTCATCTCCGTTGTTCACCGTCTGGAGAGGGAGCACACACACACACACACACACGCAAAGCCATGTGCCCGTTTCGTCGTGCCGACGACCTTTTTTTCTTTTTTGTTATCGCTGCGAGAACCCCGAGATCCCACGCCCGCTCCCAGAACCGGACCGGGACTCTACAGCATTCCACGCATCCGTCCCTCCCCTCCACACCACCCAATCGCCCTCCGCTGCGCTCCTCCTCCTCGTCGCCTCCCGAGGCAGGGATGCTTTGCACGGGTGCGAGTGC
Source organism: Calonectria leucothoes (assembly GCA_002179835.1). Taxonomy (NCBI): domain Eukaryota; kingdom Fungi; phylum Ascomycota; class Sordariomycetes; order Hypocreales; family Nectriaceae; genus Calonectria; species Calonectria leucothoes. The sequence goes on from NAJI01000416.1 coordinate 137,137, forward strand.
GTCATATGCGCCCCGGAGGGTGGAGTCGATCCCTGGCTGTCCCATGGCACGCCCCCAGGTCCCTTGGGGGGAGCCACTTGTGTCTCACCTCAACCCACTCACTCACTCGCCGAGCTGCTAGTGTCCCCCCAAGCCTCTCGACGGCCTCAGCCAGAAGGCTGCTGCCCTGAGATGAGAGACATGCACACGCCCAGTGGAAAAGCCACAGGAGGTGATCGACACACACGTTTCTTCTGATTAAACTTGGCAGTGCTCTGACACACGGCGATTTAAAGTCTTGTCCCCGACGACTCACGGCCGTCATAGCAATTTCGTCGTCTTGGCAGGAGGTCGATATCGGTAGTTGATGCATTAGTCGAGAAAATTACATACTGAGAGCCCGTACCGACTACGTACGTGTACTCTCGCCTCGCCTCGCCTCACCTCGCTTCCAAAGGGGGGCAGGTCAATCAATTGAATGAGGCTGTCGAGATCCAGATACCGCCGCCATATGTGTCAGCAAAAAATAATCTTGGTTTCCCGAGGTCCATGTGGAGAAACGGACGCAGGTCCCTTGTTTGGTTGTTTTGGTGGATTATTACGTCGTTGTAAGCCCGCTTTCGCCCACATACACCAATCGAGCCCATCGTGACCCTATTTTTCCAACACCCAAAAGGCGGCCGTCGTACCTGATACCCGGACAGCCTTCTCTCGCGAATTGGCAGCTGGTATGGCCATTTGGTTTTGCGTTTCTTGGCTTGTCGCATTGTCCTGCGGCAGACCCGCGACTATTGTTCTTGGCAGCTGCTCGATCGTCATTTCGGTGTAGCGCCCGGTCAAGGCCTTTTGGTCAAGACGGCGATCTACAGGCCTGTCTCTCTCGCAAGGTGAGAGCATATACGGGAGCCAAGACAAGACAGAAACGCAAAGTTTACATTAGGGCAGAACACAGACCGCAATGATGCGTATGCCCCCCGTGGTTCAAAATGCTAAAACCGCCACGTCGGCGTCGCGCAGAGAGTTGCACACGCGCACACACATCTAGATAGACACTGCACGCGCAGGCACTGAGACGGTCATCAACGCTGCGAGGGAGATGGGAATAAGAACAGGCTAAAAGCCAAATTCATACTCTGCGAAGCGCCCTTGTTAGGACACGACCGGAACGTCGCTACGCAGTGCGGTGCAGTGCTTGTGGCCGCCCCGGCTTCACGCCGCGCACATGCAAGCAAGGTTCCTGACCTGGCTTGTAAGTAGCACGAGGAACGTGCGACACGGAAGTTGACGAGAGACAGTACGTCTCAAACAAAACACAACAAATCCCACATGCCCAACAATGGATATGAGTTGTGGCCACCAGCCTGAAAGGGGTCGCGTGGCGTCTGCCAGCGTTCTGCATCTGGCCAGCCTCGGACGCGCCCAGACCCTCTCACACGCCTTTCTATGTTGGGGTTGTCCGCCATTGATGCAATTTGAAGTGGGCTGTCCAGCCGTTTTTTTTTTTTTTGATGGTTCGTGTCAGCAAAACAAAAACGCAGCGCAGGCGAACATGGAGCGGAGTAAATGTTTGTCTCAGAGCTTAAACCAAGAGCTGGGAAAGTTTGGTTCTTTGGAAACGTCTGGGCTGGGCCAGTTGGCCCCCACGGACGCCCCGGATTTCCTCTCTTTTGCCGACTTCCCACTGGTTCGCTTGCGGAGAATAATCCGCGCACATCGTCACTGATGTTTGCTGCCGCCACCGGGGAGGCCATCCTAGCCGCATTGCTGCATGCACAGCGTTGAAGACATGTGTGAGAAAAGACAGAACAGGAGACGAGCACCTGCGCGGCCCTGCAATGTGCACCTTGCAGATGCACTCTTTTCTTCTCTTCGTTTTCCCCCTGGTATGGATGGTACATGCTGTACTCCTTCAGCTCCATCTCGTGACCCTTTGGAGATGAGCTGGAGTAGTAGAAAAGAGTCCTCAATGCACTTGAACCACTTCAATATGCAAAGCCCACTGGCATCATATTCTATTTCGTGGAGCCCCGGGGAATGCGGAAACGGTTTCTATTCATCACTTTTGGCTTGAATTGCCGCCAACCCTTCAAAGCAAGGCAATGCCTCTCGGCAACCATATCCGAGTGGAAGGCCTCTATAGGCAAGCCAAAAGCTTATGGCGTTGCTGGGATCCCGAAAAAACCCTTTGGTGGCGTACGCGCGCCCAGCACTTTCGACGGCGTTTCAGCTACGGCGGAAGCCTTGAGGAGGGCAGGACAGCGCCCTTTGGGGCCGGGTTATGTGCGGATGCAGTCGTCGTGGCTGAGGTGTGTCTGCTGTGATGCATCAAACCCGGCCAGCGAACCGGCCATGAAACAAAAAGTGATACCAATCAAATCATGACCTGTTTGTCTTCGGGGGGAGCGGGAAAATCGGGCATACACTTGCTCATGTCCAACCGTGATGACCACGTTGCTCTTGTGGCAGTGAGTGACAAAAAAAAACAGAGTATTAAGTAGGGTTTCAACCAATGGCCGGAGGATTGTTAGTTCCCGCGTCAGAGAAAGACTATCTCACGGTAGCAAAAGATCAGGCAGGCCAACTACCGGATACTTTTGTTGCAAATCAGGCATACAGCACAACCTTCTTCTTCCCACCGCCTAAAATCATTAGGCAAGGATAGCCCAAGTCCAGACCCCGACCGCTTCGGTGCCGCTAGAGCTAGAGGGTGGGTTTGGTTTTGCCTCAGCTGCTTTAACTGTACGGTTTTGAACCTGAGACGTGATGCCTGTTGGGTCTTTTTTCCCTCTCTCAATTTCGGTGGCTTTGGCCTTTGTTTTCTTTTTTCGGATCGGGAGCCATGAGCGGGCGGGAAGGGGCCATGACACCACCATGATGCCTTGCCCAGCCGGGTGGCTGACCCCTCGTTGTCTTCTCGAGGTGGGAGCGAGTGGGTGCGGGTGTAGCGCATGGATCAAGCCAGCCAGCTTGGCTAACAAGCAAGCCATCCATCCATCCCAATCGCGCCCATCGAGGCGGCCACCATCATCGGCACTGGCTGTCAGGCCGGTGTGCTTGCTAGCGCGGGATCGGGTTTCACGATAATTCGTCCTCGTGCAGCTTGGGACGGCGGGGAGTTTTCCCATCATCAGGCCAGCCTTGATTGGTCTGGGCAAGTCACGCATCATGGCCTCCCGCTTTGTCCCAGGTCCCATGAGGGTGAGGGTGCATGTCGGACCGGTCAACTTCACACAAGAGCCGCTGCTGCTGTCCCATGTCGCTTCAATTGGCGGCCAACCTCAGGCCATTGAAGCTCGCTTCCGTCTGCCCGTAACAGTGGCACAAATGGTGCTTGTTGACGGCTAACCATCATCAAGCCCGCTCACAGAATGCGTCTCAAGATGAACCAAACAAGCCTTGACAGGAAACCTGTCCCCCTCCTTCTCATCCCATCCAGCCACGATGCAAGAGCCGTGATGATGTACAGGTCTCGCACAGGACTCCCCCAGGCCTTGGCGAACCCTGGTCCCCATCCTCCATCCAGGAAGCTGGGGCATGCCAAAGGCCCAGACCCGCTTAGCCCGCTTACGGGCTCCCCTCACCCATCATCTTGTTCTTGATAGCGTGGGTTTGGCGAACACGGGTTACCGATGGGACGGCGGAAGGGCGCTTGCTTGGCCTCTCAGACTCCGCGGAGCTTGCAGCAACCAAAAAAAAAATGCCTCACCTTGAGCGCAATGTGAGGCGGTACCCTGCGCGCAGTGTTCCGCGGATACTTTCCACTCGAGGCAAGCAGAGGCGCCGCAGGGACCGCTTGTTGTCGCGTTTTTTTTTTGGTCCTGCCTGCGTTGTCTCGCCCAGCGTTCCATCCAATCGACCGTCTCCATCCCAACAAGAAAGCAGGCGCCAGTCGTTTGAGAAGCCAAACCCTGCCACCGGGAATCGATGGAGGGCATGGACCACCCATTCTCACAGTGTCATGTGTCGTGTCTCGGCAAGTTTCCCGCCCTTTACGACTCACGATGCCTGGTGCTGTCTCCACGGTCTTGTTGTTACTGACCTTGTACCGGCTAGTCCCCAAATTGCAACCCCATACTGTGCCCCTCGACCGTCCATCATGACGAACGAGGCTTTTGCAGGACGGGATGGAGGGTGGATGAGAGAGATAGTCGCTGTACTGCGAGATGTGCGTGTAGTAGTTGGTGAGGAGAGGGGGTTGCAGTTGCGGTCGCAGTCTGCAGCAAGCAGCTCCTCCCAAGACCGGGCCTGGAACTGCGTCCGTGACCTGTTTTCCTGTACGACGCATCCAGACGATAAGTGAAACTCTGGGGAAAGCCCTCCATCTCTCCCCCAATCACCATGGGCAGCATCTGTTATCGCTCCCAGCTGTTCGGTGAGAGGAGGGGGGGAGGGGGAGGGGGGCTCCAATCCAATTTCCTTAGACTGTGCAGCGGCGACGCCATCACCGACGACGGGCGCCATTGATGGTGCTTGTGGACAATGGAGCTGCCTTGAGCGGGCAAGCCGCAAAGTCAATGTCGTCGCTGGTCATGTTTAATGCAGGGGCGAGACTGGGCCAGCGACACAGAAGCTTCTCTCTTTGCCTATCAAACGCGACTTGGGACTTAGTGGCAATGCGACGTCCAAGCATTGAGCAGTGCAAGTAAAAAAAGAAAATTTTTACAATGCACGCGATGGATGGACTCTTTTGCCACAACTACAACCTTGAGCAGCCCGCGAGCTTGGAAGAGGAGGGTGGTGGACTCCAACCGCAAAATTCGATGCTTCGTGTGCCCACGCCCCCCTCCTCAACCCTCTCTCGCTTCTGGACTGATCCGCCGAGGCTTGGCAGTAACCTCAATGACATGAAGATGGGCAAGCTTGTTGGACAAGCTTAATTCGGATCGTGCCTTGGCGGCCAAGCTTTGTTCTTCCTGGTTGCAAAACAAGCTCCAGAGACAGCGACGTGCAGCAGAGAAGCGAGCAGCGCGAACAAGGCACAGCAAGCTCAAGCATCACGTAGTGCCTGGGCATTGGCCTTGGTCTGTCATTTTTTTCTGGTGCTAAAAAAGAGGGGCTGATCCGTTGTTCTTTTTCTTCTGCGCTCTTTTGCGCGCTTGGCCAAGCGACGTTCTGGTGCTGGTTCTGATCGTGGTTTTCTGCATGGCTTTCGTCTTGGCTTTCTGCGACATGACCCCGCTTACACCCGCAAAATCCTACTACCCTGTACCTTGGCAACAACGAAGGAACAAAGTGGAAGAAGTATGATGCTGCACAGAATTCGTGCGCATACAGGCAAAATGACTGATGTGTCCGTCAGTCCTCGCATTCCGTTGGCTGGGCATGGGAACGTTGGGTTCCCTGGCAGGTCTTGGCTCTGCTGGGATGCGTTTGCCTGGTTGCAGGGGGCGAGGTTGTCATTCAGCAACTTACGCAGTCCATTGTGCGTCTCACCCCGGTATCATCATGACTCGGGCGGAGACCCTCGTTGTAACTTGTCCCTCTTGGCAACCCTCCTTGACCGTTTAGTCGGCGGCAAGAGAATTAACCACCCCCCCAGCCATTCGTCCGTGCCCCCCAAAGCCGAGGATATTCGACAAGAAAGCAATGCAGAAGAAGAAAAAACTGGGCTCGAAGCCGTTGAAACGCTACACTTCTGGTGTGGCATCTGCCCCAGATTCCGTAAACCCCTGGGGCCCCGTGGGGATGGGGGTTTGTTGATCCCATTTTGACAGGCAGGCATACGCGGGCATCTCAAACCGCTGCTTGTTGGTCAGCTTTGAACGTCATCCTCGACTCATGGCCGTCTCAGCTCTGGAGCTGGTTCTGGGCGGCTAAATTGGACCCCCCCTCTCGCCTCCCCCAAACATGATGTTACGGAAGGCTTGGCAGCTCGGCAATCTTGTGTCGGAACGCAATTCGAGAGGGCCAAGCTGATGATTAGGTTGAAGAGGGAAACATGGGAAGTCGCCTGGGCATTTCGGATTATGGGAATTGTAATTCCACAAAAGTGCCAAGGCCGCTTCCGCCACATCTCGTATCACGGCCAACGTAAGATCCGTTTCGCAATGTACTTCTAAGACTCTCTTTCGCCTCGTCAGCTTTGGCGCATGATTACCGTAGGCCGCCTTAGTACACGGGACGGCACACGGTCTGACAAGGTGACGCGCATGGTTGTGTAAGCCATAGCCATCGGCCTCATTCCCGAGTAACCATTCATGTTCCCGGTGGCACCAGTACCGCAAACGGACGAGCAAACAGGTATACCAGGACACGGATCTAGACGACTCGCATTTACCTTCTTGTACAGAACCCCGAGTTGATGCCACGTTAACTTGAGCGCGCCCAAGCTCATCCTGAGAGGTTGGACTGAGGTTGGCCTGGGCGCCAGGGAGCTTCCACGACTATTGCGTCTGTTTTCGGCCTCCAGTATAAAAAATAGAGCTGCCCCCAATAGGTGGCCTATCAATGCTAATCCGTATGATGGCCGTGTCCTGCACAGAAACTCCATTGTATTTTCTTTTGGGCTTTACTCTGGCTTCACAGCTTAGCCCCGAGTCGGATCTACCCAGTTCAAGCCATTTTCACGGCGTGAATCATAAAGAAAGGTACTTAGTCGCCTATTTCTCGAGATAAACAGTTGAGTCGGAGCATATATCCCAGCAGAAAGGCTCCCCTCACCTCGGACACCTTTCCGAGCGCTATGGCATGGGTCCCCCGACCAGCATCGCGACTAGTTTCCTCAGCTTCTACATCTGGACTAGCTGGTGGTGGTTTTTTTCCCTTTCCATTTGTCTTGGCGGAATGTTGGCGTCTAGTTCCAAAAGCTAAGGCACCTAAGAAAATATTGGGTTCAGGCATGAATAGGGCTTCTTGGTTTTGTTCGTTGCCTTTATTCAACTGACGAAAAAGTGGTTGTATGTCTGAGCAAAAGTCTAAGTTTCTAGCGGCTTGTAGTTGACATGGTAAGCGAATGCGGAGCGAAAGCGTCGTGCTGGCTGTTGCAGCAGTGGCTAGATTGGGTGCGGGAGAGTCTAGTATGACAAATTAGAGAGGTTCGATTTGCGGGAGAAAGATGGCTTATTCTTGGCGGCAAAATCTGAAGTGGGCGTGGAAGAAGCAGCGTGCCTGCTGCTGATCTCGCAGGAGAGGAGGGAAAAGTGCAACGGCACATGGAGAAACATGGCAGCCTTAACCGGTCCTAGGCAGAAATGAGAAATCCGGCAGCAGTAGTGAAATTTTGAACGAAACTGAAATCAAAGTGGATGCCGCCTTCTCACCCAGTGAATGACTGCCATTTCTTTTTGATGCCTCTCTGGCATTATCACTCGTGACTGGGTGATATTGTATTAAATCGGGTGCCACAGCTACAACCGAGACGTACAGGCCTGCTTTTTAAAAGGTTGGAATATGAAAGGGTTTTCTAATACATAAGGGCTCGTAACCGTGCGATACTTTTCTCTAATGATGCACACATGCAGTCCCCTTGGCCGCATTTTGGAGCTAGCTGGCGCGACCATTTCTACGCACACCTTCTAGTGGCGCTCATCATCTAGTTTAGAGACTGGCTGGTTTAACGCATGGCCCAGTACAATTCTTCTTGGATGTGTCATTGAGCTAGTTCCCGGCATTTGCTGTGGAATGGGAGTGCCTCTTGAACTTGGACTTTGGGTAGCACAAGCAAAAGGCTCGCTTCCAAGAGCATCAACATGAAACAACAATGATGCTGTCCTCGTCTGTGCAATAACAACCAGAGTAGACTAGTAGTATATATTGATGAGCTTAGCGTGGCTATCTCCTCTTTATGCAATGCTCCCATGGGAAGCTGGTTGATATCCGGATTTACAAACACCGGTACCTCATCACAGAGAATTATCTGTGATCCAGTCGAGTATACCATTTCCATGATTAAACTGGGGAGCACGCTGAAGGGAAAAGTAACCGATACTGACCTCGGGCATCCTACTGCATAAGATTTCATCTTTACCCAGTAACATTCACATACAACTTGATAGCACCAAGACACAAAGTTTCAACAGCGAGTCATATTTCTTAGGCATGAACAAAATGAAGTGGGACAGTAATAATAGCAACCCTCGTCCCCTCACGACCAAACCACATTGGCTGATAATTGATAGCAGTACACAAATGTGTCAGCATTTGGCTCAAAAGCCCGACCATCAAGCGAACCGCATCAAGTAGTACTCGAGCTTTTCTTCAACATAGAGGTGGGAGTGTTCGGTATCCTTAATGCCCAAATTGCTCAGCCAGTGGGCCACAGCGTAAGGCTGGGCACAGATGTCTTCAGCAAACCACTTCAGGCCGGCTAGCTCTCTGCAGCCAGCAATGTCGACTGGCCTGCGAACTCTGGAAATAGCCAGTTCGTCATTGAAAATTTCAGCGACATCCCAGTCCACATAGTTATTACCGGTCAAGCATGGTGTGGTAAATCCATCAAACCCCTTCAGGATCCAGTGGTGGAGATCTCTGGCCTCGCCTGCTTCAAGGGGGCCGACTAGGATGGAGCTGAAGGTGCAGAAGGAGTGGAAATACTCATCAGCCGGGCTTGCAATGTGTGCAAAATCGAAATCAAGAAGGGCCGTGATTCTGTTTGTGTAAGGGTTAAACAAAAGGTTGAAAGTGTCTGCCAACTGGTCAAGAGATGTTTGTGGGAGGTATGGAATGTGTGGAACTTACTAATATCGCCATGGACTAGAGTCTTTCGATCCTCAGAGAAGGTTTGAACGAGGTCGCGCACGCGTCGGGCGATAAAATACTCCAGCCTCTGACGAAGCCCTTGACGGTACCAGCCACGGATTTCGCGCGAGATGGTGGCACAGCCAAGTTGGTCGAGAAACAAACCAGCATACAGCTCTGGGAGAGTACTGAAGGGACCCCCGGCTGGGATAGAAGTTTTCCCGGTGACAACTTGGCCGGCATCGTTGAAGGCCAGACCACCGTAGCCCAGAATGGAATCGGGCAGCTCGTAGTCCTGGAACCGCTTGAAGATGGAAACAACCTGGCGGATTATTTTACGCCTCAACTCAGGTCGCATTAGATCAAAATGAGCATCGAGAGGCTCGCCAGGTCTGTACCCTTGTATCATCCACCCGAAGTCACCTCCGGATGGGCCCCATCCATAGACTTCGGGCACGATGCCGTCCCACTCGCCCGCGAGGGCATCTCGGGCTAGGGCCATTGCTGCGACTTCGTTCTGGACACGGCAGCTTTCATTGAGATTGGCATTAGGGTTAGAGATACGAAGGACAACCCGGTTCACCTCAACAGGGAGCTCAACGGTTCCATGGCGGCGTCTTGCAGCTGGATCAAAATCCGTGTGAATCACACCGGTAAGTTTTACAAGGTACACATAGTTGTTGGAATCGTGACCAAGAGACTGGTAGCCGACAACCTGTGTGCAGGTTAGAGGAGAAACCGGCCAGAGCCAGATTTGAAAGAAGGACAACGTACCTCTCGACCGAACTGCAGGATAAAAATATCTTGGATAAAAGACTCTCTGAAGTCGGGCTCCCGAACGGCAATCTGCAAATCCATCTTGGTGGATTGGGTTTGACGGCGCAACTTGGTGAGGTGGGGGGTTCTCGTGCAGTTGTAGGAGGGGTGTTTTTTTTTTCAAGTTACTACCTCCCCTACGAGCAAACTAGGAGATTGCTAACACTGCTCAGGGCAGGTATGGCAGGCAGCCTTACTTTGGACCTAGCCTGAAACTTCAGGCCCTAAGGCGAACGAGGCTCGGCAAAATCCGGCCTAATGCTCACCACACAAACATGAAAAGGAGAAGGAGCGAGTGAAGGACTGTGGCAATACGCTTCTAGCAACTGTTATGGTGAGCTGATATGGCTTCAATCTCTATTTTCACCTCTCCCCCGGGGCTGGCACACATAGGCCCAATAACCAGTGAGCCTGGCTAACCCCCCTGCCTCTATGCCCTATGTTTTGGTATATAATTATAGGCCATTCCAGGGTCCTAATGTCGTTCAGGTGACCTGTATTCTGGATCAAACAGCGAGGGAAAAAGGCCAAAGGCGGAGAGAAAGTCTTGGAAGCCAAGTGAAGGGTGCGTGGGCCTTGGGTAGACCCAATCGGATGTCAATGACCGCGGCAGAGAAAAAAAGCCCCCAACGAGTGCAAAGTACGCGGGGTTTTGAGAGCGGGCTACGTGAGCCTGTGTTTGGGCGACCGGTGAGGATGGATTGCCAACTGGCGCGTCGACGGTTGGCTGGATAGAAGAAAAAAAGAAAAGATAGAGTTGCATCCTTGAGTAGGATTACAGCTCAATTGCACAGGAGGGCGGGGCCCGATTGGGGGAATTATCCTGTGCATTAGTTATTACTCGTCCGCTTCCCACTTACCTGGCGAATGTGCAGATGATAAATGACCCAATAAACCAGGCATATTCGCGGGAAAGAAAAAGAAATACAATCTAGGTTTGGTCTCGCCGGGATTGTGGACTGTTTTCATTGGCATGCATGTAAACGCACGGGTTGCAGCCATGTATTCACCGACTCGCAAGCTACTGTACGCGACAGGGTTCATACGGCGAGTCGATGCCAGACACGATCCTGGGGAACGCACCAGGAGGCAATGTCGGTGGCGTTTTTCGAGGACGCGGTCAGCATGCATTGGAATTGAACATTTGTCTTTCCAGCTTGGCCTGGTGCATCCAGGCCTCATCCTCAGCCCAGCAAACATTGCCCTTTGGCCAGTGTGCAACCCCAGAAGCTTTCAGCTCAGGTTTCAAGTACGGAACAGCTGATCTTGTGCTGGGATGTGTGCCGCCTTTGGCGTTCAGTGTGCTGTTCGCTGCAGCACGCAGCTGCGTGAAGTCGGAGAGGGCGCCCGCGGTCGCACGCAGCTAAAGAATGCCCAGTCTCGTAATCTGAGACAGTCTCGGGACGGACACGCACGCCTCTTGGTATCTAGCCAATCATGATGCTATCACAGCATCATGTGCCAACAAAGCAGTTGGGGTTGGTGGCGGGTGATAATCATCCACATGTGTGTGTGGGTGTGCTTGGGCCCACGGATTCACCGTGGCAGCACCCGGCTTTGGATTTTACACAGGGTGGCTGGTTCTTTCGTACTTGGCGGCGAGCGTTCCCAGACTCCAAAACCTGAGGAGTGGAAGACGCGATATTTGAACACCAGGAGAACAAAGAACAATGCCGTGTACTCATTGCTCTTTGGCCATAGCTCTGGAAATGTGGAGTGCACAAAGCACCATTGGGGGGAATCCCGGGTTGTCTGCCCTACAAAGAGGATCCAACAAAGACTGAAGCTGTATACTGTGAGCCTATGACCCAGACAGCTGTCATTATCCTTGCCAAGTGTTGAAATCACGACGGGCATTACATATGTTCGAAATTGGAGATGTTGACCATGTCGAAACAATCCGTTCTAGAGCATGCGCCTTTCACGTGTGCCACCTGCCGTCTGCTCTCTCGCCCTCTCTCACCCTCATGTTACCTGGTGCAGCGTACACCTCATGTAGGGCTTAGGCACCTGAGTACAGTACAACCTTTGGATGATCAAGATCATGCGTCTTCACATTTTGACTGGAATAAACAGCCACAGGACCTAAATAAATAAAAACACCTCGCAGACATTTTCAGGATTATTTAACTGGGATCAATGCTGTGCAGCGGCCACGGCAGAGAAGCAGGTACCTTTGTCACAATCATTCAAGGGTTGGATGGTCCCTCCCAGGCAACGTTGCTTTTTTTGACCGAAGAATCAAGGTGAGCCAAGGTGCCACCACATACCTGCCTAGGGTACGCCCTTGACGGCTCTGTGGCCAAACCCACTGCCTCGAAGCCATTGGCTCTTGGCACACTTTCTTCAAAACCAGCATCACGCCGCAGCAATATCAGACACGGCCTCTAATAACCAGCTGCTCACTGTGGTTGTAGGTCAAGGGGATGCGTCCCCACCTTCGCGCACACCTTGCACTGCATCCCTGGCATCAAAACAACACGCCAGTAGCAGCATGCCGCAAACGATAAATGCAGGCCGCGGCCTCGCTCTCCCCGCGCAGCACACCTCTCTGCCCGCTCGCCAGAGCTGTCGTCATGTCTTCTTACGCCCTTGATCACCTACGCAACGGCATCCGACTCGCCCTGGACCACCAGCCCACCAGGATGCCCAACCGTTTTGAAGTTTCTCTCAAGGAGGCCTGTGAGTTGAGGAACAACGAATTCCGTCTCATCGGCATTTCCATCATCGGCTACACTGCCTTTCTTCGTGCATGCAGGCCGCGTCCAGATCTCAGATCGCTGTTCAATGGACTCACCGACGACGACTTCCGCCGTCTGTTATACAGCCTGCCTATTGGAAATGCGCACCCCATGTTTGTCGACACAACTCGATACTTCTTCAATCACGACCGAGGACCCAAGCTTCTCAGTAGGTTTCTACCTGTGCTTTACATGTCATCCTCTAACCCATGGCAAGGAATGCTGCAAAGATACGGCGTCAATACCGATCAACTGTTGGCAGAAGTGTCTCAGCGCAACCTGCAACGACCGAACCCTCCCACCATAACCGACATGCCACAATCACCCACAGCTCTCCCGCCCATTCATACCATATTTCACAATGCCAATTCGAGCCTTACACTGCCGCCGTTGCATGACCAGGACTTGGGTGAGGAATATCCCCCCTCTTAGAAGGTGGCTAGGTTGCCCATGCCAGCGGCTACGTTAGCTCTTACAGACAGTGCTCTGCTGTCATGTATCAACGCTCCTCTGTTTTCTCTCTTTTCCCTTTTTCGGATGAAGGCTAAATTTCCACTGTCTGCTTCCATAATCCTTGCATGTTTTGTTTTCGTTTGGAATCCTTTTGCTTTTTCATCTTGCTTACGCGGGCTCTGATATTTTGATTTTTACGCTGTGCTTGCTGGCTCAAACTGGTTGTTATTGAAGGCTTCAGGTTTGGATGGCGTGGTCATTGGTTTCCATCGCAGGTGCGTTGGTCTATGGATTGAATTTGGAGTCTGGTCAGGTCGGCAAGTTTTAGCTTTCCCAGGCCATTATCGATGGATCTCAGAAAAGTGTCCATGTTATCGTTTTTCTTTCTTTTTGGGTTCCCAAATGAGATGCCGAGATTATTGTTGCGCGGGTCTCTCTGCCATTTGTGCCGTGAATGTAACTGCCAAATTCAAGCTAAAATCCAATCAAGGTATCCTAAAGCCAAGGGCCAAGCGGCCTAGTACGGATAAGCTATTTGACCAAGACAGCCTCAGATATAGGCAGTTTATTATCTTTGCCAATAACTGACAGATGTTCCCGATGATTCCGCCGAAGCGGCCTGACCTGGAGATGCTGGTGATGGTTCTCTTCAAATGCCACCTACTTCCGAAGCCCTTCTCGACCTACCGCACAAACCGTGATTTTAAAAAGCTCTCTGCGATTTCGAAAGGTACGCGTTGAATAAAAATGCTGATCTACCTAGCGAGGCGCCGAAATTGTCTCAATTCTTCCTCCAGGTAACACTGGAACTGGTTCTACCCAAGGGAGCTTGAGGGATCTAAACATCACATTGCGGAAGAGGTCAAAAATAGGATCGTTAACAATCAAGATTTACTAGACGATAGCAAAGAACCCTCATTGTACTAGAAATATGCATTTGTTGCAAAGTTCCAATCCTTGGTACACATTTTGAAGGAATAGACTCCACCAAATTTCTCAACCACATTTGAAATGACTAGACGCAAACATTTCTGTTGTTTCATGAGCAATATTCCATGGAATTTAAAAATGATGACGGTCTCTAGGCGAGTTGAACTCTCAAACCACCGTCTCCATACCCTGAAGCATGTCCCAAGTGGCCGCCTTGGTGGGGTCAAGATGAATGATGGTGTGGTAGCGACGAGTGTGTCTTTTGTAATCGGCATACCACAAAGCCATCTCTTTGACAGGGTTCCAGTCCAGAACGGAGGTACCCAGGGCTTTGCCGTCAGCGATGGCTGTCAGAAGGGCTTCCTTGACCCACGCCATGGAGTTCCACTGTGGAATTTCCGGGCGAATGGGGGTGTTGTCAAAAATTCGGTGTAGTCGCTTGACATTTTTGACTTTGCCAACAATGATGCGAACAAGAAGGACCGAGTTTGGTATCATGGGAACTTCTAGATTTTCGTATTGCCAGATTGGTCTGGCCACCGGAGGATTACCGATCCACACAAGAGTTTCTCGTGCTCGAAAGCGTCGTCCTCGACTCTCATCTGTCTCAATTTTAGGTCCAGTGACGAGCGCCCATTGGTAGCTGGATCTCGTTAAAAAAAAACTATAGTTAGGAAGGATGTGAGGAGCGGGTAGACAAACGTGTCTTCTAGATCAGGCATGGTTGCCGCAGCGCTTCGCGCGTACAAGACAAGATAAAGACGGTCTTTACCCGACGGCATGATACCTTTCAGTTAATCCGGGTGACAAGAATTTGATGATGGAGCGTGGGTAGAAGGAAGTTGGATGCGTTCGTGCCGGAGAAACGAAGGTGGGTTGAGGTTGTGAGGGGCTTCGTTGAAGGAAGGCAAGTGCTGCCAACTCACTTTAGTGCCGAGTATGTTTGCCTTGAATTTACTGCCACTGATAATCGGGCCGGCAGCAAATGCGGAAACAGGCACAGTCCTAAGTAGAAGGGGAAGGAAGCATGCCAAATTTGGGAAATCTTGATACCGGGTGGTGCCCAGTAAAATTTGAAGAGGAAGCTGAGTTTTATTAAAGCTCCTCTGTCTATTAGTACACTACACTTTTATCCACGGCTAAAATAAAAAAGACATTGTGCATAGCAGTGGTTGCATGCCAGGAAGTGCCGCCAACTAAACGCACGGGTGAAAACAATACAAGGCAGCTACGCGGACAACGCGGCTTGAAGACGATTGGTGTATTTACCATCTAGGCACAGACTTGGGCACTCAAAAAGTTATTTATCTCTCGAAATCTTGGCATGCCTCGACTAACACCAGCAGAACTTGTCCCCACTAACATTATGACGTCCACGTGCCAGAAATGCTCCAAAAGCCCAGCAGGATAAGAAACAGACAATAATAGACACAGAAATTTTGCACCCCCCTAAACACGATCAGCTCACTCGTGTTTAATAATGTTACAAGATGCTCGCTAAAAAGAAGTTTGATTCGCAAACTTCCACGGATGTGGACCCGAACAACATTAGCAGCAGTCTCTTAGGTCTTCGTAAAATAGGAAAAGCCTGGAATGAATCTAGATCGCTGACTGATAAATTTGCCTCAGGGTACTCGGAACTTCTAGGGCATATGTCTAAAGGCTTGGCAAGACAGCGTTCTGTACGGAGAGTAGTGCCCTGTCCATGGTCGCTGCATCGATAGCTGAGCTTCCAAGAGGAATCTGATAATATGAGATTACCAGTGGATCGCTTGGAATGTATTGAGAAGGGTCTTCGAATCGACGGAGGAATTCGTAGGATATGGATGCTGTGTAAAGATACAGACCAGCCCCATTCGAGGAGGAGAGGCCCAGAAGATGAACCTTGAGCTTTTTGTCAGTTGGCCTGTCAATTTCTGCAGTGCTTGAGAATACCTTGAATAACCGGCCGATTTGCCTCATTTCGGGCCCCATCCTCTTGCTGTTCATCTGAGCCAAAGCAATCATGAAGGCTGCAAAGTACGGATCTTCCAACTCGTTTGGTGGCTGGATGCGGCGCCTTTGCTTTTGTCTACTGGAACTGATGCCTGCTGAGTTTGAACTGGTACGAATCTTGAAAGACTCGTCACGACGCAAGCTAAGGCGGGAAATATCGAGGCAGGCGAGGGTAGGAATGCGCCTAAGAGATTGGGAGCACAAGAAAATCCCATCGTTTGGCATCTGAGCCACGCTCTTTTTCTTGAAAAGAAAATCCAACGAGCGACTTAAGAATGAGAATACGGTCAGAAGATACCCTTCATGGCAGAATTCACATTGCTTACACGTCCGTGAGTTTGATATTGTACTTTCGAAGAAGAGATCGCATCGCCCTGGTTCTGTTTGCGTACGAGTTTGGGTCGTTTTTGTCATTGACTGCTTCGCAAAGCAATTCTCTGGCAGAGGGCCTGAGTTCCGGGAGAGGTTTTCGATGGGCATTTCCTGCTTGGCCGCCATCATGGACAGATGTGCAGTTGTCTCCTGATCCGGAGGTTTGGAGTGTATCTGCCAACGCATGGTGAACCGTTGTTTGAACGAATCGACAATCCAGAAGCTGGAGTTGTCGAGACGTCCAATACATGGGGTGGACATACAAGCGAGTATCGCGGTTTTCCCGTATCATAGCGGTGAGAGAGGATGGCTCCGGCGGAGGAGCATCGAGATGGGGGTTGCGCTCCATGGCTTCTGTGCTTTGGTGGTTAACGAGAGATGTTGTGCAACCTGTGGCAGATGGGGTTGACCGTGAATTTTTTGACACCTTCTCAGAAAATGTTTATTTATGCGGGAAGGCGAACAGAGGTACTCGCGCATTGGAATTCACGTGACAGGCCCTCTCCTTCACTTTCAAGTTCAAGATGGATCGGGTCTGGGGTAAATTAGATTCACTGTGAGATGGGTTAAGGTCTGATTTCGTCTGGTCACTATTGTGGGTCCCGTGACGGTTGACTCGACCGTTGTTTGTCAATTCTGCTAGCAGAGAAACTTGCTTTTTTGATAGAATCCAATCGCAGCTGCGAATTGGTGCCCCTCTTCACAACACGCACCTACTTCTTTTTCCGAATTCGACACATCAAAACTCGACCAAATCACTTTTTATTTTTGAGAGTCCTGCTTCTTCTTGGGACCATGCCATACAAACTTGAGCCCATGTCCCTTGAGGACCTTGAGAAATGGACGATCCGCGATCTCGAGATGATCGGAAAGCCGCCCACCCCGGAAACTGTGATACAGATACGAGAAGATCTTCTCCTCCTCACTGTGCCCGCACCCGAGATTCGTTACTTCAAGGTCGTGGATGAAGCCTCAGACGAGGCCGTTGCCTGTGCCAAATGGCAAATCTATCCTTACGAGTGTTCAGAATCTGGGCTCAACGAGCGGATTCTAGAAGCCAAAATGATGACGCCACCGATCGGCGATGAGCTAGTGGGACTGATAATTGAGCACAGAGCGGTTTACATGAAAACGCGTCCTTACATGCTGCTCACGAACCTTAAGACCCATCGCGAACGCCGAGATGGGGACGCGGCCGTGATGCTGCTTCAGCAGGGTATAGATCGAGCAGACCGCGAAGGGATGGAGATGTACTTGGAAACTATGGAGACAATGGCTCCCTTCTACGTCAAGCTTGGATTCAAAGAAGTTGCCGAGATTATCCTGAAGCGCAACATCGACGACGTCATCTGCGTGGTCAAATGCATGGCGCGGGACCCGGGATCCAAGACTACCGTTGAGGCCGATGTTGATAGCAACACCAACATTGAGTCTGGCCTCCTTGCTGAACCCGGAGCTGCTATTGATTCCAATAAAGAGAACTAGCAAACTGAAGAAGCCCTTTGGATGCATTTGGACGCAAGTTTGGGCAACTGCATCCAAACAACGACCCCATGGCAGAGATGACTGGATCAGAACGGCGAACAGGTAAGCATACCTTGATGCTAAATACTAGGCATCCACTTACAAGATATCCAGGGGTCTTGCCGTCAATACCAGCAGTAAATTGGGTGCGTTGTGTTTCTCGCTTGTTGATAAGTTGAGACGATAGGGTTCGAACCACCACTTGGCGGGAACTCTCAGAGACAAAGAGAGGAGGGATGGGTTTATTGAGTCAGCAAAACAGAACAAGTTCGACACACAACTGGCCTATGAGTTATTCAGTGCGGCAGAAATATAAGCTGTTTTTTTAGTGGCTAGATTTGGAAAGTCGAGCCCCCAAATTTCTCCAATCCACTAAGCGTGCTGTTCTCCATTCAATTCATTTAGGACCCAGTGTGTGCCAACAGAAAGGAGACCTTTATGCACCAACCGCTGCGATTCCCATCCATAAACCTCTCTTGATTGAAACGGGAAGGCAAGTCACTAACAGATGATGAAAAAAAAATGGCTTGAACACCGCACGGCTAGAGAGAAATACGAAACGCAGGCTGACACTGATCCAAAATCCCACTTGGAGAAGCCTCAGCTTCGAACCAAGCGAACAATATGAAATGGCAAGTGCAGTTGTTGGCTTTAGACGGAAACTTTGGCGGATGCGATTATTGTAATTTAATTTCCCTGGCAGGGCTGTACTTTGGTTCTGACCCAGCAACCACACAAGACAACGGACACTCGACTTGGATTGGATTGGATTCCGTTGTTTACTTTTCTTAGCCTTGTTTCCCACAATAACATCGGTAAGGACGTTTGGCTTACTTGCTAGATTCTACCAGATCATCGTACGTTCCTTCCAGCGCCTTATGAGAGATTCAACGTGATATCCTATATAGCTGGGCTTGGGGCGCGACACATGTCTCGGTGCTAGATGTGTCCATCGTTGACTTTGGCCGCAAAGGTAGGTAGGACCAACTTTTGAAGCTTCATGGTTGGATACGGACCACTGCTGTCGGAGAATCTGGGTCCTGGCCTGATCCTTGGCGGTCGTATCTCCGATTCCCCGACTTTATTGCCGCCACGGTCAGATATCAGCTTGATATTTTCGTCTCATCCACTCGCACTCCATGATTGCAAGGTCGAGCCTGCAGCCCTGACCTGCGCCTAATAATGGGGACGTTACGTCCTGCGGTCTCGGTTCTTTGAGGCCCTGAAATGACACGCGACCATCGTATGTCTCAGTTCCTTGCTCTTTCTTGATAATCAATTCTACCAACGTCATCCTCCGCCACATCCTAGGCAATTGTGCTGGCCAGATGATGGCATGTACCGCGTTGGGCCTGCAGCGGAATTTTTCCCGGGCCCGGGTTCTGTTTCATTCTGCACTGCGCTGCCATGCTACGGTGTCCTTTCCAAGACGCTGACATCTTGCCCGAAGAACTAGGGAGGGTCGGTCAGTGAAGCGTGCGGGGAAGCTAAGCTGGCTAGTGGCTGGAACAAAAGTGCAGCCAATCTTTTTACATGCTTTGTCATTTTAGCGCCGATCATTGGGGGCCAAAACCCTCATCACGATCGTCGGCCCGTCATGTCTGTGCCCTCCCATCGCGCACTAAACGGTGCGGATTTCCAGCACCGACACAAAATGTTAAGACTAGGATGGGGTCGAAGCATGGCTAGTGATGGTGAATGGGGTGAATAGTAGGCATGAAGAAGGCCGAGCATGGGTAGAGTAGTGGATGACGCAAGCGGGGGCAGAATTTCTCAGACAGAAAAGAAAGAAGGCGTCAATCTCTTGGTCACATTCATTCCCGACAGCCACTTTTTCTCAGCGTGAGAAGAGACTACCCTGTCCGGGGGGTTAACCAGACGGATGTGAAAGCCGATGCCAAGAAAAGAGCGCAACCCGAACTCCTTCGGGTGTGGGAACGTTAGAAACAAGGCTTTTTCTTTGATTGGAGAGCATTGCATGGTGTGCGCGCATGCATTTGTGAGACTTTCACCTGGCCGCTAGGCTTGAGCAGGCGTCTCAAGTTTGGTGTGCAAATGCAACAGTTTGTCCATGGACCGGGCGCCACACAAATGATACCTGGCGACAAGTGTGTCCCCAGTCAACATCCTCAACCACGATTATCAACGTCGGATAACCCGATGCCAAGACCGAAGTTTAGGACGGGAGGAACTTCTGGGGCCCTAGTTCCGTCTGGATTCTAGCTACGAGATTGAGTGTCTGCTAGCTCCGATCGGTTCACGGTGTGGGTAAGAGCTGACGGAAATTCCAAATTCGGCATCAGCATGCAACCCTGGGATCTGAATGCTCTAGTGAAACATGGACTGGCGACAGCTGGTGTCCAAGCCGAAATGCTTCGGCCGCAAAGATTCGGCATCTTCGTTTTCCCTGGCAAGCTGTCCCGTGAAGGGGCTTCAACCGGATGGAGACACCGACTGGCCGAGTCCGGAAGTGATATGCGCTGACGTGTCTTACAGCAGCCCTGCAGGCCCATTGCTTATAGTGAGAGGGCATGCACGTTGCGGGCAATACCGGTCAGTTGCGGCGCCGGAATTTTGGTTTTATTGGAGGATTAACTACTATCGGGCCCTCGAGGCGTCGGCACGGGTTCAGATAATTGACCAACTAGAATCAGGCATCGTCGTCTCCTTGCGTATTTGTAACTGAATGAGTCGCTGGCGAGGCCAAGGAGTAAAATGTCTCGCGATAGGGGGCATTTTTCTTGCAAATCCTGAGGGTGCTTGAGCCTGTCAGGTTTTGAATAAGCAAGCATGTCTTGGGAGGTGGCTCGATATTCCCTCAGCTCATGCAACGCTGCGAGGGACAAGCCCAGTTTAAGTCGATGGATAGTAGGCCCCTTGCCCCAAGATACATAACCGCTTGCTCTGCTGTTGGCTGCACAGGGGCGCTTGGCTGCCGCCGGCTTTGCAGGGCGGATTACGAATCCCCTTGTCTCAGTCGAGTTATTTGTGGACGCAATGCAACCGTGATGGCGCTACCTTTGCTGCCGGTAAGTCGGTAATTCTCATCCGGGACGGAATTGGTGCAGTGTGTGCAGGATGCCAGCCGGTGATTGGACGGCGAGGCCCTATCACAGTGACAGCTGCACGTACATGTACATTTCACGGCCCCCCGCGCACAACTCCACCCGGGTTGAAACTCACAGCTTTCTGAGCAGGAGCAGCTTGTTGCCAACGGGGCAAATGTCCCCTTCCAGCTTAGCATTGCTTTTGCCGCCGATCGTCGAATGAACGGAGCCGTGCTCCACCCGCGCCAGCCATCGAGAACACAGACCAGCCCTGAGGCTCGCATCATTGCAGCGCCTGAAATGCCGCCCGTTGGTTGGCCCATGGTAAGCGAGTGGCTGGCTCCAACCGCCGGCTCTAGCGATAGCTGCCTGGAAATTCCCCGTGAACCGGGTGCCGTGCCGGAAGGAGAAAAAAGCAAAGAGAAAACAAAACGGGGACGAGCAAGTGCGAACAAAGAAAACACATACATTGAGACAGGGCTAGCCGCCAAAACGGCTAGCGCAACCCGGTCTGGACGAGTGCAGGCAAACAAGCAAACAGACAAACACAGACACATGGGCACGAGACCGACCCCAAGCGCACATGCCAAGCAAGCCGCGACCAGGCAACAAGAACCATTTGACCTGACCAAGACTGCACTTCAGAACATCTGCAAGGAAACCCGAGGAAAATCAAACCATGAGCTCTGACACAGTGGCTAGATAAGGACAGCAAGCCAGGGAGGGCGCAGTCGAGGTGCCTCAACCAACGTCCCGACCGGCCACCTAGAGCAAGGTTTGGAAATTGCATTGAGTACAGGGCGCAGAGCGTAGAAGTATCTCACCAACGCGCCGCATGATTAATGATCGGATCTACCTGACAACCCAGTCAGCTACTGCATGTGGAATCTGGCAAATGAAACACTGTACAACAGACCTTAGTTGCGGATTGTTGAGGCATCACAACAGCGCTCCAAGGATTTTCTCTTTTCTTCCGAATGTCTGTTGGTCCTAATTTAGCACTTTGGTTTCAGCTCAAATCCTCTGTCCAAGGACATCAATGGTAATCTTGGATGGCAGTGCTGGAGCCGCCTCGGAGCACCCGGAAGTGCCTCGGAGCTTGCTTATTTACATGCCAAGAATACGATCAGTCGTTGGCATCCCGGATACTGTTGAGCATTTTGACCTGATCAACACGCATCTTCAAGCACACATGTCTACACGCATTCACACACGTACACGCACGCACGCACGCGTATACACAATTCTCAGTAAAATTGTGAACCTTGCTCCTTTGCCCTGCACAAGATGCTCAAGTTGTGATTGACCAGAAATAATGGGGCCGTGGCGTCTGAGTTACCTAGAGCGCCCCCAGACAGTTGTAACGGGGCATGCTCGAATGGTCTAAACCGAACAGAAGCGAATGAATAAAATCGATTATTTCGTGAATTGATTATAGATGGGATTGGGAGAGATCGTGTCCCGTCTTATTTCCCTGATTTCTTGCAAATACGGCTGGTGAGCTGAGTGACAAGCCCAATGACACGCAAGCTGGGGCGATCATCGTAGTTCTGCAGTGGCCAGTACATGATGAGTGGCATTATTTTAATTGAGCGACCGAGAAGGAAATGGTTTCATGATTCAGAACGTGTCGTTGTAGCGGCCTTTCTGTCGCATGCTGGATTCAAAGATGGGATTAGGTAACCCGGGTGCATCGGGTGGGCGAAAAGAAGCAATCTGACCTGGGCCCATCCCACGGCGTTCCCACCACGGTTAAAGACGTGTCGCCGCCAAATTGGTCACCACAGCTTTCCGCGTTGGGCTGGCACGTCGTTTGCCGCGACTCGCCAAAGCCAAGCACGCATCTTCCCCCTTGGACTTTTCTGCCTGGGCTAACCGCCTTCCCTTTAGTACAACCCCTCAGGCCATTTTTTTTGGCTCGCGTCCCCCAAACACCCGCCCGCGATTCACTCCCATCGCCCCTCGCGCGCCCACCAGACGTCCCACGCCATGGCCGACACGATCCCAGGCAGCGGAGCCTTCTGCGAAAACTGCCGCCATGTCCAGCTTGACGACACCGTATTTAATGGCGTCGTAAGCTCATTGCAAGATGAGTCCATCTATCTTAGACGAGACAGCACGGACCCGACCGAGATGCATCGTGAACTGGGCTGCAGGGATGATGTTCTGCCTGCATTGCCCATCCTGCAGCACTCATACCGTATTACCGGGTGCCGCATGTGCCAGTACCTCCACCAAGTAATTACACAGTTGAATATACCATTCTCGACGCCAGAGATTTGCATCACCCTCGTGTACGAATGGTTCACCTGGCCGAAATCTGTTCATCAACACCATGAGCAGTTGATGGAGCTCGTCGTGCACATTGAAGGCGCCGGCATCTTGGACCGCAAATTGTTTTTCAAGGTTGAGACGGACAATAGTAAGGACACCCCTCTTCTCCCTGAAACTCTTTTGATTTTTTTTTCATCTACATACTAAACCGCTTTCGTCAGGTGTTGTTGGTACATGGCTCGGGCTCCCTAAATGCCCCAAGCAATTGCCTTGGTGCCAGGAAAATACCGCCTGGGTCCAAAAGCTGCTGGAGTCTTCCGACCGACTGCAGCTCTTGACATACGGAATCCCGATTGATTTGCCATCCAGACTCATCGACCTCGGAGATGATCCAAGAAGCTACCCCAGACTTGTCACAGGATTTCAAGCAGAACGAACCCCTGTGAGATGTTACGATGCATGGACGAGAAAGTACTGTGCTCTAAGTTATTGCTGGGGTTCCGATCCCGATCTTGATTCCGACGAGATGGTCCGAACCACTCGGGATACGTTTGATGCCATCACTCAGGGTCTCCCACTTATACGGTTCCCCCAGGCCGTGAGAGACGCAATCGCCGTGTGCCGCTCGCTCCGCGTTAGATTTCTATGGGTCGACTCCCTCTGCATCTTGCAAGACGATCAAGAGGACTGGGAAAACGAGGTCAGGCAGATGAACAAGATTTATGGCAACGCGTATTTGACAATCTGCGCCGCGTCCTCTAATTCCGCCCAGAGCACCTTCCTAGAGCATCCTCGGCAATTGACGTTGGATGTTGATTTCCAATCCGCAATCGACCCATACATCAAGGGCGATTTTAGACTCACCTATCGTGGAACCGACTGCCCCCAATCCATCCCGCTCAGAGACTTTTATTGTGATTTGGATTGTGCTTGGTCGAAAAGGGATTGGACCTTCCAGGAGAGCGAGGTCACGCCGAGAAAATTGTTCTTTGGCAACAACATGCTCTACTTTCAGGACCGCAGGCGTCTCCATCATGAAAACGGGCGAATCCTACCTTCTTACTCGACAAACCTTGCCGCCCCGTTGAAAGGTAGAAACAGATTTTTATACATGTTGCTCAACGCCTGGAGCCATCGCCTAAAGTCCTTTACGTCACCATCATTGAAATTCGATGAAGAAAGGTTGACGGCCGTTACTGAGTTGGCCACTGAGTTTTCGAGACGAGACTTGAGTCCATGCCTTGAGAAACCTTGGCAGAAGGATCTCCTTTTTGGCCTCTTGTGGGGGTCACTAACACCTTCAATGGAGCTGCGGCACGAGAATTTGCTAAAGCAGCTAAGTGAGCCCGACAACTACACGACACCATCATGGGGCTTCCTCTCTAGAATAGGTGCCGTGGACGACGGCACCAGTTCTTTCCACTACCCAAAGATCGAACAGCATTTCCGAAGCGAGGCCGTTTTTTCACGACCCAAGACAGGACCCACCAACCCGGACGTGTTTGGACAGATCCAGGGAGGAAGAGTGGTTGTATATGCAAAGGCTCAGCCCGTCCCGGAACTTTATCTGACTCCGTTGGCAAATTTGTCAACGCAAATATGGACTACATGCATTGACGGCAAATACAACGCGACCTGTCAGTTGGATTGGGCTGCTTGCGACGGATCGGAAGATAGGGATGGTTTACAGCTGTTGCTTTTGGGCAGCAGTTGTGAGAAAGACCCCTACATGGATGACGAGTTTTTGAGTTTCGAACAAGAGGGTATGGCTATGACCGATCTGATCTGCATGAAACCCGGAACTGACTCGTTAAATCAAATCTAGATGACCACACGGCAGAGGAACATGCGTTGGCCGATGATCCGCGTGAACGGGACCCTGATTTCTGTGAGTTAGCCCGTACGCCTCTAGCTGAGCTACGAAGCATAAGCATACGAATAAATTGCTAACTAATGAAGGTGTCTGCTACGACACTGGTGCGGGGATGTGTCCCTCGCACAAGTGGTGTGGTATCTGCAACCACTGTGAACGCTGCTGCCCCGAGGAGCCGCAACACAACCGCACGGCCTGGGGGATCGTCATTCACCCTGTCCTCGATGGACCAGGTTACCGCCGGGTTGGCGTGTTCACTTCCCGGGTTAGGGAACAAGGACACGTAAGCGGAACAAAGATGTTTGATCATGTGATGCCCGATCTCTTTGAGCTTGTTTAACGGGGTAAAACTCTGGCGCTGTGTCGATCCAGCAAAGCCATTGGGCCATAAATGAATGATGATGATGATGATAATATGATGAAAATAAATTACGGGCGCATGGTCATGGGGAAATATCGAGATCTCGCAGAATGGTACGCGAAGGAATCTTTAGCTACAATAAGGGAAGGGAGTTTAAGCTTTTTGCATCATGTTTTTTCCACTCGCCAGGTTCTGGTTGAAAGATTGCAATTGTTTCCAGCAACAAAAATTATTGTAGCTACTTTTTGAATAATAATTTATTGACTATTACCGCAGTGGAAAAACTGTGGTGGATCAGGAGGCTCGCGCCAGCAGGAAAGGAACTTCTTCATCTGTGCCGATCAACCAGCACCTACTCTCGCGTTCCAAATCTCCATTCGCCAGGGCCACATGGTTCTCTGAAACCTCATCGGTAGTACTGTTTTATGCAAAAACATGCGGAAATAGCATGCCGAAAACGAAACAAGGCATATAGAACAGGCTGAGCATAGGAATTTGTTCTCCGCCGGTTTCCAGATTAAGGCTTTTAGCTGATCGGCCGGCTAATAGTAGTATATCATCGGTAGTGTCGAATCGGATGGGCTTTGAGCGTGCTCAATCTCGGTCAGATCCGAAGACTTGCAGCGTGGCAGAACGATGGAGAATTTGCCGCTCTGGGTCCGTCTAGAATTGCAAATGTTGCAGTGGAGTGGTCTGAATTTGGTCTCGGTCCCGTTGCGGAAAAGACTGATTAGCACGTTTCTTGGAGACGAGAGGAGCACCATAACTTGCCTCAGAAAGATCCAGGAGGCCTGCAAACACCCGCGAAACGCTCCGGGAACGTGTTTCATGATCGATGGCACTGAAGATTAGCTGTGGCCACAATAGATTGCGAATGTGTCCAAAGTGCGGCAATGGTGTTGGTATTGATCAGTGATGGGGTCAGATGGTGTGGCAGTTGGTCGAGAGTTGTTGGTTTTGAAATTAATCGATGGGAATTAGATCGCAATAGCGGTTAACTTATACAGTGCCAACAGTGTGTGGCAAATTGGCTTTTTGTCTCGACGATTCTTTTCCACGGCATTACGCAGGGATAATCTAGGCTCTGGTAATTGCAGTATCTCATCAAATCATGGGTCCAACAAGAAAAATGGCAGTGGCACTGACTTCTGGGTAGCCCATTTTCTGAGGCTGATTTCCGGGCGTTGTTCACAGTACCCCGCTTTGCTAAGTGTTGTTGGCACTCTTCCTTTCACTACAGCCTTGCCAACCGTGCCAGTCTTTTGCACCAGCTGGACAGTAACGGTCAACCTGATAGCACAATCAATCCTCAGCGTGCCGTACGCCCTCCAGCCGCTGTGAAACGCGGCAGTTGGGTGTTTTAACGGCGGCATCTACCACTGAAACTACCACGACGCGTGGCCCGAATGCATGAAGCCGGAACTTTGTACACAGGTATGATAGAGCGCGACTCTAGCCAAAGCACGAGACAGCTCCCGACTGATCGATTCACTTCCCAGAACACAGGACATTTCCTGTTTCGAAACCGTTCACAGCAGCATTTCCGGAGCTGTACATGATCCCCTGACATCTTCCCGGTCGGTTGCGAAATGCGGATTGCTACGACAACAGCCATCAAGGCCGCCCTACGCGTACCCGAACGAGCGTTTATTCGAGAGCTAACCTGGGCTCCACACAAGCTAGACTTGAAGGCAAAACCTTCCATCGAATACATTCAAAAGCTCTCTCGAGCACAACACTGCCAACCATGGGTTCAGCGCCGAGCCTTCACGCGACCGTATTGCACATCATGCCACACTGTTAGCATCGACGCGACATGAGCACGGACTCGAATGATGTTGGCCAGGCGCTATACCTGCTCCGGGGATATGCGCACTCCGCCCAGACGTCTGCATATCCCTCTGGTTCCTTCGAATCTTCCTACAAACTGCTCAAACGCGGACATCGTCTCGCGCTCTATAAACTAAGAGCCACCTACCCTTCATTGATTCATGACTTCGTGGATTGCCTGGCCTATACCCGCTAGTAGGATCTTAAAGCCCTCGTGAGTCAACGCCGGGCTAGAAGAGACATGAAAAAGCTCTTGGGGATGCAGGGCCCAGAAGTGATTGGGCTGCGGGGGCGATTTCCAAATGGAATATTCAACACGACCCAATACTTGCTTGGAGCCTGCGATCCAAGCAGCTCGAATTGACGAAAAGAAGCGTTCCATTGTGAGATTCAGTGGAAGATAATACATCTCAATTTATAGTATCACTTCGGAATTGCCTGAACATGCAACCATGTTACCATCATTGCGATTGCTCATTCACTAAACAGCCCTACCCTATCCAACTCCGCCATAATTGACAAAGCCAATGAGTCACAAAACTGCGACATCGATCAATCAAAATTATAAGTACTCGAGTTTAGAGATACTGGACCAATTGAAATTGACTCGTTAGTACCACCTGCTACGTCTTTTAAGATGAGCGAAAATACGCGTGACGACTCTGCATTGAGCATCGGCACATTTCCCATTAAACCCTGTGCAAGCTGCATATGGTCCGCTTCTTCCAGAAGCGGTAGCAACTCCTATGCAAAGTCAGCATTAATTCTTCTCCCAAAGTGTTATTCCAGACCTTTCTAGTATTCTCTACGGGGTTGAGTGTCGAGGTAGTGCGGTTTTGGTTGTCAACGGAATTCCGTGCTATCGCCTGAGCAACTCGTTTGAGTTGATGGCACACAAGGAGAAATCGCTCGATATCGCAGCCTTCCTGTTGCATTTTGAGGATAAAATCGATGAATAGGTCCAGGTGTTTGATATCCTGTATTGAGTTTGGGCCTGTAGGGAATTCCAATAAATGTGTGAAAACAGTAAGTACAGCACAGAGAGCATATTGGAGAAAACGCCTGGGTCCTGGTCAATAACTGGGACTGGACTGTGCTTTCATTATTTTACGTACCAAATGTCAGTGTAGGAAGCGTCTCGCATGTGCCGAACAAGTCGGATTGTGGCCCGCGAGAATTCAACAGAGGGACGACTGGACAACAGTTGCTGAGAATCTAGGAATCTTGTCACAACACCTGCTGATCTGTAGAAGCTACAGTGAAGCATAGCGACGGCAATTTGGGCCGTATCAGAGCTTGATTCTTGGTACTGTCCATCTATGGGTCGAATATCCGATGGCACACTTTGTCTCCAGATTTCGAGTTCACTTTGCAGCTTTATCATTTCCATTTTCCTCTCTTCATCACAATCGAAAGGGCTCAGGTACAATAGCTGGGCTTGAATCTTGGAATCAATGATTGTCAGGCCAGCCTTCAGCTTTAAAAAGCTCCAATCGCGCCCTCCGGATGTTGCAATCATTGCGTCCTTGACCGAAGGTTCTTGCACCAGATCAGCTTGGACGGCTGTCTCGCCCAACGCAGACGGAAGTCCCGAGTTTATAGAAGCGGTTTTCTCCAGAATAAATGCCGCCCAGAAAGTACGACATTCGTCTTCGGCAACGGTCTTGTCAGCTGTAGTCTTTTTGGGGCGTCGGTGGAGACTCAGCATCTGCACCATCTGAGCACCAGATGATAATAGAAGAAGCATCGTTTTGGAGTCGGTGGTGCCGCTGAGAAACATCGACATCAAAAGAATCGCCTTGATTGATAAAATGTTTGGTCCCTTTTGAAGAAGATTTTGATAGGTTGCGAAAGCGTTCTTGAACATGCTCCAGGAAAACCCCGAAACTGTTTTGAAATCTTTACTGAGAGTCTTCCTTTGCAGTGAGATGGCACTTATGGCGTTGACACACGCCCACCAGGCCGGGTCGCTCGTCTTCTGATCAGCAGGAAACTGATCTCGGCACTGGGCGAGAAGAGAGCTTCGGTCGAATAATGTGATGAGAGGATTTACTTCGTCCAGGAAAGAGTCGACAAGCAACATGACTTCGGGCTTTGCAAAGAGTGGAATAAACAATTCATTCAATGGTGACTCTGCTTCAGATATTCCTTTGTGTAGATCCGAAACGCGTTCCTCTGTGAGGCGCAAGACTGGGTAATCTGCTAGACGTCGACCTGAAGTACCTGGCGTGGATTGACTTCGACAAACCACGGGTCCCAGTGGATCATGCTTTTCGAGGCTTAGAACCCCAACCGGGTTGGTGCTCTGAGCAAGGCCTCCGTCTTGGGCTGAGTTGGTAGAGGCAGGGGAGGGTTCAGGAATTGTGGAGATGCGAAGCAGGGTTTCCATCTCAATCAATCGTCGCTCAAGTATTTGCCTGCGCGGAGCTCTGTAGTCTTGGATTAACTTGGATGCACGGTGACATGGGTCTTGCGGCTGTTTGAACCACTCTACCTTGATGTGACTGGACGTGCTCTTTTCGGCAGTCGAATGCACTGCAAGCCTTTAGTCTCACAACGCAAGCATGCGGGTTCCCGATTGTCGCAGCGGATCTTGGCTCCGTTGCATTGCATGCAGGCCTTGTTGAATGTTTGTCAGTGTGTTGTTGACGCAACAATGGCCGAATCACGTACCTGGCTCACGCGCTTCCCGGCCCGTTGCCGCCGAATGCCGTGCTCGGAATTTTGGTCCATGGTTATTTCAGCCGGAAAAAAGACTTGAATGAATTTTTCAGGAGTCGAGTTGGCGCCTGAACTGGTGATTACGGAGCAGCGTGACGACAAGGTTTAACTTGAAGCAAGATGATTAAGCGCTGGACAAAGCGCGAGGCTGTGTGGCGCACTTGATTGGTCAATCGGCACGGGCTTCTCGGCACGGGCTCCCACTCGACCCCGAACCGTTGGAGCCACAACAAAGTCAACGGCTTCATATCTGTCCACCACCAAGTGTCACCAGATTGCTGTGCAACATGCTTGGTGTCGGGTCCTCATGGACTTACAAATCAGCACCGGCTCGGCACGTAGTTGTCCTGCATAAAAGTCGACTCACGCCCACAATACCAGTCTTTCTCAACAGCTTCGAATACTCAACGCGTTCTCAACCATTTGTGCAAATTGCGCTTCACTGACGAGCTACAAATTCAATCATCTCTCTTTCCACTAAACCAACTATCAGGATGGGTATTGTTGCTGTGCCAGGTGGAACCGGTGGTATCGGTCGCGCCCTAGTTGAGGCCATCGTTGCCCTCGGAAAGGATCAAGTCAAGATCTTCAGCCGAAAGGTATGCTTGCAACGAGGCGTGCTACTAAACTACTTCAAGATATTAAAAACTAACAATTTGTAGCCAAATGAAAAAATTGCGAAAGAGCTCGGCGTACCTATTGTGGTTGTTGACTTCTCCGACGTTGACAGCTTGAAGCAGGCCATGGAGGAAAACAGCATTGAGACCGTCGTTTCCGCACTGAGCAGTATGCCTGAAGAAGGAACTCCACCTGAGGTCAACCTAGTTCTTGCGGCTCACAATCTAAAACTACTCGTAGATTCGTCGCGAGCAACTGGGGTCTTCCTTTGACCTCGGAGTGAGTGCTCGCCAAGCCAAACATAACGAGAACCTGGCGCCCAACGCTGACAATATTCTAGGCATGTGAAACGACTTCCCTCGACTCCCATCAAGCTCCAAACCCTTGCCGAGCTAGATAAGACAGATTTGGAGTATACGACATTCTACGTCGGCTTCTTGACAGACTTTTTCACAGGCCCCACGTACAAAACCTACATGAATCCTATGGTTGCGGTTCTCGATATTGCGCACGATACGGCAGCAATTCCTGGCAAGGGAGACACCCCTGTCGCCTTCACCCACACATTTGACATGGCCAAATTCGTTGCCCTCACTTTGGGCTTTGACAAATGGGACCGAGAATACTACATTGTCGGTGACAAAGCTACTTGGAACGAGGTTGTTCGTGCCGCTGAGGAAGCCAAAGGTCAGTACGAATTTGAGCGAGGTGTCCAGGCTCGTTTATGTAGGTGGAAATACTGACGTTGGCTACCTGCTAGGTACCAAATTCAAAGTTGTTCACGATAGCGTCGAAGACATGAAGAATGGGGTCGTCACGGAGCTCCCTGTTTTGACCAAGGCATTGCCATACATACCTTTTCCACGAGAGGCTATCTTAGCATTTGCTGCATCCTTTGGTTTAATGTTTGATGCAGGCGAAATGGACTTCAAGGTGGAAAGGTCGCTGACTGAGAGGTTTCCCGACATCAAGACGCTTAAGATTACGGACGCCGTTCGCGCAGCTGCCAAGTCTCTTTGAAGACCATAGCATACATTGCTGGAGCTGCCCTGGATGATAGATGGAACATGCAAAAAATGGACAACTCAACTCTGTCGAGATATGGTCTTTTTCAGATACATTTGTCATCGCAGCTCCTTCTTACAGCCTTTTCTCCAAAGTTCGAACGGTAGATACTAGGGATCTTGCCAATAGATAGATTTTGCTTTTATCAACATCTCTTTTGAACTGGCATGCAATTATTTTTGCCAACCTCCGCATATGTCTAAGCATCACATCCCAACCTAATATGTGACTGGAATTAGATAGTAAACGAAGCCTGCATACAATCCAAGAATCGAAAATCAAATGCCATTTCCCCCCCGTAAACTGTGAATTCAATTCGGCTGTCCTAATTCAGGGGATAGACGCTGATGCCAAAGAGTCCAAGACCACTCTCATGCGTGCTTAGGTAATCCATCTTTCTATGTGCAGTTGGTTGGTGAGCCCATTCTCTCTTTGTTTTTTTCAACCACAGCCGCGATACTCGACACCCTTGAAGCGACTTCCGATATAAAGACCCTCTCCGTGATTAAAGACGCGATTCGTCCTTACCAGCAAGCTACCTGCTCAACGAACGAGAATGAATACCTCCCATACGGCCCGCGATGCTTGGAGGCCGAGCTTAAAGGGCGCGTTTCCAAAAATATGTCTGTATTCCAAGAGCTCTTGATGTCAACCGCTCCTTCACTCACTATTCTCCGGCGAAAAAGAAAATCGCTGGGGTGGTTGACGAAGTGGCACAGCCTCCATCGTAATTTAAAGAGCGATCTTGGCTAACATAGCACGGCCTAGGCTCAAGCGACACCCACAATTTTAACTTCGACACACGGCTGAACAGATTACTACACATACGATAACTATATTTGGCTTGGTGATGATCATATCTGAATCCTCTGTATACGGGCTCTCGACGCGACTGACAGAAACCTTGCATATCCTGGTGCGACACGCGATCCACGAAGCCCCTGCCGATGACTTGGGGATTTCCCAAAGAAACAAGGCACACCTTTCTGGTGGAGCGGTCGAGTCAATAAAAACAAGCTCGTTGGTCGTGATCCGTCCATTATATTCAAAAAAAAAAAAAAAAGAAAAGAAAAGAAAAAAAACACCAAGATGTAACAATGCGCTGCATGGAGAGACTTCTCTGTACATGTCTTAGTCTACATCTCTCGCCTCAAACCATCAGTTTGTCATCCAAGTCCAAATTTAGACTCAAGCTGCCAGGTTCGATGTGGTTCATCTTCTTTATGTCTTGTGCCAATTTTCGACTGCGGTATCATCAACCCCCAACATTGGCGATTGGGACATGGAGGAAAGTGCGCAATCTACTCCCTTCTTGACTTTCATCTGCCACGTAGTGGGGTCTCTGAACCTGACATCGGAATTTCTCCAATTAGGCACGTCACATCATCGGATCTGCCCCTGTTGCGAATCCGAGAAGAAGCTCATGTAAATTCCCTTTCGGAATGGCGCAATCTGGCTTGTGTTATCAATGCGAGGATGGGGCATAGGCTAACGTGGGGTGGAAAATTCCACGTCTTGCCCGCCATGACACACGATGCACCCTTATCTTGCCATAATATCCGCCGTTTGATCTATCCGCATGTCATCACTCAAAATGGTTGGGAGAATAATTTCTAGGCCGGCCATTTTAATTGCAGGGAAGAAACATCAATTGCCTGGATATTAGCACAATCGTTCTCTTCCATCCGCACAGCTATATCAACAAGTTCTCAACTTGCAATTTACCATTTGTACCTGACCTTTATTACCTCTTTATTACCTGACCACTAGTAGCAATTCCTGTCTCAAAAATTCGATACGCCGCCAAGGTTGATCTCAAGAAGCCTGCGGATCAGCAAAATGTTCTACACGTAAGAAGGGTTCAATATTTCAAAATAGTAGGCTTTAAGCTGATGGTATGACGCAAAATCGATGGCATCCGAATGTTAGGTTGAGATGAGCAAATAGCTTTGTGCTTGTACTAACTTGCTCTCTTCCACTAAGTGCCATCCATTGGGCAAATAGCTCAAGGCGAAGTTGTCAAAATTCAATGTCTCGACTAGACTGGGGGTCAAATAGGAAACAACGACAGTGCTGATGATATAAAGAATGTCGATCTTACCAAGATTCACTGCCTTACCGGCCCGTTTGACATTGAAGAAGCCGAGCCAGGAGACGTTCTGGAGCTCGAGATCCAGGATGTTCAGCCCTTTGCCGGGCAACCATGGGGCTTCACAGGTGTCTTCGATAAGAAGAATGGCGGGGGCTTTCTCGACGAGATGTATCCCAACGCGTTCGTCATTTCACCAACTTGGATAAACAAGACCTGTCACAGCTAATACATTGCATACAGAGCCAAGGCCATCTGGGACATAGAGAGAATCATCTGTAGCTCTCGGCATATTCCTGGTGTGCGATTCCCAGGACTAATTCACCCGGCATCCTGGGCTATGCGCCCTCCCAACAGATTCTTGAGGAATGGAACCGCCGTGAAGGAGAGCTCATGTCTGCATGCGCTCACATGGATCGAGACGTTGCGCAACCTCCAGAACCAAGAAATGTTCACCCAGGTAATGCTTCTGCTGCATTGAAAGAACAGATAGGCAAGGAGGGTGCCCGGACAATCCCCGGCCGACCAGAGCACGGCGGTAACTGTGACATCAAAAACTTGTCCAGGGGCAGCAAGGTCTGCCTCCCTATCCATGTTTCCGGAGCCAAGTTTAGTGTTGGTGATCTTCACTTTTCTCGTAAGTCATGATACATGTTTCAGTTGTGCCTCTAAATTGATGTTGTTTTTGCAGAGGGTGACGGCGAAATCAGCTTCTGCGGAGCCATTGAGATTGCTAGCGAAATCACGCTCAAGTTTAACATCATAAAAAATGGCATCGAAAAGTTAGCGATGAAATCGCCCATTTACATTCCTGACTCTGCTGAGCCCAACTTCTGGAAGACACATCTACTTTGGAGAGTTTGGCGTGTATGAAAATGGAAAACAGCATTATTTGGGCACAACCGTTGCGTACAAACAGGTCGTATTGAGATGCATCGAGTACCTCAAACGGTTCGGATATGACGATTATCAGGCCTATCTGCTATTATCATGTGCTCCAGTGCAGGGCCATATAGCAGGACTAGTGGATGTGGGTTACAAAGCACTTAAATGACAGAATTGCGATGCTAACCTTAGAGCATAGATTCCTAATGCATGCACGACACTTGGTTTGCCCGTGGACATTTTTGACTTTGATATTATGCCAAAGGCCAAGGTTCAGAATCGTGACCTCGGTCGTTGTGCGACGTTGTAAGTAGTGTATCAGTGGGGCAGGGATTCTTGGCTCGGTGTGACCTAGCTTAGAGTAGGCACAGATAAAAACAGCCAGTCTGATCAACTTAGCAGCTGGACAATAACAACGTTATTGTTCCACATCACTCCTCAAAACTTAGGGACCACCAGCTCAGAAGATTTATACCAAAGTCTTTTATTTATTCCTTCCTTCATATTTGCCCAAGTTCACTATGTATTAATGTGCCAATCTGATCAGACCGTCCACAGTATTGTTCTTATTTTTTCTTCCCTCAAAGTCAAGCGTCCATACAGTTGGCTATTGCTTACCCTATAGGGTAACTGAACCGAGTGTGCCATTTCCCTCCGTCAAAGTAATACGATTATACTCAACCCAACAACTAGCAACTAACAACTTAAATCTACTAATTCTTCTGCCTAGCCTTCCTATAGATCTTTTCATAGCGAATGCTATTCTTCACCACCAAGCAACATCACATTATCCATGCCAAGCGGGCCTCCTCCTAGGTTAATACATAAGATTAAAAGAGGTATACCATGGTCAACAAAGAACAATAGATCAGCAAGTGTATACCTACCATTAGACAGTTGTGCTTAGACCGGTACAATAGTTCAGCAGGGGACACCTTTAGAAGGATATATGCTTACGGTTTGGCCGTGAAAGGTGAGCGCCAGTGCGTATACTGACTGGCACGTTATAGGGGGCATTGTTGTAGTGATTGCGAGATGCCTTTGCAAAGTACTGATGAAAGAAATACAGTCACTTTTTCTAGGGTAGATGTAACAATGAAATCAACAAACCAAACTGGCTATTCAATAGGATGGGGCCAAAATACATTGGTGTGCAGTTGATTTGGCAGGTTGGCTGATGTACCGATAAAAGGACTTGGCTAGAATAGGAAAATAGCAAATGGTCGATCGCGTCGTCAGGAATAATCCGTGGGGATGAGCCCTTCTTCTCAACGGTCCGACTTGGAGCCGGTGGCTGGCTGGCTGTCTAACAAAGGCTCAGGGCCTCAGGCATACGCGCAGACATGCTACTGGCGGATGTGCTCTTGATCATTTACCACAAAAACGCCAGAGGCCAAACTGACATGCCCAATGAAACGCAAATGACTAAAAGCAATCAGTCAAGTGAAATTGTCGCACCCGAAATTGGCTTTCGAGATGATTTGGTCGGCGGGCTTGCGGCATAATGCCCACAACGGGCGGGGTCACATCTCTAATCCGGACAGACGCTCCAGAGGGTTTGTTATTATCAGTGGACGTCAAAGCTCCCACAATGAATAATTTCTCGCCTTTACAATCTTGCCATGGTCTTTTCCCCCTTTGCAAGGTATTATCTCGTGTCCAGCCTATTACGCTGACGATCCGATGTCTCCTTTCCCCGCAACCGACCATTTCTGAGAGCACTGGGTGTGCTCCATTTCCTTGGTCCCCCGTACGTTCTGACTTTTCGCTCCCGCAACCTTCAGCAATTCAAACTCATGCTTTGGAGACGACGATATCGGATGCGTACTCCAGCCTCCGGATTCTGCGGAGACGGCCCAGCAATTATGATTTCAAGTCCCATCTTTCCCCGCGTCTGGAGAAAAGCCAACTGTCGCGGTCGCGAGACTTGATCTCCAGGGGTATAAGAAGTTGCATTCGGAATCCCACATCTGGGCTTGCGCAGATCCTCTCCAGCGCACTGCACTTGACAATGAATTCAGGAATCGAGGTATCAGAAAGCAGGACGAATGGGGAGAAACTCAGCTGCAGCAATCACGACAATGTCGCCGACGTCGACCCCTCGGTCGGCATAATGGACGACGTCGATCGCGCCAAGGCCGTGCCCGACATCGAGACACAAAAGACGCTCCAAGGAACGGCACACTTCCACCGCCTCGGCTGGAAGCGCCTCACCATCGTCCTCATCGTCGAGGCCGTCGCCCTGGGCAGCCTCGGCTTGCCTTCTGCGTTTGCGACTCTCGGCATGGTGGCAGGTGTCATCCTTTGCATCGGCATCGGCCTCGTCGCCATCTACGCCAGCTACATCCTCGGCCAGGTCAAGCTCAAGTACCCCGAGACGGCCCACTACGCCGACATTGGCCAGCTCATGATGGGCAAGTTCGGCTACCTGCTCTTTGGCGGCATCTTTGTCGCCCAGCTGACCCTGGTTGTCGGCTCTCACTGCTTGACTGGCACCATTGCCCTGAGCACAATCACCCAAAGCAGCGTCTGCAAAATCGCGTTTGGAGCCGTGTCCATGGTGGTTTTGGGGTTGCTCGCCATCCCGCCGTCCTTTGCCGAGATTGCTATTCTTGGATACGTCGACTTTGCGTCCATTGTTTTGGCCATTGGCGTGACCATGGTCGCGACCGGGCTCCGAAGTGCAGACCAACCCGGCGGATTGGCCGCTTCCACGTGGTCCGCCTGGCCAAAGGACGACCTCAGCTTTTCCGAGGCCTTCATCGCCGTCAACACAATCGTTTTCGCATACGCCTTCGCCAGCGCCCAACCGTCCTTTATGGATGAAATGCACACCCCAAAGGACTACACCAAAGCCATCTGGGCGCTGGGCGCCTTCGAAATCGTCGTTTACACCCTGACTGGGGCCATCATATACGCCTTCGTGGGCCAAGAAGTTCAGTCCCCGGCCCTGTTGTCAGCCGGTCCTCTCCTCTCTCGAGTTGTTTTCGGCATTGCCCTCCCCGTCATATTCATATCTGGATCCATCAACACGACCGTGGTTTGCCGCTACCTGCACGGCAAGATATACGAGGATTCTGTCGTGCAATACGTCAACACCAAAAAGGGCTGGACAACGTGGCTTGGTTTTGTTGCCGTCGTCACCGTTGCGTCCTGGCTGGTTGCAGAAGCTATCCCATTCTTCTCGGAGCTTCTCTCGATCATCTCGTCGCTTTTTATATCCGGTCTTTCATTCTACTGGCCATCCGTCATGTGGTATCTGCTTTTGAAAGAAGGAAAATGGTATGAGAAACACAACATCAAAACTGCTCTTGCCAACGGCTTTGTGTTTCTATTTGGCGCAGCTATTCTAGTATGCGGCACCTATGCGAGTGTTGTCGAGCTGGTATGTGCCTGCAATTCTGGTTGACGAATGGCGTGCTGACAATAAATCCGTAGATTCGCAAATTCCAACAAGGGTCCATGAATAAACCCTTTTCGTGCTAGTCGACTTGGCTGTTGTATCATGCCCACCTTTAGGTGCGACAAATGTTTCCAGTTTCATTGCGGATAAACATCAGGGGTTCGCTATGAGACATGTCTGTTTAATTCACCTTGACTAATTATGCATCCCATTCTTATGATTTCGAGTGAATATAATTCAGTTAGCACTTTTGTTCGATTGACCGCAGTGCAATGAACATCGGAACAATGAACAATATTGACAAATTTCAACCAGCATGGACAAAACTAGCAGTCCTTAGTCGCTGGTTGACACTCCTCACAGGTCCTGGAAGCTCCATCCCCAAAGAAGACCGCCATATCACTGTGAAGCAAAAGAAAATGAAAGAGAGCAAACGCAGAAGACCTATTGCGCGGCTATGATTTGCGCAGGATTTTGTGTCCAAACCCATTTGCCATTTCCCCCTGTCCCATTAGACATACTGATACGTACAAGAATCCTTCCAGCTTACTGCCTCGCCATAAAAGTCCATCAATAGTCTACAATAATGCAGCTATGTTCGTTTTGAAAAAAGAAGTGGATTGTGCCACTCATCGCATAACATTGTTGCCAGCCAGATCCACCTCCCTGAGCAAATTGTTCGTGTGTGATGAATTTCACATGGACCGCGCCAACTCTTTTGTCGCCGAAAGGAAATTGCTTCATTGTCGTGGAAACGCATAGTCTCAATGGGGAACGGCAAGATTCAAACGGATCAATTAGTATCCGGCATTGCCCAACGCTCGCCTGCGTCCCATTAGCATAATAAAACAGGATGCCACAGCAGCATCCAGTGGTGGGGTCATGGTAGACTCGAGTTTCGACAACATGCCTCAGCAATGCCGAAGAGATGCAGCTTTGACAAGGGTAGAAACTTGGTATAACAGATGGGGTGCGAGTTGAAATCTCCAACGGGTCATCAACCTTGGGGTAAGTACCAAAGTTCCAAACAATATCCTTGGAACTGGGTCCGTCATGAAAAATGACGGGCCACTCTCGTGTGCCTGTCACAAAATCCCGAGCTTTTTTACCACATGACCCAATGGCTACATCGCCAGAGAGCTTCATGCGAAACTGTGGCCGAACCGTCAGATATTGTCACGATTCGTCATCGGTGAGCCAAACTTACCAAGATAGCAGGCCGTTGCGGGAGCGCGGGGCTTTGAAACTCATTGTTCAAAAGTCTAACTCCAAACCCGACAATAGGGTTGTTATTGGTAAATGGCACATAGACCCACATTCTCATATCAAAGGGCCCTCCGGCACTGCAAGGGGAAAGCCTTTCGAATGTCTTTTGAGCTGACGGTTCTGCTCGGGTATGAGCATGAATAGCTTCTATCATCCCCCCGGGATAGATGAAAAAGGTCAAGCCTGTGCAATTGCGTGTCTCAATAGTAGTCATGCATAAAATTCCGCGACCCAAACGTGCTTGCAAAGCCCACTGCTCCGTGTTGGGGGGCGGAGCTGGTGTTTCCCAGACTCTAAACTTTGCCCCAGCTGGTATACAAAGGCGTGCACGGTTAAACTGCTCTAGTCAGATCTCTGGTTGAGAAGGGCGCAGGGAATGCATATATATGTATCAAACCTTAAATTCTATTCCCACTTGTGAAAGTTCCCTCGCGCGTTCAATTACGTATAGTCGCGATTTTTGTTGCGCAAAGGACTCTTCGAAAGCATCTGGCAGTTGCTCAATGCTCAACAGCCCATCGACGTCGAATGTAAACCTGGCAATCCCGTCGTCATCGACACGGGTTTTCAGAACAGGCTCCTGTCCGCGAATCCACGAATCAATATTCACCAGTGGACCGTCGAATTCGCCAGTCCCGCTGGACTCGAGATCAAGACTGCAGAGACTGAGAACATGGCTATATCTCCACAACGCTGCCGTCGGGTCCTGCCTCCAAATGATGCGAGCTATCTCGACCGGTAGGCGGTTGAATTGCTCAGGCAAGTTGAGCTTGCGGCTCACAAACGCAAGGGCTTGTGGTTTAATATCTTCAAAGACTGGACAAAGCCGGACTCCATCGCGATCGACAGGGTTCATCGACCTCGCGAGGAACCACGCAAGGTAGAGAGGGTTTTCGGAGCCGGCGTACGTCTGCGTAAACAGGTTGAGACAATCATTGTGGAATGTCGCACTGTCTGTCTCTCCGCTGTTCGAATCGAACAGACTGAAAGATGGTTCATCGTCTGACAGTCGAGCCGAACGCTCAAAACTCGGCCCCTCGACTTTTTTCACGATACCTTTGCCAACCTCAAACACTGTGGAAATCAGCCAAATACGCAGGGAGATCGAGATTCGGAAGCCAATGGCATACCTGCCGTGGTGTGATCGCCGCCTCGCAATTCCGTGCCACAAGCACCACAGTGAGGATGCAAGCGGATTGGCGTTCGACTGAAAATCCTCAGTCTGTCCATTTTCTCAACAATAGTGCCCCATGCAGGAAGTTGTAAGGAGAGGGGTAAGGAAAGGCTGCAGAGCCTCGTGGCAGGCCACTTGACTGGCCGCCGGAAAAATGGAGGGTCCGAGGTCTCTGTTACCATGACACTGCATAACCAGGCCATGTATAAGAAATTGCTTTTTCACTTCTTCTAGCACGCTTCAGTACCATCGCACTTTTTTCTTGCGGCACAACCCGTCACGTTGCCTCGCTCCGTCTGCCGCAACCTTCGTGGAATCGCTTCTTACGTGTATCCTCGACCAACACTCGCGACTAGCCCTCCTCCATGTTGATGATGGTATTTCCCAACCTTGATTCTCGAACGATCTCGATCTCTTATACCAGACGGCGACGCGATAACGGGTGGCGACTTTTGCGAACGAAAGATACATAGTCAGCGTGACTATTTACTGGAAGTGAAGCGAATATACCAAAGAGTTGCCCGCATCTCCTTTTCCCGACCTCTATACACGCGCTAGTATGGAGAGAGAATCCTGTCAACGGGGTAGTTTGTGGAGGAATAGTTCAAGCATTGCAGATGCCACCCATAACTGCGCTGTATTCCTTGCTTGGAACTGCCCAGAGGTGCTAAGGCGTTTATGCGCTCATCCAAATACGGATCTACTCCGACGAATGTCCACCTACAGAGGCTTTGCTTTTCAACACCGTGATGCCATTGCATTCACTAATATTTTCCAGCATAACACTGCACCCAGATACGACACCTATCTCTGATGGGAGACGGGTCAAATTTAGATCAAGAGGGGCGTATTTGGTTGGTGTCAGTGTTGCTGTTTGACGTGACAAAATTCCCAAAGCTTTGTGCGGCGGCTGCAATCAGGTACAGTGGGGGCGCAAAATTCCTCTCGGTACATAATTTTCTACCATAGTAGTACTTAGAGAATTTGATATAGAATCTAAAGTGGATTATTATAGTATATAAATCTAATTATTTTGTGTTAATATTATTTTTGTTGGTTTGTTTTATCTTAGGCTATCAGTTCAGTAAACCATACAATAGGGAAGATGTATGCAAGAGAGTGAATTAGAGAGAGAGCTTTTGTACTAAAATTGCTGTGCGCAATGGCATCATCTCTATGGTTCTCAACAAAACCATGATTGTGAAGCCCAGGTTGATTTCTAGGTTATCCCCAGTATCCTTAGTCACTCCGCTCCCGCCTTTACTCCAAAACGTCGCAACGCAGCAGGTCTAACGGCGAAGAGCTCCGGTTTTTTTTTTTTTGTTTTCTAATTCATCCTTTCATCCACGTCGTAAAGAGTTTCTGAAAATGTTAATTGAATTTTCTGAATGTGTTAAATGTGGAATGTACCTAAACTGCTGTTGCCATTACGGCCACGGAGTGGGCCTTCGTCCCTTCCTGTAAACAGTTTGTGGTTCTTCTAGCCTATCGTCTGAGCCATGTCTGGCATGCTGCATTTTTCTATTCCGTGTCTCATTTTAACTTGCAAAAGCCTTTCCTAGGCTGTGTCACTATTGACGAAGATCTGGACGGGAACTCTTTTTCTTGACTCCATTTTCTGTGAAGTACGGTCATCCTTCCAAGAGAATCATGCTCTCAGATATCTAGGGATCCTCGTTCTCATTCCAGTCATCAACAAAGTGCGTAGAGTTTCTAGTATAAAATCATGAACTAAGCGGAACTTTTGTGTTCCAGCTATTGACCAATATTGAAACATAGCCTTACCAGAACACGCTGTTCGTGATAGCACGCATGATGCTCTAAATATTGTCCAAATCCCGAGAGCACAGCACAAAATTTTTGCGTCCCCACTACAAAACACGCAACATTTCTAAATCGAAGACAGCGGGGTCCATACCAGACTCTAGCTCTCTAGACAGATAGGTTGAAAGTAAGTGAACTGAGCACGGGCACGCACAAATGACAGTTGTCGCAATCCAGGCCTGAGAAACATGAAAATAATGCAAAGATGAAAATCTCTGGTGGTTTGATGAAAGATGCTGCGGGAGGCTTCGTGTGGTCAAAATGAAGACAGACAAGGACGGGATGAAGATATGAAGAGAGGATGTCATCGGATAAAGTTTTATATTCCACTGAAGAGATAGCGCTTGATGCATGTGACTTGGACGGTTTTAATCTCGACTTGGCTCTTGAATCATCCTCCAGAGCAAAACACAAAAAATTACGACGGGGAACAGCAAAAAAAGAGGTTTTTGTATAGG
Organism: Calonectria leucothoes; assembly: GCA_002179835.1. NCBI lineage: Eukaryota > Fungi > Ascomycota > Sordariomycetes > Hypocreales > Nectriaceae > Calonectria > Calonectria leucothoes. The sequence goes on from NAJI01000416.1 coordinate 179,511, forward strand.
AATAGCCCGATGCGGGGGTCGAACCCGCAACCTTGAGATCGCGTACTCGTAAGAGTCTCACGCTCTACCGATTGAGCTAACCGGGCTCAATCTTATTTGTTGGGGTGAAAGAGCGAAATTTTCTTTCATGAACAGCTGACGCCGTTGTGTGTGGCCTTTCAATACCCCACGGGATCCACACCCTCTTTGCCCGCACATACCCTAGAGCAATCCCGTCCCAAGCGCCTTGGAATCCCGAAGTATTGTTTAGTCGCGAGGAGCTGTATTGTGTATTGACATGGGCTTTCGCCTTTTCAAGAACCAATTACTGATCTACAACGGGGGTCTATGGCGGCTGTTTGCGAGCATTGGAAGCTATGGTAGTCATCACGTGTTGTGGCAATTGCAGGATAACTTGGCGAGAGATTGAGTACTTGGGGACAATGTTGGCGCGATAGAGAGTGGTTCAATGGGTTGGGAGCGATGGCACTTACAGTGGGTTGGTCCACTATTGGAGGCCCAAAGGCTTCCTTGGAACAGGGGTTTTAGTGCAGAGTATCGCTGCAATTTGTGGTGGCCCCGGCTGAAATGCTGATACCAAGATGCACTAGTCCAGATTCGGCCGGCGGACTCGGTAATTGATGCATGTTTTTATTGACCACATGTACAGGATTGGTGGTTGGTGGTGGTTCTGGATTGAATCAATGCAGTGGAGTGGCCACGGGCATTGCAGTTGCAGTGTTCGTGCTGAGTCAAACTTGGACAATTACCACGTGTTTGGCGGATGAACAATGGCTGGGTTGGCACTCGGCAGTCGTGTACTTGGAGATCGTGCCTCGGGCGCATTTGAACTCGGCCGATAGTGCCCCACGCCGGATTCCAAGTCTGGACCTCGGCAAATTCTGGGTTGCTGACAGGGGCAATGCAACACATCATCGAAAAGGCGTCCAAGCATCTGGCGTTGCCCGCGTCCAATTTCAATCTCGTTTTTACTTAATCAGCGTCCCTGGGTGGTCAAAATAACGCGGTGCTCCCTGCGCCGCTTCCCATCTTTCCACCTGCAACAATCCATCACGAGCGGGCCGCAATTGGGCTTATCGCGGCTTATTGTTCCTCCGGACAACTGCCATCTCCATTTTCTGCAAGGATACATCGGCGCGCGCATCTTTAGGTTGCATCCGACGTCAGAGGAAAGTGCAGGGGGACGAACAACATTGAGAGGGAAAAAACCACGATTCGCAGCGTCACAAATGGAGAAGCGCGCTACTCTGCTGCGGCCGCCGGAGGCTGATCCGACACAGGCGCCCGTCGAGGTTGCGCTCGAGGTGACGGAGCTCCAGGTCCTGGGTCCGGTAAGTCGCTTGCGATGGCCATGGCTGTAAGCCGCGATGCTGGGTGCAACAGCTAACAGCAAACCTCAATAGGACGTCTTCACAAACACGCGCAAGCCGTGGCACCCTCCGGGAGCACGCGGCATCTACGGCGGCAACGTCATCGCCCAGACGCTCGCGTCGGCGCAAAAGACGGTGCCCAAGGACTTCTTCCCGCACTCGTGCCACTGCTATTTCCTGCTTGCCGGATCGGACGAGATCCCCATCCTCTACCACGTTGAGCGCGTGCGCGACGGGCGGTCCTTTGCCACACGCACCGTGCAGGCACGGCAGAAGGGCCGCTGCATCTTCACCACCACCATCAGCTTCGTGCGCGAGGCCAGCGGCAGCGAGAAGCAGGTCAGCCACGCTGCGCCGCTGCCCGAGGGCGTCGTCGCGCCTCCCGACAACTGGGACGGCGAGCCCGAGTGGGCGCGCAGCGGGCCTTTCCAGAGCCACCGCATCGAGGTGCTGCGCAGCCGGGACCCGACGGCCCAGCCCTACGACCGCAAATGCCGCCAGTGGTTGCGCGCCCGTGGCGAGATCTCGGCCGAGGGCGGCCACGCCGCTCACCTCAACGCCCTGGCCTACATGTCCGACAGCTACTTCATCGGCACCGTGTCGCGCATCCACGGCCTGTGGCGCTTCTCCTTTGACCCGGAGGAGGTGGCCTCCATGCCCAAGGCCACCCAGGAGCAGGTCGCCCAGCTGAGCGAGTTTGAGGGCATGGGCCCCTCCGTCGAGGACTGGAAGGGCCGCCCGAAGCTGGGCATGATGGTGAGCCTGGACCACAGCATCTACTTCCACAACGCCCGCGCCGTGCGAGCCGACGAGTGGATGTTTGCCGAGATGGAGAGTCCCTGGTCCGGCGAGGGACGCGGAGTCGTCACCCAAAGGATTTTCAGCAAGGATGGTGTTTTGCTGGCCACGTGCTATCAAGAAGTGAGTCAGGTCTTCCAGAGCAAACGAGAGCATTGCTAACCCACGTCACAGGGCGTTGTTCGTCTAAAGCAGGATGGCGAGGAGAAGGGAGCAAAACTGTAATGGACGGAGTGAGCTTCAGCTACCTCATTTGTATTTAAATATCTATCTGTACAGGGAGTCGGGAAAGGCAATCTACTAGAGCGAGATCAAAGTAAAGTAAAGTTGTCATTTTGGAACATGAAATCATAGACATGGCAGTTGGACACGCTGCACAGGCCCATCAATTATAATCCATTCCGTTGCACTATTCCGTTCAATGTCGACAAGTCTCTTATTATTTGTCGTTGTCTTGAATGGAGTTCGTCGTCATCCGCAAGTGTCGTTATTTTCTCACTGAAGTGGGTAAAGTAGTTTGAGGCATGTTCATTTGCATCTCTGGGCTATCAATCTGGCCGCCACCAGAGACTAGCTCGCTGCAATCCTGTAATTGCCCGAAGAATGCCTCTGATGCCGTGTTAAGGTCTGTCACGTCTCGGAAGAACGTCTTGCAGAAGTGTGAGATCCCGACAACCATGGCCCTCCTTGGGCATATCATCCACGCATTGACGAGAGCAGACGAGTTGGCAAGGCTGCTGGTGCTGCGCAACCATGGAGTGTACTGGATTGAAGAGGCTGCCTGCCGGGGAACCAGGGTGTATTAGGGACTAAATTGCAAACCTGATCTCAGATGAGGGTATCTGGTTCCTCGACAAGGGCTGATTCGAGGCGAGGTTGGATGCTCCTTGCGCTGCCGCCGGAAGCAATTAGGCCGCATCTTCGGGGGTGTCGAAGCGCCAAGAGAAGATCAATCCTGAGACCCTGTACCTCTACATAGGGATTGTCGTTGATAATTTGACTGCGGCTGACTCACCATCATGACCGTGACTTAGGATGCTCGTAGCGGGAATCGGGTCTTGCTGGAAAACCCTTATTCCTTGGTATTAGTCAGCTGCAGACTGCCAAAGGTTTAGGATTCGACTTTAGCACCAAAGACCTTCTCAATACCGGCTTGTTATTGCCTTAGCTCATGTCCATGTATCTGTCGACGCAGTTGTTCCGTGTCCACGGCCATGCTTTGAGCGCTGGTAGAGAGCAAGGAGTTTGCCAATGGCAATACGCATTGAAACGGTGGGATAGTGGACGCCAGCTCATGTGGGGGTACGCAGTTCCAGCGGTATCCGGGTTTATTTTGGCTGCAACTGCCCTCAAGAAATGTATATGCGAGGTTCAGTTTTGGCGTTGCGAGAGAAATCATTGCCAAAGAGAACAGGAGCAGCTGTGGGGTTATAAAATAAGTGCCTTCAAGATACCGTTCACGCCTGGTGCGGAGTGGTTAGTGTTTTTAGTTTCTCTGCTTAGCCTTTTGTTCTTCAATTTCTTTGCGTTGCGCGTTCGCACCCTGGTTTAATTCTGTGTCCTGCAGGCCATTGGCTTTAGAACAGACGTATGTGGGCCAACCGTTGACACGTCTTTTGCTGCAATTGGGGCGAAAAAGATGCTCCAAGATGAAAACGGACTCCAGAACAAAGCAGTGGCAGTCAGCGGCGAATGAGCACAGCTCTTGCTTGCCATACTCGCCTAGTTGGTAAAACATTCCTCGGTTGAAGCGAGCGAGCGCCTGGGAATGAGAACAATGATCAGCCGCAGGGATTCTTGGCGCCTAGGCCGAGCCAACTTACCTAACCCACGCATGCTGGATTCGTGGTAACAAATGCGGGACAAAACATGCCTAGGTAGCGAAAAAGAGCCCGATGTCTACAATCTCATGGCGAATGCAATTCAAATAGGTAGTCATAATGGTATTCTTTTTTTTATTCAACATTATCCGCAATAGCCACGTGGTCAAGCTCAACTGAGGCCTTTCAAGCAAAAACAGAAAAGACAACCATAGCATTGTGACCATCCAAGCGAGCGAAGTCCACCACAATCCAACTATTCAAACACTTCTTGTTAAAACACATATCCAACACGGCTCGACACGACAGCAACAGCCTGCCTCGCCATCATACCCTCGCCTAAGCGTCCTGGAAGACGGGCTCCAGGCCCGCCCACGCGTTTGGATCGCCGCTGGGGCCGGCTTTTTCTCGCTGCTCCCAGTACTTCCCATTAAATTGCCAGTATTCCTCGCCCGTCACCTCGCACCGCGCCTTGTGGAACCACGCGGGGACGAAATCCTCCCCGTGCTCTTCGCGAGCCCGTCGTCGAGCTCGCTGAGCCTGCTCCAGGCGGTTCTTCTCCTCTGCCGCAAAGTCGTACTCGCCGTCCTCCATGGCACGCTGGTCAGGCCGCAGCCGGGAGTCGGTTGGCGCAATCCAGGCTCGGAGGTTGTCATCAATGTGGTTAAACGTCAACACGAAGGGCGTCAGGTTGAAGGGAATGCCGGTTGGTCTGTCGTGGGCCTTCCAGACGAGATAGGCACGGGTGGGGTCGACGAGGTTGCCACCCTGGTGCACAGGGCCGTCGTTCTTGGGCTCGTCCACAGAGGCTTCGTAGCCAGGAGTCAAGCGGACGTACAGCTTCGAGTTCCACTTGCCGCCCATGCTGAACCGCACCTTGCCCGCCGAGTCGAGCACCTTGCCGGAAACCAGGTACGCGCTCGATGCCTTCCACCCACGGGGCTTGAAGTTGAGAATAGCCACCTCGCCCGTGTTCCAGTTCTTGATCTCCATGGGTCCGTAGTGATCGACGGTTGGGTTTCCGGTGATGATGCCGACGACGGACGATGTGACCTTTCTCCATGTGTAGAGCTCCTCCTTGCCACCGGCCGTTGGCCGCAGTCTCAAGAACCAGGTTCCCAGGTGGGCAATCTCGAATGACTTGCCGTAGAAGTTGGACTTGACAGCCGACTCTCCCCAGTACGTCCACTTGGGGGCTTCAGCCCAGCAAGCACCGATGGGGGGGTGGTGGCTGACTTGCTCGATGAAGAAGCGGTAGTTCTTGTCCGGTCTCACATACTCGAATGTCTCTCCGAGAAGGGGGTTGAAGGGCTTGGCTACACGGCCAATGGTAGATGCGTATTCACTTGCGGCAAAGGCAGCTACGTAGATGAGCCGCTCAATCGAGTCGCTTCGGTCTGCTGCTAGGTCAAGAAGATCGGCGTACTCCATGTCCTCACCGCAACGATAGAGTAGTGATGTCGGTTCGTTGAATGACACGGGCAACGTCATCTTGGTCATGTCCTTGCCAATCATGGATTTCAGAATACCCTGCTGTGTATTAGCTTACCATGCTTGAGAAGGAATGGGCAAAGTCACTCACCCAGAGGGAAATCTTGGGCCGGTCATCGGCATCCATCTTGAGTCGTGTTCTGACACCATTCTCGTAGCCCTTGAATGAAGAGCTGATATCGAGACCGCCCGAAACGACAATGTCCTGGTGCTCTGTCGTGACATCATCCTGAGGCAACTCTGCAACCTCAACCTCGCCGGCGTCCACGGCATCGTAAAACTCCTCTTCGTCCTCCGATTCGGAATCCGACAGGTCAATGTTGATGGCGGGCTTCTTCCGGACACTCTTTGTAGGAGACTTGGGCCGAATGGGCGCGGCGGGTTCAGGCTCGGGCTCCGCATCCTTGAACTCGTCTTCACCCTCAACATCATCTTCTACGCCTCCCTTGATCTCTGCGACTTCGTTCTCCCTAGCCACCTTGGTGACGGTGATTTCTGGCTCAGTAACAGGGATGCCATTCTCCATAACTTCCCTGAGAGCCCTCTTGGTCATTTTGCGCTTCAATTCGGCCTCTCCAACGCGGGCCTCGAGCACCTCTTGCTCGCGAGCCACCTTGGCCATGCTCTCTTCCCACATGCGACGCATGTTGGACTCGCGATCTAGGCGGTATTGCCAGAAGGCGTCTCGGTCCTTTGATATCCGCAAAAGGTCGCCGATGAGGCCCGTCAAGCTTCGGATGGCGGCGTCGTAGGTTGTTAGGGCTTGGGAGACAGCGGGGTCGGAAATGGTGGTGGCAGGGTTGTGGGTGAGCTCGTGCAGCAGGGCGGCGTGGACGTGAGCCATTGTCTCCAGCTGGAGCTTGGCAGATTGAGCAGTAATGTTGAGCGCATCCTTGGTGGCCGTGGGCTGCTCGTGGAGGCTCCCGTCATCGCCGTACTCATCGTCGTCGTCCTCGTTGTGGGTGTATGCCCCACCGTTGTGATGCGACTTTGAGGCATCAACATCGGTTCCGACTTCGATAAATTCGTCCTCGTCAACGCTTCCAATTGTGCTGGGACCGGGGAATGCTGGTCTTCCTTGCTCGGGGAGCTTCGAAAAGGATCTGCTCGTCATCTGAGAGCTGTTCCTGCGCAGGTCGGTCATGCTCGTGTTTTCGCTATTGGTCTCCTGGATGGAGAGGGAGCTGTGGTCCTTGGCCTGCCTGAGCAGGTCGGCGCTGCGAGCGGCCTGCTTCTCTTCCTCCTTGGCCTGGTCCTTGCTCCACTGGATCGAGTTGTTGAGGGCCCAGAACCACCGCTTTGCCTCGACCTCGTGGTTGGCCTTGAGGGTGTACTTGACAGAGGACTTTCCTATAATCTCAAACTTTGTCTTTTCGTCGGCGCTCATGTGGAGCTTGGCGATGCGCATGTTGATGACGCCGCGGCAAGCAAAGCCGGCATCGTCCTGGTGCTTGTAGTAGCTCAGGATGCCATCCTCCAACACAAACCATCGCAGCTGGTAGCCCTTTCTGTAGTTGGTCCATTTTTTGAGGTAGCCCTTCATCTCGCGGGCCTCTCGGCCAGCGAGGGGATCGCTGGGGCTTGCGGCCGAGGCACCTTGGGATGCTGCGTGGCCTAGGACGGCCTTCTCCTGAATTCCTCGCTGGGCAGCAACCGCGGCCGGTGACTTTTTGAGAATGGCCTTTGTGGCATCGTCGTGGGTAACTGACTGGGGGAGCTTCCCTTTTCGATCGCGGCGGAAGGGATCGGCGCCGTGCAGGAGCAGGACCTGGATCAGGTTGGTGTTTCGGTTCCTGGCGGCCTCGTGCAGCAGGGTTCCACCGGTCTGGACGGTGAATGGCTCGGATGCGAATTCGGGGCTGTTGATGTCGAGGACGGTCTTTACGCGGTGCTCCTCGAGGACGCCGGCCAGGGCACCGTAGTTGCCCCTCGCGATGAGCTCTTGGATCTGCTTGACCTTGGCCTCGGCGAAGAGCGAGCGCGAAAGCTGCAGGAGCTGGAAAATCTCGGCATTCCGGGCAACGTCAATGGCCAGCTTGCCCTGTGTGTTGGCAATGGCGTCGTTGATCTCCTTTTGCTCAAGCAGGAGCTTTACGACCGAGGTGCGGCCTTGGAGGGCAGCCAGGTGCAGCGGGGTGTTGCCATCTCGATCGCGGGCGTTTACGTCAATGGTGCCCAAGCCGTCGGACAGGACGTACTCAATGACGGGGTACTCGGCGCACTGGATGGCCAGGTGCAGGATTGTGGTGTCATCGAGGGAGTTTATCGAAGCATTCATCGAGGACATGCTCGTTCGGGGGCCATTTTCGGCCGTTTCTCGAATGGCTCGGGAAATGGAGGCGGTGTCGCCGCTTCGAAGGGCCTCGACGACGCGAAACTTGCGGACCGACTGCTCGAGGCTGGCTGTCTTTTCGGCGGCGGTGGCAGCAGCAGCGGGAGCGGGGGGCCCAGCGGACGTCTTGGGAGGAGACAGCTGTGTCGACGACAGCGACGGCTTGGCCCCGTGGCCGCGGACGCTCGAGTGTTGCGACATGGGAGGGACGGGGTAGGAGGAGGAGGAGGAAGTCGGGAGCCGACCGTCGTCGGAGCCGGATTCTGTCTCGCGAGTCTCTTTGCGCCGCAGGAGGGAGAGGGCGACGACGGATTTAGACCGCTTGCGGGTGCTGCTGAGATAAACAGCGGTCAGTGGGTGTGGACTGACTTTTTAGACGAGGGGAGGCGGGGAGGAACAGGAGCAGAAGCAACACAATCCATACAGAGTAAGCTGTGGTGGATACGGACGAGGATGCACATGCAAGCAGCCCGTGGCCGCCAGGGATCTGATGCAAAGAATTGAGATGGCGTAGAGGGTGCAGAATGATGCGATGCAGCGTAATGGAATGTAATATACAATGGTGCAGTGTGCAGAGAGCGCCGTGCGAATGCAAGCACCTATTCACCCAGTGCAATGCAGTGCGAATGTGTAATTGTGCATGTGTACCGTCCAGACTTTTGGGGTATTTGGTGAGCGCGAGGGCGGCGGGGGGCATGCAAAGAGACGTGGTGGTGGTGGTGGCGGGCAAAACAGAGTGCGAAATGGACAAGAGGGGGGGCTGATCGTCAACCTACCTGCCGCCAGCGTCCGTCATGATGGGCGATAATCAGTATCTACCAGCCACCCAAACGCCAAAAAGAGAAGAGAATGGTGGTGTCGTTGCAAGCGAGCGAGTTGGAGAGAGAATGGGGAATAGGGGGGAGGCGTGTTCCCTGCTGGATCGTATGGGTGCAATGCGTGCCTAGTTGGCCGGGGGTTGTGTCTCTCGTCTTGTTGTTGTGTGCTGGTCTGTCTATGACGATTTGGAGATGGAACCTGGACAATTCGCCAAGAGTGCGGTAACCAAGCTAGTGCACAGCAAGGTCGCCTACGTGCCTAGCGCGAGATGGACTAGCCGGCCGTCAAGTCGCAAGATGCTGCTGACACGGACGCCTTTAAAAGAAAGATGTTGGGTGTATTTTGCGATGCAGCCGCCTCGTAAGTTAAAAAAAGCTCGAGCACGCCTTTGGAGCTGGGGCGGGACACTCTAAGAGCCCCCCTTTTGGTGGGGTGGGCGAAAAAGCGGGATATCCTGATGTCTCTGATTCCGAGGCGAAGCTTTATCTGGGCAGATGGAGGAGAGCGAAGGAGGAAAATGGAAAACCGCGAGGGAAGTGGGAATTAAAATAAAAAATACCAAGCAAGCCACCTTTCTGAACATGCAACACCAGCCAGCAGCCACTTGCTAGGGGCCAGACGAAACAAATAAGCCTCTGAAACGGGACCAGACGCAGAAGAAGCCAGAAGAGCAAAAAGAGAAGAATGGCAAAATGACGTCTCCACGTCGCAGCACCGGGCCCATCACTCTTGATTAAATTTTGCCCTCCTTTTCACTCGGGTCAAGACCAAAGGGGACAGGGGGCAGTGTGAAAGAGGAAATAAAATACAAGATGGTGTGTTGATGGCCGGCGGCTGAACAGACAGGACAGTCACCCCGACCTTGGCACACGGTCCTGGGGGCCTGGCTCCCGCTAAAAAGTGGCGGGGGGAGGGTGGAGAGGGGGAGGAAACCACTGTGACGGTGATCAAGTCCGGAGTCTTTGCAGCGTTTGAGAGGGCGGACGAGGGGCGAGGGGCGAGGAGCTCCACTGGAACAGCCCCCCTCCCCCCCCCGTTTGGGCGCCATTGGAATACTCTGACCACTCAGACAGAGGCCGGCGCCCGACAATTGTCCATTGAGGCTGAGCGAACCTTGGCTCCGCGTCAACAGAAAAAGTCCGCGGCGACCTGGACACGTTTGGCCAATTGACGCGCTTAGTAAAACAAGAAGTGATCGACCAAGCATCAGTTATCTGGTGCCATGGTTTCCGAATGGCTTTACCACGGGAGATCCCCTCGCTAACGAGCACCCGCCTCGGCCACTGACGTTGTTGCAGGGGGCCGTGCCATTGGATCTTCGCGACTAACAGCCCGACGGGCTTGGTCCGAGGGGAGCCTGTTGAGCATTGCTATTTCCGGTAATTAACAAACAATTTCGTTGGATTCCACGCATCAAGTTAGATGGTTTTTTTGTCGCTAATCGATGCGTCGCGATAACGGGGTCCTCAAAGTAGCACGGTACTGTGTCCATCATCAGCAACCAATTGGGCAATCGTCAAGATAGAAGGAAAAGAGAAGAAGAAAAGAAAGAAGAATAAGATTACCTTGGCTGATCCGGTTGCAAATTTCATCTAGTCTATTTTCAAGGACCACGCGAGGTTGAATCATGACCAGGTGTCTTGCCAGGATTCACTCGTTCCTTTCCTTAAGCTTTCCAGCTGCTGGAATAGGACGGGGTTGTGAAATGCACGGCTTGGGCCCACGTGGCCTATCGGAGTATAACAGGACCCCGCGTCTCAGTGGGGGGTTCGGCGTTGAGGCAACCTACAACAACCACAACCAACAGCTTGACGATGCGAACAAGTATTTTTTGGGCATATAATCAATCAAATTCCACAGAATAAGAAAGAAGGGCCAGCCAAGAAGAAATCAACACTCCCTCCCTTATTCGCAACCGGCCCACCTACCAGCTCAGCGGAAGAATGTGGTCCTACGGCACAGGACGGCACCAATATAAACACTGCAGTCTTTGGAATCACCACATGCGAGGCGATGCCTATTTGATCTAAAAAAAAAAAACACCAGTTTGGTTGCCGCTGGGTTGGCGTGCAGATGCATGTCCGAGAGCGAACGCGGCACCGAGAGATAGAGTCGGCAGGCAAAAGAATGCGCCGTCAACCGTTCCGCGGACCCCGTAGAGGGATCATGATGCATTAATATTGCCATGATTCACCCCAGCCAGTTTGAGTAAATACGGCAATACGGGATCTATTTCCATTCAAGCCTTGACTTTGAAACCCTGCTTCAGTCTGGATTGCCATTTACAGTTGAACTTGACACGGAATCAAGTATCTCAGGAGTTGCGGAAGGAAGCGAGGAACTTGGGCATCGCGGAGGCAAGAGGAAGATCCTTTCTCTCCTCAGCATAACCCGCGTAGATCGTACTTGGCCCGTACACACACACTCACACTCACACACACACACCATCGCCTCACGCGAATGCGAAGCCGATCCCGTTACCACCGACATCGCCAGGTTGCTACGCAAGATTTGCTCCAACAATTTCTCAAGTTCCAAAATGTCAGCCGACATTGAGTTACACAGCATCGCCAGCATGATATAAGCCTGACCATCAGGCGGTGAAGGAGACCATTGTTGCACAGAACTCACAGCCTCCTTTTCGACGTCATACGAACGAACCGCGTACTCCCCCTTCTAATCCTGACACCACCTTTTCTTCCTCTTCTTCTCCCATCCTATCCAATGCTTCAAAACATGCCGCACTTTTATCCGCGCGGATAGCAGATGATTGTGGCGGAAATATAGATCAGCCCGATCCCCCGAGTTTGCCGAACAGGGGGGCCATGGACTCCGTGGACGAAGTATAAATAAATGGGGGTTAAACAGAAAAGCTAACACAGCCAACCACGGAGGATTCCCGTCAATAAACTCAACGTATTCCCCGCAAAAAACACGAAACCATCGGCTCAAAATACAGCGTCCCTGCATACATTAACTCAGGTACGATAAGCCTCAAAGAGGAAGTTAAGCTCCTCTCCATGTGTGTGTATGTGTGTGTGTGGGGCGCCGATCACTCCGTTTCTGATATTGTCATCATTTTCCTCCCCGGGTTACAAGTCACATATTCTTTTGCATCGGATATTGTACAAATAAAATGTTTTTTCTTCAAGTCTATGTATCGGGAAATTGAAAAGGCCTCACAGGCACATATACCCCAGGTTTCGTTGCAATTGAATATCTACATAAAAAAGAGTGTAATCATGAAAAAAGAAATAGTTGAGGAGAGGGGGAAAAAGAATGGAAAAAAAAAAAAAACATATGCCTCCCAATTGGTTTTACTGTTTAATCAAACGAATATCTGAAGCACACCCATGGCAGCCACTGCGGCCAGGCCGACTCGGATGCTCGAGGCTCCGGCTGTTACGGGCTGGCTGGGAGCGGTAGCAGCGGGAGGTGTATACGTGTATGGAGTGGCGGAGCAGCCCTCGCCGGCGCATCCGCCCGTGGGTGCCGCAACACCCTGGGGCTGGCCGTTGGTTGGTATCGGGCTGGCTAGATATCCGGTTCCGTAGGGTCTGCTCGACGACACCAGCGTGTTTTTCGGGACGGAGCTGACTTGGTAGGCATTGGAGTCGGGCTTCTCTTCGCTCGCATCGGGGGTGTTCAGGTAAGCGTCAGCAGCGGGCGTATACGACGCCCCATCCGTGCTGCTCGAATCAGAGCTGAGCTTGTACGCATTTGAGTCTGAGCTTGATCCGTACACCGTGGAATCAGGTCTATCCTGGCCCACAGTGGCATAGGGCTCGCTTGAGGATTGGACCGCGCTGTCATCGGGCATTCCGGGAGAGCTTTCTGTAGCCAAGTGCACCTTTACAGTCGCATAAACCACAGTAGTAGCTTTGATCGTCACCGTTGAGTCGGGGCTCTTGTGTTTCCCGTCGATGTGAGCTGCGTGGGTAGGATGAGCCACGGTAGTTGTCCACGATGAAACCTCGGTTGAGACGGAATGAAGGGCGCAATCGGCCACAGAAGCAGGACACAAAGTGAGAGTGTGAACCTTTGTAGAGTACAGTGTTGTGACTCGGTTTCCGGCTGGAGAGCTGTAGGCAGCAGAGCCGACAACCTTGGTCTCGTACTCCTTCACAGAGGTGGCAGCACTCTTGCTGACTTCTGATACGGGGCAGATGGTGGTAGAAGCGTCAAGGACATCAGTAACGACACGAGTGCCTGCAGGGTAATTTTTGATAGAAGCAGAGGACTTCACGACGGTGTGGATGCGAGTCGCGTAGACGGTATTAGTTTTGCGGGCGGTATTGGTCACCAAGGTAGTGCCGGCGCCTTGGTTGGTCGCACCTCCATACTTGTTAACGACAGGCGAAGAACCCGTGGCTGGTCCCGCGCTGTAGCCATCAGTCTCGGTACATGACAGGGAACCGGCAATATGAGATTCGGCGGATGCGCCATAGTAACCGTGCGCAGGTTCTCCATGTTCAAGATCTGTAGAAACGATAGCAGGGTAAGCTGCCTCAGTAGTTGGCAAGCCGTAATCCTTTGTCACAGAAGCCTCAGGCTCTTGCCCCTCGGTGCCGTAAAAGCCTGTGCTCGATTCAGAGCATTCCGAGCTAGATGTAGGGCCGTAGGGAGCAGCCGATCGCTTGGCCTTGGTCGAAGTGGTTTTGGCAGTCGTCTTAGCAGTCGTCTTGGCCGTCGTCTTGGCCGTAGTCTTGGCTGTGGTTTTAGCTGTGGTCTTGGCGGTAGTTTTGGCGGTGGTCTTGGCAGTGGTTTTGGCAGTGGTTTTAGCCGTGCTCGTGCTCTTGGCTGTAGTCTTGCTAGTGCTTGTAGATTTTGTCGAGCTTGAACTTTTGGAGGTGGTTGTTGTGGACTTTGAGCTCTGGCTGGTATTAGCTACTTTCACGGCAGGCTTGATCGTAGAGGTCGAGCTAACAGATTTCGATGTGGTGCTTGTGGAAGTAGGCTTCGTGGAGGTTGAGGTTGTAGTAGCCTTAGTAGTAGTGGTAGTTGTCGTAGGCTTAGTACTAGTGCTTGTAGAAGTGGGTTTCGATGAAGTTGAGCTACTCGATGTTGGCTTGGTCGAGGTGGAGCTGGTACTAGTCTTTGTCGTCAAAGTTGAGCTACTCGACGTTAGCTTAGTCGAGGTGGAGCTGGTAGTAGTCCTCGTCGTCGAAGTTGTGGTTGTTGAGGTGGTGCTCGAGGACGTCGGCTTCGTCGAGGTCGAACTACTAGAACTGGCGCTCGAGGATGTTGGCTTCGTTGAGGTTGAAGTAGTCGAGCTAGCGCTAGTACTCGAGGACGTCGGCCTTGTCGAGGTCGAAGTGCTAGAGCTAGTGCTCGAGGGTGAAGCACTAGAGCTAGAGCTCGAGGATGAAGCACTAGAGCTAGAGCTCGAGGATGAAGTGCTAGATCTGGTGCTAGTTGAAGAAGTTGTCGTGGTGGTCGACGACGTGGTGGTGGTAGTAGTGGTAGACGATGTGGTGGACGAAGCGCGAGAAGTGGTGGTCGTGGTAGAAGCGGTAGAGCTGCTAGTTGTGGACACGGTATCACCATAACTCAGCACATTCTGCACCATCTGGTTGTAATTGAGGCCCGTCTTTGAATCAATGTTGCTTGCACCACGAGTAAAGTCCCAGAGCGATACACCGCCAAATGTAGCCCGGTCCTTGAGGCCCAGAACAAACTGCTTGACAACGCTGGCGTCAACATAGCCGCTGCCAGCTGCATTCGGGTTGGCAGGTAAGCCGACGTAAAGCTTGGTTCCCTTATTATATTGCGTGCCGCCCATAAAGGTTTCCCATGCGTCGTAGTTCATGTTGCTCACGGGGTTGGCGTTGCTTCCAATAAGATCACAGTCGGGGTTGTTGTAAAACTGGATAAAGAGAGCGTCAAACTTGGCATTTTGGATCATGCCTTTCATGTAAGACCAGTCGTCAGCCAATGGGCACTGCGGAGCACCAGTAATCACGAGAGAGGAGTCCAGTTGGCGGAACCGGTTGATCATGGCAGTGTAGGGTGCATTATCTTGAGAACAACAATGTTAGCGGTTGGCAGAAGAGCCAGGCTGACATCCCAACTTACCCAGTTTGGCCTCAATGTCGAAATCAAAACCATCAATCCTGTTCGTGTAGCTACTGCTATCAAATGGGCGCGGCCCAGTGTAGCCAGGTTGCAGAGGGCCATAGGCATTGTACAAAAAGTCTGCAAATGCTCGGCCGTTGTCTTCGGTTGAGACCTTGTAGTTACTCGACGATGTATACTCTCCACCAATGCTCAGCAGAACCTTGACGCCGCGCTGCTGGCAATAAGGGATCCCTTCCATGATGAGATAGCAGTTCTTCCAGAGCTTGGAAGGTTGCGGGCCACTTGTCGTGTTGTAGCTGAAAACGTCTCCAGGGCAGTGTCCGGCAAAGTTGGTAGCTGGCCAACCCGATGGTTCATTTTCGGGTGAAGAGTTGACAAACGAAATGATGATGTACTCGGGATTGTTATCACAATACGACTTCATGGAATCACTCCCCCATTGGCCCTGCAAATTGTCAGCTGGCACATTCAAACTCGGCAACATTCCTGGCCTGTTCCTACCCAATAACCAGCCAGACCACCATAGGGGCCAGCAGAAGCCACTGCTGGGGCCCTAACGGCCAGATCGAATGACGGGGCTGGCACCATTGCGAAGAACTGTCGACGTGAGATGAGAAAAGAGTGCAAAGTGGCCGAGGCCGATTGAGTGAGTGTCGATGTCGGTACCAAGGCCAAGGAAAGGACGCAAACCAAAAGTCTGCAGCGAGGATTAACACGATCAAGAAGCCTGGTCGACGCGGGTTCCAAAAAACAAAAACGAAAGGAAAGGAAGCGAGAAGCGGTCTATATGCAATAGCAATGCCAGCACATTCGCAAGTCTGGTCCTCGAACGAAGGGCGGCGATCCCTTGCCCCCTTCTCTAAGACACTAGCTCCATCTTAGGGAGACGCCGGGGGGACAAGTAAGCCGGGCGCCATGCTGCCGGAACCACGCCAGTTTCTCACTCGAGCAGCGACTCGGTACTCGGAGCCAGTAGGAGAAAACGGGCGTACCGGGGTGGTTCAGGAACAGGCCTAGCGCCCAGGGAATATTGGCAATGGTCGCAGGACACTAACGGTCTGTGTGGGTGAGCGCCAGGCGTCCGGAACGCCGAAAACCTCGCAGCAATGGCGCAGGTGTCACTCAGCGCCCGACAGGTGGCACATGAAATGACAGTGGGTGTCTCGTTTCATCCCGTTGCTCCCAGGTGAATGGATGGCGTCGAGAAGGGTCTGGGGGAGACAAAGAGTCCCATGGGACATGGCGAATCGGTTCCAGAACATTGGGACGAAGCACTGCCTCGCTTTATCGGAGGCATTACTCGCGGCTCTGGACTCGACTCTGCAAAGGCGATTAGCGTACCAAACTTAGGAGGCAGCTCAACGGGGAATGGGGAGTCGGAGCCGACGTTGGCCAAGAGGGCGAGCAATGGGGGCGATGCTAGCTTTGGTTAGGCGTGGTTGTCGTTGGTGCTGGTGCTGGTGTTGGTGTTGGTGGAAGTTTTCCCTAAATCTGATCAACCAAGTGCATGGAAATTTGATTGGTGGCTGCGCAGAGGCGGCATCGCGCAGCCAAATGCCATCCAGACTTTGCCCTGCAGCAAGAAGTCGTGCCACAGAGACCTGGCAAACGAGAGAGACAGGGCACTCTCGGGGAGCGACGGCAGGCAACGTGGGCGCACAGTAGTGGCAGCCCCAGAAACGGCGTGGAGCACTCGCTTCGCCCACTGTTGGCACGTTTGGCCCACCCGCGGCGGCATTTAGAGTAGTGGTCAATAGTGCCATGGTGCAGCCCCCACTCGGAAAGCCATAGGGCTAAGAGAGACGGGGCCTATCGGGTCCATCTGGGTCGAGACGCTACGCGGCGCCACCAGGCGTGCGCTGAGCCCGACAAGGCCAATAGCGTCCCCCAGGGCTGGAATGTTGATCCGGAGGTAGCGCGGAACTGACTCTTGCCCAAAGCTTCTCTGCCATGAGATGAGCCGTGTCCGTGTCAGATCTGGCAATCCCAGTCCCGATGTCAATCCCGTTCGACTCCGTCCCAGCCTGCTCTGTGCCTCTGCTCTTTGTCTTCAGGAGAAGCGTGAAAAAGGCCGTTGGCCCATTGTTGGCCATCTGCCCTAGTGTCTCGGGCGTCATCAGTTCCCACAGTGGCTGATATCCGCCATCCCACCCAGCCCAGGCCTGTCAGATGGAAGGCGGTAAACTCTCAGCCAGCCTCGGTGCCGCCACCAGCCTTCTTCTTCACAGAAGGGCCAACTTCGCTCGTGCCGACTGACTGGCCCTGTCTTCTTCTATCTTCTTCATCGGGCAGACTAGCATTAAACCATGGGCAAGGGCAGGGCAGTTATGGGAATTTATTTCACTTTGTTTCACGTCTGTCTGCTGTCTGGTATCCAACATGCCAAACACATTGCACATGCATGCCGCCTCAATCTTGCAAGTCTTTCCCCTTCAACCTCTGCGCTTCACGCATTACGCCTCTCCATTCAGCCCCGGCGTATCATCAGAGCTCTGGCACGCAACCCGACATTGCCTTCGATTTCCGACGCTGGGTAAGACGCGGACTTTCAAGGCTTGCATCCGAATAACCGCCCCTCACTCGCACAATTCTTGGTCTGTTATGAGGAAATCATGTCAGAATTCAGGGGCACATGACAGCATGCCGACAGCAGGGAAACGACCAGTCGCAATGACACAACATGAACCAGGTCTGTTCAACGTGCAACGTAATGAAGCATAATACGACAAATACTTTCCACCAACTACCATGGTCACTTTTATTTATTTGCAAGGGAAGAGCAGGGTTTGTTTTGTTAGATTGACAATTCATTGACTTTGACGCTAAATCACATTTTCTAATATTCTATAAACGCCATTAATCTTTCCATTTTCTTTTCATTAGACCACAGCCCGGTCTGCTTAGGCAGTATCCAAAACGACTACCTCGGCCTCAGCCTCGCCGATGCTCTCGACGGCCAGCTTGTCGCCGGCGTTGACGCCCTCGATGAATGCGCCGTCGCCCTCTGAAATCTCAGCGCCCTCGCGGCCGTCGAGGCGGATCTTGGCCTTGCCGCCCTTGCACATGGCTACGTGGATGTAGACCTTGCGCTTGGTCTCCTGGGCGGCGCCGCCTCCGACGGTCCACTCGAACTGCTTCTGGGGCTCAATGATGCCGGCGCCCATGACAAGGTCTGCGTGGATGGGGATTGTGCCGGGGATGACAGCTTCGGCAGCCTTCTCCTGCTCGGCGGTGGCCTCTTCGCCTCCGACCATGGGAGACAGGATCTTCACAAAGTCCTGGCGCTTGGCCTCGTCGTCAAAGTGGCGGGTGTGGTAGCGAGGCATCAGACCGCGCTTCCAGGGGATGGCCCAGATCTGGAGGAAGTGCACCGTGTCCGTCTTGTGCTCGTTCATCTCCGAGTGAGCGATTCCCGTGCCGCCAGTTGTGAACTGCACGTCGCCGCGGTGCATGCGGTAGAACTTGTCAGACTGGCCACCCTCGCTGCCCTTGGACAGCATTGAGTCTCGGTGCGTGAGCTCTCCGTTCAGGATGTAGCTGAAGATCTCAAAGTCCCGGTGCGGGTGGGTAGGGAAGCCCGAATTGGCCTTGACGCGGTCCTCATTGAGCACCCGCAGTGAGCCAAAATGGGTGAAGCGAGGGTCGTACCAGTCTGCAAATGAAAATGAGTGATACGTGTTTAGCCAGCCATGGTCGGAGTGGCCACGGGCACCAGAGAGGTGAGGGGTGATCTTGGCGTTGCGGAGAGTCTTGGACATGTTTTTGGCTGCGTTGAGCATTTGCTTGCTATCTGTGGCGTTGGTGTTGCTGGTGTTGCTGGTTCGAAATACCGTGGCCAGTGTTTGAAGTGCTGGTGAGTAAAAGATGATGAGGATGGAAATTAAAGCTACGAAAACTGCAGCAAGGGAAGCGAGTCGCGACATATATAGACAAAAATGGCCGAAGCAACCAGAAGACGGGCAAGTCGAGATGGATTGAATCAGTCACGGATTAAAAAACGCTGACGGGGTATGTATAAAGCGGTTTTTGGCATTCAAGCGTCTTATTCAGCCTTGGTAATCATGACGCTGATTGGGGAATGGCATGCGTGGAGCTGGCTGAGGCTGGATTACTCAGGCTGACAGACGAGCGGGGCCGTTGGCCAACCCCACCAGCTTGTTTGCGCCAGCCAATGAGATGGCGTCGCGCTACACTACACCAGCTAGCTACCCCGCCATGGCCTTGGAAAACAAAACACCAGCCAAGGCTCATACAACTACACGGTCCTCGCTGACCTCGCCGCACCTACGAGGAAGAGACATGATGGCGAACGCGGTGCATCAATAGCGTCTTTGGCTAGCTAACACTTGCGCCTCGGCTGGTTTCCAATCCAGCAAGTAGACAACCGCCCAGCCCAACCCACCACATCCACAGAACCCACAAGCCAAACCCCATTAAACATTAAACCCACCCAGCCTGTAACAAGAAATCCAGGAAACATAGCCCACTGTAGTAACCGATAAATCAAACCCCGTGAGAATAGCCAAGAAACAGAATGTGCCGCAGCAGCAACCAAAAACCAACAACCCGCCCCCCAGCTCTCTCACGAAAACCAACGCCCTGCCGTCTCCTGCTCGAGCTGCCTCGCCGTGATCCTTTCCCAGGGATACTCCTTCAAGAGCCTAAAGGTGAGGGCTTCTAGCGCGGGTCCATTTTCCCCAGATTTCGCAATTCTTTGCACCTTGTCCGTCCAGCAATCCATCTGCCATCTCTCATAGCTGTCATCTTTGCCGACATGATAAAGCTCCCAATGCTCTACTGTGGCATCCGGGAGCGCTATCTTGCCTAGAAGATACAGCATCACCACACCGAGCGCATACAAGTCGGCCGGCATCCCCCGGAGATATTTGAACCCGTACTCGGGAGCTGCATACCACGGCGTCCCTGCTCCTACCAGCTCTTCCCGCATCTTTCGGCCTGCCAGGCCGAAATCAATCAACGTGGCCCTGCCCCGCTGGAAATCATACAGGATGTTCCCCGGCTTGACATCAAAGTGGAAAAAGCCGTTTGCGTGCACATGCGCCAACGCCGAGCCAATGTCCCTCAGCACCTGCGCAGCGTCAATCCGCGTCCCCAGAAACACGTCATTATGGTCTCTGAGCGAGGCGAGGTCCCTGCACGCGTATGGCTTCAGGTAGATGGCCATGAGGCGAGCATCTATCGCCACGATTTCCGCAATTGACGGCTGCCATGCACGTTAGCACACAACTCCCCCGAAGCAAAATCCATCTAGTTCAATACTCACATGTCGCAAGCATATCAGAGCCTCTACCTCATTCTCCCACTCCAGGGACAATGTCCGAACCCGAGGCCTTCTGGTACTGCGGACAGCCTTGACGGCAACAGCACCACGCTCCGAGTGGCGACCGTAGAAGATTTGTGAGCAGATCCGTCTATCGCAAGACAGTGTGTAGCTCTGTGCATCTTCTCCAGGGGCTGACTCTGCGCGAAGCTCTTCTCCCGGTTCAATGTTTGCCAAAACATCATCAACTTTGTCTTGCGGCACGCCATCTTCCCAGTCTGTGCCAGGACCGCCGGCCGGCAGCCCTTCTCCCGCAAATCCCTCGTCACTGACATCAGCAGGTCCGTGATACTTTGAATCCGCTCCACCGCTCGAAATCACAAATACTTTATACTGTGCCTCGAGTATTTGGAGAACGACGCCGTTGGGGCCTGTGTCCTTTTGACCATCTCCATCACTCCAAAGTATCCAAAAACCAGGTCCCAGATGAATTTTGCCGTTGGGTACCACCTCCTTCGGTGGTCCAAGTTCGTTGTTGTGCCAAATCTTGGCAACGCAGATTGGCGACTTGTTCATATTTTCCATAACAACCTCATTGGTCCATGGTCTGTAAAAACACTTCACAGGGTGGGGGCCAAAGCGTTCGGTGGAACACGAATAATACGGTGACTGAAAGACAGGCATGGCTGCCTGGGGGTTTTCATCCACGAAAACCAGGTTTACATCCGTTCCTCTGTGCCCAGTATCCATTCTATAGTATGGGTGAACGAACATCCTGGCGCGGGGAATTCTCGGTGTGTGGTTCTGAGACGACGGCGCCAGTGATGACCCATCAACATCGTGGTTTCCCACAATTGAGCTTTCAGGAGGGCTCGAGTCGACTGGCGTGTGAGAGAGCGAGGCAGTGTTTGCATAGCGAGGCGCTTCAGAACTACTGTCAGACTGAATGGCGGGGCCATTGTTGATCATGGATGTGGGCATGGGGTCAGACCCGTTGTATGTGCCATTGTGTGTGCCGTTGTATGCGCCATTGTATGCACCGTTGTGGTAGTCTGGTGAGGAATGAGCGGAATGCTGATTGCTGTTCCAATATTCAGGCGTGAAACCACCATTGGTATCGGCAGCCCAATCAATGTCGGCAGTTTGAGACGGAACGGGTGTAATTGGATGCACCCTGTTTTGTCGCCGGGCGGCAATGCTGGCAAACCCATTTGAGTGGCCATCTTGACCTCTTACAGGAGAAGGGTTAGCTGGAGAAGCCGCTGCAGGTTGAACCCCAACAGGAACATGACTGCCAAGATGAATCATGCTTCTTCCCGTACTTTGGGACCCGGGAGTGTGAGGAGGGCCCATGGGACCGGCAAGAGCCACAGAGTGGGTGATACGGGAAGGGGGGGGAAGGTTTCTTGGCCCGGGGACAGTCGAAGAACCTTGGTGACCAGGGGATGTATAACCCTCTTGTCGACGCCATGTCAGGTCGCGGGTACTGTCCGGAGTGTCCTCGTTGAGGAGAAACCGAAAAGGGTTGTTGGGATGATCGTTCGAGGAGGTACTCGCAGAAGTACCACTCTCAAAGTGATGCTGAGGCATGTTATGACTGCCGGGGCCAGCATTCATGTATTCTGCGGCCTGAAACCGCACATGGTTGCCACCCCGAGAGGCATTGACCGAGACAGTAGTTCCCCAATCATGCTGGGGCATTTGATTGGTACTGTGGTGAAAGTTGGCCTGAGCCCCGACAGCATGCGAGGTATAGGCCGATGCACTCTCAAAGTGGCGCCGGGCCATCTCACGGGTGCTGGAACCAATATTCACCTCGTTCTCGAACCGCTCCCGAGCATTATCACGATCATGAGAGCTGCCGGCTGGAGTGCCATGCTCAAAATGATGCTCAAACATGGCATCGTTGTGGGCAGCGGTCGTCAGGCTGGGAGCAGCCGAAACAAGGGGTTGTTCACTGTTGCAAGAGGCATTAGCGGATGGGTCTCTTGTAGCCGCGTCTTCATACTCATCGGAGTCCATGCTGGCCGCTTGGAGAAGCATCAGCAGGTTGGGGTCTCTCTGCTCAGCAGGTAGTGAGGAAGTGTTGGGGTTGCCCTCAAAGGGGGCGCTGGCAGGCCAGTGGGGATTGTTTTGATGTTCAGGCATGAGTCGTCTGGGGAAGAAGGTCGAGGGAGGAGATGCAGGTTGCAGCGTGCTGCCGGCCTCTCTTATAGCACTCGTCTGCCCTCCTAAAACCAGGCGGGCGGGGTCCCGACCTGCCTCGAGTACGTACAGCCCGAGTCCACCTCAGCCTGACAATGATTCCCGGCGCCAATCTCTCTAGGTCAAGCGCTGCTGCGGAGTGAGTACAAAAGATACATGGGCGCTACCTGACTTTTGGAGCCGGCTTTGGGTGAATTGACTGCAGCCCTGTGGCTTATGCTGAGCTGAGGCGTCGTTCAGACCGTGTAAGTGAAGGAAGCCATTACATCACTCTTGACGCCAATGCAAAAAGAAAACAGGTAATGATCCCGTCTTTACAGGAATAAGATGCCAGGAAACATGGTGAAAACGACCGAAGCCCCTCCTCCATCTCATTCATTCTCTGACAATTTACCATCGACGCTGGTGGCAAGGATGCCACATTTACCCTGCACCCCTTGTTTGGGTTGCCTGCAACAACAAACACGGCCTTCTGCAAGACCGGTCGCAATGCAGCTCGCGATTCACAATACGACTCACCACACAGCCAGCACAATTTATCCGCCAGAGACGCAGCTTAATGAAAATTGCCGTTGGTCAAAATCTCACGCCGTAGAAGTTGTGTTTCATGGGCACGCCCCCTCAGGGAAGCCGGCACTTATTTTCCTCGTGAGGTTTGAGCGCCCCAGAGCCTCGGGCTTGTCAGATGTCACAATCATGTTCATCTGCCAAAAGTGCCGGGATCCCTGGTGCTCAAGTGAGCACGTAAATGCCCTGGCCGCCATCCTACTCGTTCCGTTTGGTGACATGCATGAGCAGTTCAGCTAGCCATCCGCACAGCAGCCGGATTGTCAGACACATGGACTGGTACATGGGTCGCTATGTACCTTGGCCTGCACCCGTATTAGCTCCAGCACATTCTCCCTGGCCTTCTAGCGCTACTGCTAGGTGCCATAGCTGCCGATGAACTATCGTATTTAAGCGCTGTAGGAGGCTCGGCACGAAACGTCAACTCTATTTTGGCACAAATCGGACCCAGGCAGTGCCGGCATCGACAACAGCAGAAAGTGAGAGAATTATGGGAAGCTCCCAGCCACTCTCGGCCATCTCTCGTCCTTCGATCTTGGTGTCAGGATACTTGGCGCTGGGATCACCGCTCAACTCCACCCGCCCGACATCTCGTACCTTACTGGGGGAGAGCCATGTACAGTATCAGTACCTGCTGCATGGCGCAGCACTTTCAAGCCGGCAAAAAGAAGGAGGCATAAGGTAGCCGATTTGGATAAATGAAGTGGCGGCATAACAACATGGAAAGGTAGCCTTGGGAGCGCCGACGGGTTGCACTGGCCGGCCTCGACCAAGCAAATCACGAATACCCACCAACAGCTGAAGGCGAGCCGACAAAAGTGACCGAGTTGGGGAAGCACAGCAGAAGCTTGAGAAACCTAACCAATCCGATTGACATGCGGAACCCACATTGGCCACGTCGCTGCGCCCTCTTTTTTTCGAGTTGCACTTTGCAAGTTGAGCCAGCCCTGTACCGCCATAACCCCGCAAGCTTGAGCCGCCGGTTGAGGGGAAACAGGGCCGAGCAACAGCGCCCACGACTCTGCTTTTTGACACTCCTAGAGCTGGTGGTAGCCAAATACTGGGTGCTCCGAAGAGTCCTGAAGATGGGAGCGCTCGAGAGTTGGGGGATACTGATATTGTGTCAGGCTTGGCTCCGGGAATCGAAACCAGATGAGACGAGGAGATAGCCGATGCAACCTAGGGTAAAAGGTTGATTCAGTTTTTGCTTGCGCGTCACTGCCCGCCCGCCCAAAAAGGCTGCCTCATAAAAAGAAAATACAATGCGTCAGTATGCGAGTTGCCTCGACTCTGGGGCGCCAAGCACCTTCCGCCTTGGTTGCCCAGAAACTTCCGTACAGTCGCAATAGTACTATGGACCTATGCCGTCCTCTGCTGGACGGGGTCCGAGCGGTGAAGGACCGCAAGGTGATGGCTCACATTGACAGAGGGAAACTTGGCAGGTTCCGCCAATTAGCAGAATGCCGGTGTGAGCACGCCCTCATCGCTGTGGCACTGCATGCTTGCCTTTGCTTTTCAGACAAAGTGCGGTAGCCAGGTTGCGAGCCATCCATCATGTTTATCGTCTCATGACAGGCATATGCCCTTGCATCGGGTGACCGCTGGTTGCCCACCAAGTCTACCGCCTCAGACAAGACTGCCATTGCAGATGGTCTAGCCGGCGGAATACGAGCCCGGCTCTCACAGTGCGTGTCATTCCGGGGGGAGGGTAGCGTTTGGGCTCGAAGACGCAAAAGAAAGCACCGACTACTTGCCTCTTCGCGAGTGCCGCATGTGATGAGGCGTGCATATGAATGAGGCGAGGGCCGATCAGAAGGAAGATGTGGGTTTTCGGTAATGGGTTGCATGCATCATCCGCGATGTGATTGGGAGAGGAAACTATGTTAGCTCCCGCCATGGTCGGCCGGTGCGGTCGGCCGGTAGGACCAAATGCGCAGTGGAGGGAGACACACTTCGCCCGACAGGCTTGGCGGAGAGAGAGTTAGGCGACAAAGCAATGTAGTCATGCAGTGATGCGCGCCAAATGCTGCGAAGGCCTGGATCGGGTACCTAGCTGGTTGGAAGCCCGAGGGTACCCAAGGACTACCGTCAGACGTGCAGAGTGCCGTTGCAGGCCATGTTCCTTGCTCAAATCAACGGCTTCCTTGCCAGTTGGGTACAGTACATGCATGTACATGAGTACTTGTCAAGTGTGGGCGAAGTGGATGAGTGTGGATGGAGGTGGGGGCCCATCGCATCGAGATCCTCTTCGACCGGGAGCCTTCGGCTGGAGCGGTCGGTCGACACCCACTCTCCGCCGCCGGAAAAACCAGTTGCGCCGGGACGCACGACAAATTGGGAAGTTGGCTGCCACCTGATTGGCGACTCGTGCTCGGGCACTCAGAGCCCATCATTTGAGTGTCATGGAGCGGACCATGCCGCGGTGATCCACGCCGTGCCCACCCGTCCCATCCTCTGCTAGTTTGCCGTCGCCCTGTGAGGCGGTGCCTACTGCAACAGCCTCAGGTGGCGCAGCTGACTGCGACACACGGAAGTTCTGATTGCATATGTCAAATGCAATAGGCCAAGACTCACAGCTGCAGTAGACGTGTTCGTCGTCATCGGCTTCGGTCCCTAACATATCCACCATGGTCAGCCCCTGTTGAAGGCATCGTGGATTAATGCAGCCTCGATAATAGGATCTGCAAAAGTGGACAGGGAATGGTGGACATCGAACACGATTCAGATTAAACGTCAATGAAAGACCGTGACCTCGAGACTCCGAACGATGAATCTACAGAACTTGACATTAAGCAAATAATACCGTGGCAGATATGTGCGTTTTGCACGCAGTTGACTTGCACCAAGTGCGTGTACACATGGTGGGCGTCACACACGATGATGCACAGCGGATGATATTGGGGCTAAGTTTTAAACCCTTGTGTCGCCAAGTTAATTTACTTCCCCTTTTAACATAGCCAGGGTAGGTAGTCAGGGACTCGATAGGAAATCAAAATTCAATCTCGGTTTGGCATCCGTGTTGTTCTTGTGCCTTTCGGTTCCCGCCAAGAAAAGCATGGCGCTTTGGCTAAGATGCCCACCCGAAGACACACTTGACGCCACACACGGAAGCGCAAACTTCAACCCCCACGAACATACATTAGTCGCACAGTGATCCGAACTGCGGCGTTGACACTGGGCCACGCTTGTAAGGATACCAGTACTACTCGGGAGAGAATCATCTAGAAGTGGCGGGCTCTCACGCGTCCCCGGTTTGTTCAACTGCAACGCCATCGTTGAGTGCAGCTGCAGTGCAGCTGCAGTGCAGCTGAAGTGTAACAAAAAAGATGCGCAGGTGCAAGCCAGATTATCATGAACTCGTGTGCAACATAGGCAGTGGTTACAAATAAACGAGAGCATACTCAAAAGCTCATGCCAAAGGAAATGGCAGAGTGCAGATAGCTTACACAATATTGCTGCACGTCAACTTGCAGTGCAAACTTGAGCAATGACATACATCGTCAGTGCGGCAGGGGAATAAATATGGAAGTAGAAGCGAACATGTTTCAGAAGATAAATAACCCCGAGCATTTGACAAGTGGCAGGGGAATTATCCCATTTGTGGCCAAGCTCTCAGCCAGCCCGTCATTCTTTTTCTTTTGACAGGTGGTTGGGCGTTTGATGGTCGAGCTCTAAAAAAGGCCCCAGCAAGAACCATGGTTTCACCAGAAAAGCTCCGCTCAGATCTACGGATAAGCATTGCGACTTTAAGGGGCGGGAAAGCTTCTTTAAAAGTGTAGGGCTAGATCATGCCAGGAACGCGTCTACAACTCCAGGGGCAGATCCATCCACTGGGTCATGACATGGCTCCTCATGGAGGGCGTTCACGCGATTGCGTAGGATGCGAGGTGGTTGGGAGCCGGCCGTCCGCTGTCTCATGCCCCTGCCAAGGGAAAGAAAGAAAGAAAAAAGGGCGCTGGAAGCTCCCCAGGCCACGGCGTCCGGGTGCGTGGCTGCGATCGTGCCGCGTCTCCATGGCGGGATGCGACATGTAGCCCCCTCCAAGGTCGCGGCCACCATGGCAATGGTTCGTCATGCGAACGAAACCATCGTGTGCCTGTCTGTCTCTCCATGACGCCGGCGATTGAGCGAAAAAAAATGCAGCTTGGCGCCCGCCGCACATCCCCCGAAGGGCCGGTACCCGCTAGGCCCGGTTAGGCATGGTCATGGCCGGTTCCATCTGTCCAACATCCAACGAGAGCCGTTGGAACAACACATCAATCCACTATCGATGTACGGTTGACAGCTAAGTGGCACTTTACGCTGTTGGGAAGCAAATGGCCAGTTCACAAAATTTCTCTCTTCTTCATCTCTTCACCTTCTTCTCTTCACCTCAGTCTGCTCGAAGCTATCCAATTCCCAAGATACAGGTGAGTGCGCGCAAGTCTGCCCTCTTTCTTACTTTTTCCCCCGCCTCGTCCCCGAACCAATATTTGCAGGGGTCTACCCCTTCCACTTCCCAGCCCTAGGGGCCCCTCTTCTGGCGGGCGGGTACCTGTTTTGGGGCCCCTCCGCCTGGACGGGCCGCCCGCGACAGGCTGCACCACACGATAGTGGGGCTGTCTCGGTGGCTGGGAAAGTCGTCCCAACCTTCTGGCTTACAACCCAACCTCCCGCCCAGAGAGCTTCATTATCCAACCATGAGCCAATTCTCCAAGCGGCGCAGCATGCACTCTCTTGCTCTAACCCATCTCTCACTACCAATTGGTCAAGCTTCCCATCAACGGCTTCGTGTCCAAGTGGAGAGGGTGTTGTCCTTGCAGCTGGGCTGAGAAACAGGCGCACCGCACACCTGAAGAGTGTGCCTACTCGCCTTACACCACCACCACTACAACCCACCATCGTCATCACCGTCATATTCCTCCCACCTCCCCTCCATCATGAACTTCCAAAACCTCAACTTTGACTACGTGGAAGGCCATCCTCGTATGTGTTAATCACACCCTCGTTCCTTGCCTTGTCCTTGTTCAATCTGGTCCTTTCTTTTGCTAGCTCTCTGACACTCTGCCTCTCTCTTATAGGTCAAGGGCCTCCAACCTTCTCTACCGATCAGTCACACCACGATCGCGACGAAGACGAAGAGTCTTCCCTCCCAACCCTGCGCCCGTACTACGATCTCAGCCAGCGTGTAGGAAACCGCTCAAATCGGGATTCATTCTCTCCCCAGGCTGCTGTTCTCCACGCGCCCTCACCACCATCGCTCTCCGTTTCCACAACCGAGATCTACGGCCCCAACAGACTATTCCCCGGCGGTCCTCCGATGCCAGCCGGCCTCGCTCCCCGCCCGCCTCAACCCAACGCCCAGTACGCTCCTCCGCACTCGCATCCGCAACAACCTGCTGCTGTCCCTGCTCCCCATCCTCGTCATTCCCGAAGCCCCAGCGTGAGCACCGTCCGCT
Source organism: Calonectria leucothoes (assembly GCA_002179835.1). Classification (NCBI taxonomy): domain Eukaryota; kingdom Fungi; phylum Ascomycota; class Sordariomycetes; order Hypocreales; family Nectriaceae; genus Calonectria; species Calonectria leucothoes. Next base: position 207,710 of record NAJI01000416.1, read on the forward strand.
TTGACGAGGCCCAGCTCGCCATGTTCGCTGCCGAGAACTCTGCGAGGATGGCCAACATCAAGGACGAGCTCACCATCGCGGCCGGCAAGGTGACGCCCGGAGTCGACGACACTCCCTACATCCAGTACGCTCTGGAAGCGCTCACTCGCAACCGCGGCGGCCCTGCGCCGGTCCACTTCCCCGCGAGCGACGAAGACGATTACTCGGAGGATGACTACGCGCAGCCGCGGAGATTTCCCGACGACGAACGAGACTTCCCAGTGCTCACACCTCCGGCGCCCGCTTACGTCGAGGATCGTCTCCCGGCTGAGAGCCCAGAGCTCCCTGAGAGGTTCGCTATTCCCGACACGGCCGAGAGCGCTGAGCCAACACAGAAAGGCCTTGAGCCTGAATCCAGCAACGAAACCGTCGTCCACCATGAGCACCCCAACCGATTGAGCTCGCCGACTCGATCCCACCAGTCCGAAGAAGAAGAAGACCTCTCTGACCCCGTAGTTTCTGCCCGCCAAAACCGACGCTCCAAATCCATCCCCGTGGAGAGAGCCCACCCGCCTCTCGACTACAAACCTCCGATGCTCCGTCCCTTCTCCATGCTCATCCTCATGACTCTCTCCGCTCTCATGACGGCCGCCCTCGTCTTCGCCGCCATCTACTCCGACTCGGGCGACGGCCTGACTCCGTACCCCGGCAGCATCTACAGCGGCCAGTACTTTCTGTTCCGCATCCTCCCCCAGATGCTCGCCGCCATCCTCCTCATCTACGCCCAGTGCATCGTCGCCACCTCGCAGCGCACCCTCCCCTTTGTCGCAATGGCCAGCGACGAGCCCAGCTTGCGCTACCTCGCCCTGTTCCGCAACCTCTACCCCAAGACCTTTCTCCTGCCCTCGCTCGACGGGCCCTGGCAGTTCCAGCTCTTCAGCGTCGCCACCTGGCTCCTCAACTTCACCATTCCCCTTCACAGCACCGCATTCACCTGCATCTTTCACGATCACAAGTGGGTCTGGGCCGCTGTGCAGGGCGTGGTGTGGACTCTGGTCGCCATGTACATTGTCCTGATTGTCGCCACCGCCGTGCTCATGGTCTTTTGGTTCCGCCGATGGACTGGTCTGCTGTGGGACGTCCGCTCCGTCGGCCACTTGGTGCCCCTGCTCAGCCAGAGCAACACGACCAAGAGCTACGAGAACATTGACGTGGTCCAGCGCGGCGCCCTGTTCAAGGCGCAGCTGCGCGACCGACACCTCGACCGGCTAGGATACTGGCAGCTGGACGGCCAGCGCCTCGGCAGCATGTGGTACGGAATCGGATCCATGGGCGACAGCGACAACCGCCAGAACTCGTACAGCGTCAAGGCCAAGGCCAGCTACATGATCTCCCCAGCCTCCTCCAGGGATGACCTCGAGGCCGAGGCCCAGTACAAGCGCCACCGCTACCTGCCCGTCGCTCTGCGCAACGCCACGCTCATCGGATCCATTGCCTTCATGACCTTGATCATCGTGGCCATCCTGGTTGTCTCGTTTCTGCCCCAGACCCGGATTGACAACGGATTCCTGCCCAAACTGAGCGCGCGCCCCGGCAAGGGCGCCTTTTCAGCTGCCAACTTCCTGTACGGCTTCCTCCCGTCGCTCGTCGGCATGATCATGTTCCTGCTCTTCCAGAGCCTGGACCATTCTCTGCGCAGGCACCAGCCCTGGGCCGACATGTCCAAGGCGTCGGGATCCATCGCGCAAAAGTCGCTCCTCGCCGACTACGCCGCCTGCCTCCCCTTCCAGGTGACGTACAAGGCGGCGCGCAACGGCCACTGGCGGGTCGCGGTGATGTCCATCATGTCGCTGTTCTTCGTCTTCATCCCCATCCTCGCTGGCGGCCTATTCATGGCCCTGACCAACGTGCGCGGCCAGGTCAGGATGTTCCCCAACATGCCAGTCTTTGGCGTGCTCCTGGCATTCCTGTTCCTCTTCGTCGGCTGCCTCTCCCTGGCGCTGCCCGCCCGACAGGCCCTCCGCCTCCCTCACCCCGTCTCCTGCCTGGCCGAGCTCATCACCCTCTGCGCTGCCGACGAGACCACCCAGGACCCGGCCTTCCGAGGCATCCGCTCCGTCGACGAACTCGAATCCCGCCTGGGCCTGGACCGCGCCGACCGCCGCGAGCAGACCATGTGGTACTTTGGCGTGTCTACCGGCGGCCGCGACGAGCGCCGTCTGAGTGTGCGCCCCTTTAAAAGATTTACTGAGAAGAGAATGCGATCCCCCCGATCTATGAGGTGATAATGTTTTATTTATTGTATTCCCATTTTCACTTTTCTCGACAATTGAAGATGAAAATGTGGACAAGAAAAAGAGAGAGAAACCACCATAATGGTTTTCATTTTCCCACGGATATTCGTCAGACTAGTTTACACCACCCTGACCGCGCTGCTCCCCCCATCACTGGGCGGGTACATCAGGCGCAAAGATTTGTTTGTTTGTTTGTTTTGGTTTCTAGCCCGTCTGCCTTTTTTTTTCACCAGCATTGTTACGGCGTTTCGGTATAAAAAGAGGGTCTTTCTTCCAGGGATACGGGATATATATACGGATATGCTCAACGGTATGATGCTAATGCTATGGTACGGTACGGATTGATAATGGGAATGGGGGGAAGGTTCTGTCTAGCCTTTGTACGAAAGGGATAACGGGTTGTATGGCACTGGAATGTTTTTCTTTATTTCTTCTCGTCTTGCCAACCAACACAAGAAAAGTGGTTTTCTTTTCGTGTGGCCGGCAACGAAAAAGCTTAGTCATGTATGTTTAACGAGATACGAAAAGGGGACAAAAGTCTGCCAACACTGTCACTGGTGCACTTGCCCTCTATTCAACCAGCAATTTAAGTGAGGATTTATATGATATAAAACAACATCTACTCGGACCGTGACACGAATGCAAAAATCCAATCCCATCTTGGCGATCATTGTTGAGACTAAATGACCATCTAGTGTAGGCAAACTTTTGTCCTGCGACTTGAGCATGTAGTATGCATGGTCCTCCCACATTGCGGTGCAAATAACAAAAGGGGGGGGGAGAGGGGGAGGAATTTACGAATTTATCAGTCAATCAATGCACAAGCATGTAGAATCAATCTAAGGAACTCGTTGCCACACCGTCTCAAATGTGAATTCGGTCCGTCGTGTGGCGCGCTCTTAATTGCCCGGGTAATCAATCATCATCCAAAGAAAAGCAATGGCCAACCCAGACTGCAAAATGTGTTATCTTATTGTTATTTGAATTTATGTAATTTATGCAGCCAAAAAGGCCTTGCTCACCATCTATCTCTAATCTGCACCTGATTTTTGGGTGTGGGTGGGTGGTGGGACTATCTCCCCCTATCCCAACCCTCTCTAAATATGCCAGATGATCATCCTCCCCCAAGGCACGCGACACCCCCAGAGCCAACTCGAGGAATGCGTCCGTTTATTGCTATCCCCTTCGCTTTTTCTCCCCTCAGTTGAATCGTCACCCTGTTTCCTGTTTCTATGATGAAGCTCTTTGATTATTTTTGGTTTTTTCCCCTTTAAAAAAATTCCTCAATTATTGGAACCGGCTCTCAATCCATCACCGGCAAAACGTCGGGTTGACCGGCATAACCCTGGCATAGTAGGATTGACCCCGCCTTATGTGACCAGCTTGTAATATTATAAGCTAAATGGGTAGCTAGC
>NAJI01000417.1:0-98157 GCA_002179835.1 Calonectria leucothoes
TATACTAATTTTATACTTGTTTTACTTATTTAAAAAAGAAAAAATACTAGTATTGGAATTGGCTCTTAATCTATTACTAGCAAAATATTGGATTAACCAGCATAACCCCAGCATAATAGGATTAATCCTACCTTATATAACTAGCTTATAATACTATAAGCTAAATAGGTAGCTAGTTAGATAGAATAATCAATCAATTTACAAAAACCCCTAATCTGACCCTTATTGTACTAGTACATTATAACCCTTTTCCCTTTAAAACCAATAAATACTTATACTAATATAATTAGTTGGTATACTAATTATTATACTAAAAAGATAGTTATTATAGAAAAGTTACTTTAGTATATATCTAATAGTAATCTTAAGTAAGTATTTATTAGTAATATAATAATTAAGATAAAAAAGATTATTATTATTATTTAAAGTAAATTATAAGTAAAAGCTAGTATTTATTTTAGGTTCCTTATAGATTAAGATAGCCTAATATTCTAGAAAATTAAGAAATATAATAAGATATTATTAGAAAATAAATATATTAAGTAATTATAAGTTCTTAAGAAATAGTAAAATAATTTATTATAAGAGATTTATAAATATTTACTTTATAAATATAAAAGAGTTAATAAAACCCTTTAATAAATTAAATAGATTTTTTTCTTTAATTATATAAAAAAAAAGGTAAAAGTTATTATAAAGTAATATTTATTTTATAAATAAATTAAAGTCCTATAGTATAAGCTATATAGAAAACTATAATTTATTCTTATAGTATTATAATCTTAGGAGTTTATTATAATGGACTTTATTATTAATTTTTTATTTTTTATAGATCTTGCTATTAGTAAATATTATAATTCTATTTTTATTATTATTAATTAATTTATAAAATTTATTTATTATATTTCTTATAAAAAGGTTATAAATAAAGAGTAATTTATATATTTTTTCTTTAAATATATAGTTATTATATATAGTATATTAATAAAGATTATTTCTAACTAAGGATAGCTATTTATATTAAAGTTTTAAATAGAATTAATAGCTTTTATAAAATTAAGATATAAGCTTAATATAGTCTTTTATACCTAAGTAAATAAATAAACTAAGAAATAAAATTAAAAGATTAAGTATTATTTATAATATTATATTAATTATAAGTAAATAGATTAAATAAAAAGGCTTTTTATTATATAACTTACTCTTAATATTTTATATTAAAAAAGTATTAAGATTATTTCTATAATTATTAACTTTAGTTTTAATTCTAATATATTTTAAGCTTAATTAGAGGGACTATTAGCTATAAAGATAATATTTTAGTTTAATTAGATAAAATAATTATATATTAAAATAAAAATAAAACTTAAGTTTATTTATATATAAATAAAAAAGTATTATAATTAAAAAAAAATAAAAAAACTATTCTTTTAGAAGAGAAATATAGTTTTATTAATAATAAAAAATATTACTATAAAATAATAAAGTAAAAAACTTAATCTTAAATATATTAGATTATTTCCTATTAAAAAGAAAATCTTAGAAAATAATTATAAATTTAATTTACCTAAAAATATTAAAATTTATTTAGTTTTTTATATTTTTTTATTAGAATTTATTATTAATATTATTATAGTAAATATAAAATTAAATATTTAATTAGTTATTAAGCTATAGAAGGAGTATATTATTAAAGAAATCCTAGAAAAAGAATTAATTAATAGCTAAGTTTATTATTATATAAAATAAAAAGAATAGGAAAAGAAAACCTAGGAATTATTTAAAAATCTTATATATTATTTAAAAAAATTAAAGGAATTTCTTTGGAAAGGATATTAATTAAAGTAATAAATATAATATTTAGGTTAATATTAATAGTTAAGTATAATACCTTTTGCTTTTTAGTATTTAGCTTATTTAAAGTATAATTAATTATTACTAAATTTCTTATTCTTAATAATTATTTCTACTTTCTAAGATAAGTTAAGTACTTAATTAATTTACTTATTTTTACTTAGATAACTAATAATTTTTTTTTAGTCTTTTCTTTAGTCCTATTTAATTAATTAAACTTTATATTTAAATAATCTACTAAAAAACTTTAATTAATTTATAAAAAAATACTAAATATAATATAAAAAAATTATATATAAATAGTAATTAAAATATAAATAGGCTTATAAGAATAACTAATATTTATATATTTACTATAATAAGATAATTATTTTAAATATATAATATATTTTAAATTCTTAGAAAAATAATATAAATATAATATTACTAAATTATCTAAATTAATAATACTTCTTACTAATTTAGTATAATAAAGAAAAGTAATATTAAATATTATAATTAATAAAAAAAGCTAGAAAAAAAAGAAAAAAAATAAGCTATATATCTATAAATATATAAAAATTAATAATTATTTTAATTTTAAAAATAAAATTCTTAAAGAAAAAATATTATATTATAATCTAAATCTTTATTTAATTAATTATTTTATAAACTATTTAGCTATTAACTAATAAAAAAAAGACCTAATAAAACCTTAGCCTAAGGCTATTAGCTATAGCCCAAAGTAATTAATATTATTATAATTATAATAATTACTATAATTATCTTAGCTAAAAGCCCTTACTTTCTTACCTTAATCTTATCCTAAAAAATAAAATATTTAATCCTAGGGATTATTACTACCTAGAATATAATCTAGCTTTTAATATAACTTAATTACCTTTAATTAATATATCTAATTAATTAATCTATTACCTACAAGTAATAACTTTCCCTATTACTCAAATTTAGCCCGCCTAATCTGACCTGCAATATAAACCCCTTGGTTTACCTTGCAGGTTCAGGTCTGACCGTCACAGTTTTCATTATATATAACCTTCAAGTTAATAGTTTAGTGCAAGGGCAATCGTACCAAGAGATTAAAAAGTATAATAATTCATGGGTAACTGTGTTAACCTGTTCCAACAACAATAGGAACTCAAAAATTTGATCTCAATATTTTCCCTGCGCTATCTCTGACTGCCGTAAGCCTCCACCTTGGTACCGAGCTTCAATCCCTCACACAAAAAACAAGACCTTCTGACGCCAATGCACCATAATACAAGTTAAAATATCAATGATGCCGATCATATTACACAAATCAACAAAGGAAGGCTGTATCTTGGATTTAGAACTTTGTTGCTAATGGTCTACATCGCTCGGTACCTGGTTGGAGGAGTACGGCGGTCCAAGGGGTACGATGCACTCACCCGCTGCGCACTATGCTCATCGCTATTTTCAGGATTGCGCCATGAGTTGTTGAACCAAAGCCCAGCCAACCAATTGCTGTTGAACTTGCCAAGGATGTTGGCATTTCCCTGGGATCGGTCATTCGGAGCCGAATGCCGATCTGTGGTGTCAGCTGTCACCCACCATGGCGAAAAAGCGTGTGGGGGGGAAACCTGGAGTTTGCCAAGAATTCCACCGCCTTATCGCTAGTCACCATGCCTGCGTTGAACCAGCCCTGCCGTTTGCTGTGTTTTTCTCTCAAGTGTAGATGGATGACCAGATGGGAGTGCCGTAGTTCAATCATCTCCAGCCTCTCAGTCCTGCATTTTTGTAGCTGCATTGCTGCCGCGGAATATTTCTCGCTCACCTCCGCCTCTGTCCAAGAGTAGACACGTCGAAGGCTGGATTCGCCGCATGAACAATTTATCCCAGTCTAGGGTGCTCTTAATTACACTGGCCGTTTTGACCGCTCTGGCATGCCGTTGGGCAAATCAAGACTGCTCGCCATTTTGGAACCCAACGAAAAGGGGAACGGTAGGTGCGAACGGTCCTACAAGATTTGCAATTACGGAGAAGAGACTTTTCGCCATTAACGGCTTCCGTATGGCTAGCTGGTAGATGGCAATGACGGGAAGAGGTGGTTGTCTCGGCAAGTCATGTATGCTGGGCATGAGCAAGGCTGAGTTTGGAGCCGCCCCTCACAGTGCCTCGCTAGCCAAATTGCCTGCTCAGATCAATGACAGATCAAGACATTCCGAACGCTCGAGAATGCAACGTGCCATGGACAAAATTCGGACATCAATTCTGTTGAATGTGATCAGTAACGCATTTCTGCCGGAGCTACTCCATGAAATCCAAAATCATGATCGATGTTGTGTTTCAAGCTGTCATGTCTTTGGTGTTGATCCCCCTGACACTGCTTGATAGGCTCTCCCAGGAGGCCTTGCTAGACTCCAATGAAACAGTCTCTAAAAAGGTCCCTCACAACTGTGTTGCTCTGATCCAGCCAGCGTAGCGTAATCATGATGGTGGGGGAATGGGCGTATGAGGACGTCGAGATTCAGATCGCCATAAACGTCACGTTTGATGCACGGGGTTTCAAGTCGATCAAGTCGTTGACGGGATTGATTCGTGACAGGTAAAATTAGCCAGCAAGTTAAAGCTGGCCGTCTTTACCGTTGAGAAACGCAGTATAGTATTTAGATTCGAACGTGCGAGTAGGCATTGTTCAGGTTGAGGTTCACATACCGTTCCCAACCTAGCGTGCATCTCGGCCGAAATAAAAAGATATGCAAAAAACATTTCCTATTTATACCGAGGTTATATTTATACGTGGTAAATGCCGTGAGTGTAAGCAAGACGTCGTCGTAACCCCGGATTTTACTGTAACCCCGAGTCCATAGCTAGATTGGCTGCGGTCTTTCAGGCGACTTGAAGCGGCATCTACTGCAGTTGAAACCCGTTTGGGAAAGCGATTGTCCCCGCGATCGATGCGCTATTCCCATTCCCATTTACCCGAGTAGACTAGGAGGCTCCCTCATGGGATTGGTCAGCAGCCACGGTGAAGTCAAATTCCTTGCTGATGCCCGTAAGCTTTGGTGGCTTTTTCCTCGACGCGGACCCGAAGCCGGAATGGATTTCTGCCTAGCGGGAACAAAAGTCGATCAAGGATCCACCAAGAATGCGCAATCCGGCTCTTTGCTGCGACTTGCTGGTATTTTCCAATAAACTACATCCTCTGCAGATGCACCTACATCGCAACTTTGGCTCCGTCGGATCGGGCAGCTCCTCATCTCGCGTCGTGGTGAATTCGTTGCGGTTGGATAAGATCCCCCTTCTCCCTCTCTGCGAGGTTGCAGTGAGGAACAAAAGCAAAGAGACAAAATGATCTCAGATTAGTCGTGCGTGGAATCCCAAGCACCAGGTTGTCCCGCTCTCGTGGTTGGGCTCAGCCTACCTCGCGGATCCCGGTTAGTGGGTTGTTGGTATCGCGGGATAACGCCATGTCTTAGACAGGACGGCACGGCCGATTTATACTCGCACGAGAGCGGCCATTCGGATGCCGCCCAGGGCTGAGAGCTGATGGTTGCGAGGCCCGTCAGCTTGCTTGCTTGCTTCTCTTCACCGTATCGGCTGCCTCGCCCGCCCCGGGGGCCTGCCGGGGGAGGAGGAGGGATCGAAAGATGTTGGCCAATAGTGCGAGCCTGGCGCAATTACGCGAAAGGGCCCGGCCTTGCATGTGAATGACATCGCCTGCACGTGGCTGGCTGCTTGCCACTCTCGCTTTGACTGGACTTGCTTTTTTGGCAGGCCACCACCAACTGAGGGCTGCAGCTGCGACCTGTCAACGACCGGGAGGCTAGGCTGGAAAAGATATGGCAAAGCCAAGCAGGAACCAGCTCAGGGTGGGAAAGGGCGTCCTGGTATTTCCACGCGTCTTGCGGAGCAGGGTTTCGGCCGCTCCACGCCACAAACTCCCCGCAAGCATCCAGGCGAGATGCCGCAGACCTTCCCTTCCGCCTATCCGGCTTTTTTGGGAGGCGCCCCAGGCCCATCCGAGACCGAGATTTGGCCTTTTTGAGTGGCTGAAATGACGAAAACTTTCTTTTCCAGACCACCGCCCGGCGGCCGAGATTGTGATGCCCCCCCTCCCCCGTCCCTCCCCAGGGAGAGCATCAAAGCCCGCCCCCTCTGCTTTTCCTCCGTATGTCAGATCGAGCCGCCCCCGTCTGAAGACTGTGGCAATTATCCCACATGCCGATCCATCCATGGCTTGAAACACGCAACACCATGGGGATTCAGGGTCTTAAACCTGCTGGCGCGCCACCTTGTCACTCGACAGCGATGCTTGGTATTCAATGGCAACCTTATGTGGTTTAAAACCCCTGTCCCACCCACCTCCCGTTGAGGAGAATCGAGCCTAAAATCCATACAACACCCGTCTCCCCGTCTCCCCGTCGCCTTCGATCGTCAACGTCATTCATTCTAGCGTAACTCCTTCCAGCGTTATTGCTTCCGCTGCACCACAACTCACAACTTGTATCTGCATCACCGTGGGCTATTGGCAAATATGAATAGCTCCGAGATTTCAGTCAGGTCGCTCCTTGTAAGTGCGCCCGCGACGAGGCCTCGCTCGTATTGTGCTGGAGCTGCATTACTGATTCCCCGCGCAGATCGCCGAGTGGTGTTTGATGACGATATCCATCATTTTTGTCATTGCCCGGCTGTGGGTGCGGCACTGGCAAAGGAATTGGTCGTTTTGGATATCAGATGCCATACTTACATTCTCTATATTCCCCTTCCTCGCCTTAGTGATTGGTGATACCACCGTATTGGTGCACCATCTGTCCAAGGATGAAGGGTTGTTCGCCGTACCTGCTACGATATCCGGATGGAAGGTAAGACATGCCAAGAAAGCTTAGTGAAACAATATGCTGATTCTGCGATTAGTGGAAGTTTGCTGTGGCCATTATCTATGATGCCATGTATTACTTTCCCAGATTTAGTTTGCTCGCGTTTTACCATCAACTGTTCCCCATCACGGAACCCAAATTACGCGTATGCTTATATATTGTCATGGCTTACACAACCTTGGCATTCATCGCGGTAATCCTTCTTGATGTGTTTTGGTGCGGGTCTCCTGTTAGCCAGAATTGGTGAGTTTTGGTCACGTCGCAATCTCATTGATATTGGTGCTAACGGATCGGGGTGCTCGCCACAGGTTACCTACCACTGAATGTGCTACTTGGTTCACAGTGGACATAATTTATATCAACTGGCCCATAGGCATGCTGTCTGAGCTACTTGGTAAGAGGTTCCAGTGTGATTTTCATCCCCATATTAACATGCCGGTCTCTAGTTTTCATCTTGCCGTTCGGAATGCTGGCGAGACTAAAAGCACTACAAGGAGGAGAAAGAATCGGATTGATCTGTATATTTCTTCTGGGCTTTGCAGCTGTCATCGTCGGCATTGCCCGCATTATTATGATCACACAAGGCCTGCTGCTTTATTCTACCTGTCAGATATCCGTGCTATCCGAATTTACACATGCTGTTCGACTAACTAAAGATAGATGTGGCCGCGTTGACCGAAATGGCAACCCAGATCGTCATTACATCACTACCGGCGCTCCGGCCATTGCTCCGCCTTGGCTGGCAGAGGGTATCCAGCCAAGTAGGCAGCAATAGTGGCGGTACCAACCGAAAAGAGTCTCATGTTTCCGAATCGGGATTTGTAGCGCCATCCCTCGCAACCATTGCATAATCCCGAGAGAAAGGAGATTTGTGAGATGAAACGACGTCTTGAAGGTCAAAGAGACAGGTCATGTATGTTTTCAAAATGAATTTATTGCGCTGAGGATATGCGAGTTTGAAGACACAAGAAAACAAATAATGTTGGCCTCCGGTTCTGTGAGGTAGTCTAGATGACACAACATACAAGCCCTATATAACATATAATATAATTATGGAAATTCACTCTCTTGTCCACGGTCTGTTGCAAAACCATAGAAGCAAGTGAAGAAAGATGGGCCCCTACAATATTCTATTATACACGGGAGGGGGGCGAGCTGTTGTAGAGAAGTATGTACATGCGTGAAATTCTGAAGCTGGCACTGAGGGAACAACCCTGGAAGTGAGTGAGGGTGACGGGCTGATTTCAGTCGACTTGTTAATCGAAATACAACAGCTTAAAACGGAATGAAGCAAAAAATAGCAATGTTTGGCAATCCCCTTTCCTTTTGATATTTAGGTGAGTAAAAATCCAAAACCAGAGCCCATCCGATTACAGGCGCAGGTTTGACTCATCAGGCTAATAAAAGCAGTGGCGATCCGCAAGTCAGTTGGAAACGTGGTGCAAGCCAATCATTTCTCATATGAGCCAAATTGCGCTAACTAGGCAGAATAAAAGCCGAGGGCTGCTCATGGCTTTCTGTTGGGGCTGCTCTGCCTGCTGGGTTAGTTATGTATTGGGGTTGCAGCACTTGAGGCGCAGAGACCTCGGTCTGTTTTATTGCTGCCCAGATTCCGACCGAGTGAGTGCCTTCAAAAATTGCCCAGCGACTACCTGGTAATTGAGAGGACTAGCAGCCTCCTCTGCAATCCGCCCAAGGCGCATTTTTATAATGCAGTCCCATGCGGCGCGGTGAGCCAGCCAGCTTGTTTGTTGCCTGGGAGCTGAAGCTAGCGCGTCCTATTCAGGGCATATTTTCTCACACCGACGCTAGCGGCAAGGCGGATTGACGGGGCCACCATCACGCCCACGCCCACGCTGCCTGCGACTGGGCAGTGAGCGAGCGAGCGAGTGAGGCTGACTGCAGATGCACTGGCCTTTCAAGCCGTGTGTTACCCCTCCTCAAAAAGTAAAAAGAGACCCTCTGTCCGGATTCTCTGCAGTGTGCTGTTGATGTCCCCAAGCCGCGCCCCATGGCAGACAACACCAAAACAAGCTCGCCTGCGCAAGAGGACGAGGATGATGATGTGGTGGGCTTCGCTGATGCCCCGTTTATACACAGGCGAGATCCAGTGACGCCTGTGGTACAGCCGCCAGTCACAGTCGAGCAGGGAAATGGAACTGCTCCGAACACGCAGCAAACGAATCCTTCAGCAACTAGCTCTCCAATACAGCTAACAGGATGGAGAGATACCGCCCAGGGCCTCACGATAGTCACGGCAGTTCTCTTGCCATGGATTGCGAGCATGATATTTTCCTGGATGCCCCTTACCAGGATTTCCCTGCACGAGGCTACCAAAGAAATGTGAGTCCTTCTTTTCAAGTGCATGTCAGTCCCTTTTGATCATTTGCAAATCCTGATTGCTCTCAATCCCAGCTTAGTGAGCATCGTCGCCAGCACTACCGAAGTTGGCTTGCTGCTTCTCAGATTGGCCACGGGGTCATGCCTACCCATGGGAAAGAAACCAGGCCCGTGGACTGACATATTGGTATTCATCATAATTTTCTGCCCAATAGCTACGGGTTCATATGTCTGGGATGCATCAAACCATCTCCCATGCAAGACAGAGCCTCATGTCGCTGCATGCCGCGTTGGAGCCAGCTTCATTCGGGCTATTGGATGTTTTCGAGTTTTTGGAGTGTAAGCATCTTGAAAAGCAAGCTGAGTCTCATTCACATAGTGACAGTTCTCTAGGCTCGGGACTTTTGCAATAGGGGCATGGTGCAGCAAGCTCGTCGAAAAGCGTATGGAAGAGTTACAGAAGCTTAAGGATGCGCCAGTCGAAGAAAGGGTGTGATTTTCAGAAGCCCCATTTCAATCCTGGCCATCACAATGAGATTCTATTGTTGGTCTTGTCATGGCTTTAGGTAGTTAAGCCTTGCAGGTTGTAGCGGACATGTACTGGACGGGTTTCCCTAGGACTGGAAGCGTGTCTATTTATTCCACTAGAAAGGTGATACTATTGAGAAATATCACAAAATGAAAGTTGTACGATGTTTTGCAAAGTGAATCATGCGGCAGTGTTAAACAAACTTTTGCTATTAGTGTTCGAAAATAAAGAGAACTGATGGTCTTGATCCAAGACAGCGTGTATTTCGAAATGATTAAAAATAGAAAGGGGAAGGTGGTATATCCTCTAGTCAAATGCCCCTCCAAGTGTGTCAAGCTGGGTGCTTGTTGGGGAATTGGACGCTGAAGCCTTCGCCCTCTTCTCCTCATAGCGCTTTTCAATCTCCTCGAGACTGTGTCCTTTGGTCTCGAACATAAAAATACAGACCAATACAGTGCAAAACAGACTGCAACCTGCAAACAAGAAATAAGCTGCAAAAGTGGACTTGGCGATGAGCACCGGAGTAATCAGCGCTACAATATAGTTTGACAACTGGATGCGACGGTTAGCCAGGGTGAGAAGTTGGTGCCTCGATCGTAACTTACCCAATTCGAACATTGTGCAAGGCTTGAAGCACTACTCCTGGTCTTCTTCGGCATGCTCTCCACCGCCCATGTCCTAAAGCCAATGGCCCAAGTGAAGCTGTATGAAATCGCAAACAGATAAATCGACACAATAATAACCCATCTGCCCGCGCCATGGTCGAGGTAGACCTGTCCAGCAGCGTACAGGGATCCCATGACAACCATTAGAGTCGTGATGAGCACACCGCCGAGGATGCCGGAAGTTCGACGGCCCCAACGATCGGCGAATATTGTTGCAGGAATGGTGGCAGCCATGATTACCAGCGCGGAGACGCCGGAAGCCAGAAACGATGCGCGCTCACTGCTCAGACCAGCCTGAGTGAAGAGGATGGGAGCGTAATAGAGTACGCCGTCAATGCCACTAAACTGTTGGACTCCCAGGAAGAAACAAGCCAAAGCTGTTCTGGACCGATAGGGACCAGAGAAAGCCAAGGAAAATTCCTTGAAAGTATGAGCAATACTCTGCCAAAACGTCGCATCGGGATCCATGTTCTCGTCAGGTGAAAAGGATTGGGCCAGAAGCTCCTTTTGTTCGGCCTCATCTAACCCTAACCTAGCCACAACAATCTTGGCCTCTTCCGTTCGTCCTTTTGAAAGAAGCCACCGAGGGGACGGCGGCGTCACAAAGTAGGTCAACGACAAAACGAGACCGAGAAATGAGGCAATGGCGGGGGGCAATCGCCAGGTGATGGAAGAGGTCGAGTCCCCAAGACGCGATGACCCGTAACAGACAAAGTAACCGGTTACCAGTCCTGAGACAATCAGAAACTGAGGAAGGGCCGTCATGATTCCCCGAACACGGTATGGGGATATTTCCGACACCTGAACATAGACGTTGCTGAGGAACAAACCCTCTCCGACGCCCTTTATTAGTCTCCCCACCACAAAAACTCCCAGGTTGGGAGATCCGCATTCGATTCCTGCTCCTATGCCGTACGTGATGGAACCAAGAGCAATGAGGCTGGTGTGACCAAAGCGATGAGCCAGAGCACCTGCTATCAGAGCTGTGATGGCACCGGGAATAAGAGCCGAGGAGACGACGAGTCCGTGTACAGTTGCAGAAAAGTCACCAAACGTCTCTTTGAAAGCAACCATGGCCGTGATGGAGCCAATGCTCCCCGTGTCATATCTAGAAATGTATCAGCGGGTCTACTCCTCGATCAAATAGGTCAAATGCGAAACTTGTATGCCAGCCTCAAGGCCAAGCGGTATCCGCTTCGCGATTTGGATACCGCCCACGCTTGAAGTCGGTGTACAGCATCAACCAACCCCAATGCAACCATTCACGCACCCGAATAAAAAGGCAACACATGATGTAATTATGCTCGCAGTCACGTATAGGGGAATCTTGAAAGTCATGATTCCAAGCCAAAACGCTCTCCGTGAGGCACGATGCTATGCTGGGAGGGAGAGAGCGAGGAGCGAGCTGCCGCGCACTTGAAGTTTTAAAGTAAGCATCTATTCCTTTGCCGTGTGCGACTTATCTAAAGTGGACACCCTGCCGGCCGCTAAATTCCTTAGCATGCCCTCGACAAATGATAAGGTTTGTGTGTGTGTTCTGCATCCACAACGAACACGACCGTGGTGTGGACTCGGCACATTTTCCTTTTTTAACTCAAGCACCCAACCGCATCTCTTGCGGCAACTGCAGGGTCCTATTTCCGAGTTTATTTGGTCGAAATGGACAGGCGGGAATCTCAACAAGAGGGTCAGATGGTAGGCTAGCTGGGTTTACCGAAGATGCGCGACAAGGGGGAGGAGGGGCTTTTTTTTTTTTGCGGCGTGTGGGTCACGATGGTCAGCGAGATGCGGTGAGATTCCTCGAGGAGGGAGTCCAGTTTTGGGCCTCGTGCAGAATGGCAGTCTGTGAATTATTTTATTGCATTTTTTATTCCCACTACATACAGTTTTGACTAAATTGTGGCTAAACATAACTTGGAGCAAAAAAAAAAAAGGTTCATCTGTCTCATTACACTCGATCATCAACTAGACTATCCACAAAGCTTCTTGTGACGATCATGTTGAAGATCAACCGCCCGGAAGCAGTAACTCGGAACGCGAAAATTGGCAACCGAGAAGCACCCGCTAGCATAAACTGGGTCTCTGGTAAATACCTGAGGCAAGAGATGTGCTTGCTTACCACATGTGAAATCCCATATGGCTGCGTGGTTATCAAAATTTTACAGAGGGTCGGGGGGCCGCATAAAACTGGAGGGGGGATGTGGACGTATAAAGCACATGGCCTAGTTTCGACATTTCACATGTTCCTGCGGACGAGCTGGGCCCCTCGAACTAGTTTTTATGTACCTGAGTGGCGTTTCCATAGCCTGGGGCCCATGGCGGTTAATCTTGCCTATCACGGAAGCCAACATCAATCACCATGCGGTGTCGCAAGACGAGATAAATAATTTGCAATTTTTTTTCCCTTTTAGAGACTATGCCTAAGGCAACCCGCCACCAACATCAGGCAGGCCCATTTTATTATTGTTTACCCGGTACGGTACCCGAATGCCGGGTTCTTCTCCTCCCTCGCGAGACAACTAGCTCAAAGGAAACCAGGGAATCCACTTTGCAAACCTGCCGTCAGGCGCTAGCCTTGGCTAACGAATCGGCATTCTGACCGACCGTCGCCGGGGCGCTGTTAAAGTCGTTGTAATCGGCAGAACAAAAGTATAGCCAGCCAATGGCATTGTCAACCAGAGTCTTTACATACTTCGCCAGCAACGAAGCCGAAGCAGAGGCCCCACTGTAGTCGCGGCCGGTGAATCGATTGACAATGACTGCGCTCTGGGGCCGGTACTGGCTCGGGAAATTGCTGTTGATGGTCGCCTGGCCCTTGTACTGAGGTCCATCGCGGCAGTTGAGGCAGCTTTCGAACCCGACAACGACGTCGCAGATACCGTAGAACTCCTTTGGGGCCTTGACGCCAAAGTTGCAAATGATCGTGATGCGTTCCTTGAACGCCTTGCGAGCAAACGTGATGGCCTCGTTCAAGTAATTGAAATCGGTGGCGCACTCGTCGAAAAATATCCCATGCACAGAAATATCCGGTTTCTGAGATGTTGTCCAGTTGGCCCAGTTGGTGAGGTTGGCTTTGAGTTCCTTCATGGAGGCTTTTGCATAGTCCGTGTGCACATAGCCCACTGTTTTCGCATTCCGAAAAGCATTCAGCTGGGACACGCCGCTCTTCACGTTGACATCATCATCGCCCGGCTTGCCGCTCAGTCCAGGACCGTTGTACGGGTTGATGACGATAAGCCAGTTGATCGCGGGGTACGCTTTGATGGCTTTGAATACTGGCTTCCAGTTGGAAGCCCCATCGTTCCATTTGGCAGAAGGGTAGACATATAACGGGAGGAGAATACCCGTAGTGGAAACACAGGTGATCAGGCCAACCAAGGTGGTCAGAAAAACAAGTAATCTCATGATGTGCGTCTGGGAGTGGTTATAGAGGTGGCTAGAATCTCACTGGCGATCATCGACGAACAGGTATGAGAGTCAAAGACGAATAGGCGTACCCTGCCAGTATCTACGGCAGCGACTAGATAATTTTTGATTGAGAGAGTGCGTCGTGGGATATCCCAAGGGTTGCAAAGATTTTATCTGTCAGACGATGTGAGTGAGACAAGCCAATGTCGCGGATCATTCATTGCACCGGGTTAAGACATTAGCTGAAATGGCGCGGAATCAAGTGGTCCAAAACAGTCAGGAGGGACAGCCTTGAAACGTTATGACAAGAAAATAATAGGACGTGGTCTAGTTTTGCTTTTGACTCTTGAGCGGATTAGTGCGAATTCGCTGGCCCCTTTTCCAAGCCGTCCTCGAGAGCAGAGCTGCGTAGTATGTGGGAACCGACTTTAGTGGCAGTACGGAGAAGAAAAGAATTCCAACTACTAGACACAAATTCTGAGTTTAGAGAATTTAAAAGCTGAGTTTTAGACCAAAGGGGTCACACATCATGTGGTGGCGTTGTGTCAGAAGACCCTATCTGTGTCCAAGACCTCTTTTCTGACTAGAGGGCACAAAAACGCCCAGCCACATTCATATATGCAAATGAAGTAATCAAGCCATGTTCAAGGCAATCTTATTGTTTTTGGGTTTGTGTAGGTTGCTACTTGTACCCTTCCACACAGAGAGACTGCTCCTATCAGTATAGGATGCATCGAATAAAACTCTGCAATGTAGTAAAAGTTGAAAACGACTTCTTCTCCTAAATTACTCCGATTCTCAAATAGGTCATAAATTGGAAGGATAGCTGTTGAAGCTTGGCGAATGACCGCCCTCAGTAGTCACAAGCAGCTCTAGAAAAAGAATCACAAACGAAAATGGTTTAACTTTTTCAAACCTGAAAAAAAGACCTGTACTTGCTTGGCCGTGCATTAAACAATTGGACGATGTCCACACATACACTCAGCTGTCCTTCAAGGCTAGGCTAACATTGTATTATTAAATTACAATGAATTGTCTGATATCAATTGGAATATCGATGAAATAAACCTCTCTGCAAGGCAAACTTGCCCTCCTCTCCAAAGAATCGTTATTTTCTTTATAGCTAGTTCTTCTCTGAAGTTGCAACCACACCAGCAGGCGCCTGGACCTCATCGGCCAACGCCTTCATATCATCTTCGCCCATCTCGCCGTCCCAGCCATTCTCAACTAGGTAAGCTCGGAACTTCTCGTCATTCTGGGAAAGGTCTTCGCCTGTGACATCAGGGACAAAAAACCATGTAACGAGCATGCCAACGACACCACAGATGGCGGCAATGATAAAAGTCCACTTCTTACCGAGGTTGGTCTGGATAGGCGTGAATGCCTCAGTACCGATGGCAGCACCAGCCTTGCCGACGGCAGCGCTGATTCCGTAGCAAGTACCACGGACGCTGGTAGCGTAGCTCTCCGAGGACAAGAGGCCGAGCATATCACCAGGGCCCATGTTACCGGAGCTCATCATGAGGCCGTAGAAGATAACAAAGAGCGGGACAATCTTGATGATCTTGTCGTATGCGCATCCAATGATGAGACCAAAGACGAGGTAACCACCGAAACCGATCATCATGGTGTTCTTGCGGCCAACACGGTCGCACATCCAAGCACCAAGGAAGACACCAGGGAGAGCGATGGAACCGAGCAAAAGTTGCCACTCAGCAGTGTGAAGCAAGGTGTTGCCTCCCGTGGGTACAACTGACGCCAAGATAGTGCCAGAGAAGACGCCGTTGGGGAACGTGATAAAGTCGTACAAGAACCAAGCGCCGCAGGTTCCAAGCAACGTCTTCCAGTAGTATCGAAACACCAACTTGTATGGTACGTGCTTCTTGATGGCGCCGCGACGGTACAGCTTCGAGTTGAGCATGCGGATACGGAAGTAGAAAACGGTCAGCGGGAGGAGGATGCCGATACCGAAGCACACGCGCCAAACGGTCGAGAGATGGTTGGTGCCCGCGGCGGAGAGGACAATCATGAAGACGGATACCGCCAAAGGCCCTCCAAACGACAGGGGTAGGTTGGTGACAAGAATGAAGATGGGGCCGCGGCGGTTCAGGGCGTGCTCGTTGGCAGACTCGGAGGCAGAGACGCTGCTCGCTGGGTACTCGCCACCGGTGCCGAAACCAACCACTCCTCGGGCAATGGTCATCATCCAGAACATTCCGTCAATGGTGTTTCCGTGCGAAGCACAGGCCAAGATACCACCGATGACAATGCACAGCGTTGTCACCACAATGGCGGTCTTGCGGCCCATGTAGTCGCAGGTCAGGCCGATGGTGATTTGGCCGAGAATCTCACCAACCAGGAGTGCATTGGACACTCGGGTACTGACCGGAGAGGTGTACTGATCGGGGTATTCCTTCTTAAACAGGACGTTGGACATGGTCATCAGGTTGTTTTGGTATCCATCCGAGATCAAGGCGGCACCGGCGCACATGATGGTGAAGAGATCAGAGATGCGCTGGCGGGTGCTGGACACCGCAACAGGCGCAGCCTCAATGTCGACTTGGTTTGTACCCTCGACGGATCCATTTTTGGAATTGGTCGAGGCATCGGCCGTGTCCAATTGCATCTCAGCCATGGTTGTTGGTTGTGGATGAGCGAGGTTGGCTGTTTTCCGTTGCTGGGCCGTGATGATTGTCTGCTCAAAAGACAGCCAGACGAGAGCAGAAAAAGGAAGAAAAAAGAGAACAGCGCGATCAACCCCCAATGTAACGGTATCACATGCAAGCCCAAATGCCAATATTAAGCATATATCAGCGAGAAGGAATGGCGACTGATACGCATATCTGCGTCGACATTAGGACGCGCAATGCTTTATACCGAGCATGCATGCCGCACGCGACACAGTCGCCCGCGCAGGGGCCTGTGCCGCCGACGCACATGGCCAGGCTGCGGGAACTGGTGGACGGTGCCGATATTCCGTTCCTTGCGATATCCTCTGCCCGTCTGGGCCAATGCGACGACGCTCCACGCGGAAGTCGATCCCAAGCGGCTCTGGCAGCAACGTCGGGTCGGCGACAGATAACCGAGTTGGCCTATGAAATAGCGTTGCCGCGCCATGTGCCTCTGCGCCGGCCTGCTCCACCCCGCCTCAGCTCCACCGCGGGCTCCGTTTCCATGGTATGATGGAGCTGGGGTGAAGCAACAAAAAAACCATATCGATTTTCGCGTCTGCGTTGGTCGTCGACTCTGTGGAAAACGTGGTGGCAATCCGTCCTTTTCCATGGCAAACTGCCTGGGCTGGCAGGTTTTCGCGACCAGGATGCTTTCCCTCACCGAGCCGGGTTCCAATCGCATAAGTGGATTCGAGATGACGAAACATGCCATGCTTTTGCTTGACGCTAACACCATGATGCGAGTCCCAGGTGAACGGAAACTACTCCCGGGTTTGCATCCTTTCATTTTACTCGTTTGGCTCATCCATCCGGCTTGGCGAACCGAGGATGAAGCTCGTGGCATGTGTTTTTCGGCGAGCTTGTCCGATTCATCTCCACATAAACTGTCTCGCACTCCTTCTCTCATGTCGAGGGTTTGACAGGAGTCTACAATGCAACACAAGGATTTTCAAAAGAGAGTAGCAATAGCGCATCAGACTGAAAGATTTGTTATCGCATCCAAACTAGCCAGCAACAATAGTGTTGCGCAGCGATAGATGGCTGTGGAGTGCTTTGAACAGAAGCAGAGAACCGTTTGGGTTGCCAGGAAAGCGGATAAGGCTTGTACGACTTCGACATACCAATGAAATCAATCGACTGGTTTTGATATAACACAAGGAAAGCATCTTTAGCATATCCCTCCGGACCTTGCCGGAGGGGCGCTCGGAGAATTCGAACTACTCCCTATTATAAATACCATCCGTTATCCTCCCAGTCAACCAGCCCTTTGGTTTTGTTATATCTTGGGGCAAGGTATTTCTGGGTCTGGGATCCTAATAGCCAAAGACAATAGAATGATTGGTTTGCAGCTGCTGAGGAAATGCTCCCGCACGGGAAGCAGTGATTGCTTGCAGTGGGCTGGCATCAAAAAGTCCGTCAAAGACTTTCTCATCATGGCCTAGAAGGCAATGACACGTAAAGTGTAATCTCGCGTCCAGAATTTCGCTACCATGATAAGCGCCAATGAATTCGAAGGGGCACAGATCTCATCTTTGACTATCCCTTGAAGCCCTTTGGTCTATGCCTGTCTTTGCTCAGTTGAAGCGTTTAGCCGTAGTGCTTCCCTTGAATATTGTCCATGATTATGGGTTGTAAGCCGTCGTAAGTCGTGCGCAAGTTGTGAACACGTGGAACCAAGATCCTAACTTGGGCTGCAACTCTGAACGCCTCTGCTTCTCCTTGAACCATGCATTTCCCAGGCTTGAGGGTACTATTTTAGGATACACGTCAAATTTGCGATCGGCCATCTTATGGAAAACCAAAAGAACTATTCAATTGCTTAGGAAATGGGCATATCCGGGGCCCTCCTGTGAACTAACCTGGCTCATTCTCGTCCTCTCCAAGCTTGACTGAATATAGAGACGCCCCTAGTCATTTTCGGTACGTGCGCGACACAGCACACATTGTTGAACTCGAAGGTCGTGATGCTCCCAATGTGGACGCATGTGTGATGGTGAGGAAATCAAAATCGCTTTGCACCACAAGTGGAAACTCGACTTGATTCCAATGTTCACAAGCTTGCCAATGTGGAAATTGCTGTTGATTTACGAATACCCATAAAAGGGCGTCGAAAATGACAGCTCCAAGCCAAGCATAGTGCTGACTACGATACAAGCTTTGCCTTCGATTTTATGATGTCCTAGAACTGCAGTTAGGCAGTAAAGCGAGATCTAAGAACCCAACTTTCTGACTGTCATGCGATGTTTGAATCCCGAGGTCAAGCTAGCCGATGCGACAGAAATAATGCATGTGTCATCGGGGACAACCAGCAATACCCAGGACTTTAGTGCGGGCACAAGTGGCATAAGCAAGGTTCCCCTCATCTCAGCTTATTGAACCCCCGCGATATCGCCAACTCACTTATTTGCTGGTCAGCATCCTAGTCGGGTGCAGGGGTCAAAAGTAGGATAGGAACAAAATCCCATCAGAATTCTATCTGAAACATAACATTAAAATTCAATCATTGTACGATGCAGCCGCATACCCTTCAGCAACGCCAAAGCTGAAGGCAAGTATAACTGTTCTCCATTTCGTATATATCCCTGTTCCATCTCTTTTCCACCTGCATCGATGCTCAAAGCCACGTCCACCATGATTCGCCATGACCCTGTCTAGCTTTTCAGCTACCAAGGGCCAACGGCCCCAACACTGCCGTTGCTACAAAACAACCTTACTAGCCATACACCAACTGCAGGTGAGACCGAGGCACCCGGATAAATGCGAGCAAGCAGCATCATCTTATGCTTTGATCAACGCTTGGCCTAATTTATTGCATCAGCATGCATTCTTCTGTCATGATTTACCGACCCACCGGGATGGGCATGTTACTCTGTCTGGATATATAAACAACCCCCGCATTTGCGAACATGGGCTTTCTTGCCCACTGAAAGAAGCCTTTGACAATCACATCGATCATTGCCAATATGAAGGGCTTTCGTTTTCTGGCTCTTATGAGCTTTCTCGGAACTGCCATTGCCAGCGCGTCTCATTTTCACAAACGTGCTGAATCAGAGCCACTTCCACCCAGCAAGGACCCGTGGTACTCTGCGCCAGCGGGGTATGAGAGCACCGCACCCGGTACAGTACTACGCGTGCGAACGGCGCCTGGAAACTTGACCGATATCATCGGAAACAGTTCCGCGACCTACAATATTCTCTTTCGGACAACAGACAGCCAGTACAAGCCGGCGTGGGCTGTCACGACTCTGCTAGTGCCGGAGCTTGGCCCCGATAGCGCTGCAGCACAACTCTTTGGTCAAGCTGCCCTGCTGTCTTACCAGGTACCCTACGACTCGGTCGACGTGGACGCCAGCCCCAGCTACAGCCTTTACAGCAGTGGTGGTTCGAAGTACGCTCCTTTCGGTTCTGCGCTGGGACTGGGGCTCTTTGTTTCTGTTCCAGACTACGAAGGGCCATTGGCGTCATTCACGGCAGGAGTCATCTCTGGGCATGCAACCATTGACTCTGTCCGGGCTATTGTTTCCATCGGTCTAGGTCTAAACACGACTTCGCCTCGTGTAGCGCTCTGGGGTTACTCTGGGGGTGCCCTAGCAAGTGAATGGGCATCTGAGCTTGCTGTCCAATACGCTCCAGACTTGGCGCAGACAGGCATCATCGTCGGGGCTGCCATAGGAGGATTGACTCCCAACGTAAGCAGCGTCCTGGAGAGCATCTCTGGCAAAACCGCAGCAGGTCTGGCTCCAAGTGCCATTATGGGGATAACAAGTCAATATCCCGAGGTTCAGAAATATCTCATCTCCCAGCTCAAGCCTGCGACCAAAGACGAATTCCTGGCTGTGAGAACATACACCGCAGCCGAGGCCGGTGTTGCCTTCGTGGGGAAGAAGATTGAAGATTACTTTGTAAATGGTGCCGCTACCTTCCAAGAACCCGAGATCCTGGCAATCGTCAACCGCGACGGCGTCATGGGATATCATGGTGTACCCCCGTGGCCAATCTTTGCCTACAAATCTATCCTCGACGAGATTAGCAAAGTCTCGGATACGGATGAGCTGATTGAGAGGTACTGCCGAGTTGGAGCCAACATCTTGTATCAGAGAAATTCAGTCGGAACTCATTCAGAAGAGTATTATTACAGTCTTGAGGCGGCCGTGGAATGGTTGGCGAGTGTCTTGACTGGTACATACAAGAACACCCAAGGATGTACCATTAAAAATATTACAAACAACAGTACGGCAAGCCCGCTGAAGAGGCGCCGAGATTTGCCAAATGGTGTATTTGGTCTGCTGTAATAGGTATAAAACACGCGAAGGAAGGTAGATAATTCAATTTAATTTCAGTGATTAAAGCTAAAGACATGCTTGAACTGCCAGCACAAAATAAACAGCCCACTGCAGCAAACTCTATTGCCTGTGGAAAGCCTCAGAGGCATAGCCCCGAGTTGTGAAAGCCATGTTACCTCCCAGCCAAGTGACCATACGTCAAGTGACCAATCCAGCAGAATTGGGAACTCTCAGGGCTCCGTTCTGGAGCTATAAAGTCTTCCAGAGCAGTCACGCCTTTTGCATCCGAAGCCTGGAACATTCAAAGTGTAGCACTGAGTAAAGATGACAATGAAAGCTTGAACACTGCGAGGACAATGGCTCACTGCAACATTGCTTAGTCAGTTTACACTCATGGCATCACTCGCATGGGCTTCCTCATTGGGATATTACGTGACTAAGCCACGAAGTGAGACGGCTAAATCCATCAGCTTGGTTGGCTATGCATGAGCGATTCTCACCAGTGCCATACTTCTGACCAACTTTTGATGATGCAATCATTCCCCGTCCAATCAAGCAAGCTACGAGCCGAGAGACCCAGGTTTCTGCGGGCAGTGGTTTAGGCACGACCTGGGTCGCAATTTCTGAACAGCCACTCGCCGCCAGAATGGCCTCTTCCGTACCTCGGAAGAAACCCCGACCGCACGACGAATCGCTTCACAATCAAGAAGCAGGAGCAACAGCCAGCACCGACCACGCAATACATCTCTTTACACATGGAGATTACAATATCGGCTGGATATGTGCTCTTCCAGTCGAACGGGCGGCCGCGGAAGCCATGTTGGACCAGTTTCACGACCGATTGCCAGATACGCCCCTCGATACCAATAGCTATACTTTGGGAAATATAGGTGCACACAATATCGTTATTGCCTGCCTTCCTAGTGGACATTATGGCACAAACAACGCTGTTGCTGTGGCCAAGGATATGATGCGCAGTTTCCATGCCATTGATGTCTTATTGATGGTTGGCATTGGCGGTGGGGCTCCAACCAATTCGATCGATATACGACTAGGGGATATTGTAGTAGGCGAGCAGGTTATCCAATACGACTTCGGCAAAGTCTTACAAAATGAGAAATTCCATTCCACGAGTGTTGCCGTTCGTCCTCCGCCAGTTCTCATGACGGCTGTATCCAAGTTACAAGCACTCCACTACAGAGTTCCGAGCGAGGTGCCTCATATCCTGTCTAGTATGATTAAGCGTTATCCACAAATGTCCAACTATGCATACCCGAGGGCTCCAGACAGATTATTCCGGTCCTCTTATAACCATGTACCCTCTTCGGATACATGTAATGGGTGTGATGAATCAGAGCTTCAACACCGTGCTTCAAGAACAAGCACCAACCCAAAAGTACACTACAGCAGAATCGGTTCGGGTAATAAAGTCATAAAAGATGGAACTGCGAGAGATGGCTATGCGAATACGTTTGGTGTGGTATGCTTCGAGATGGAGGCAGCGGGACTGGTGGATCATTTTCCTTGCCTTGTGATCCGCGGGATATGCGATTATTCAGACTCGCACAAAAATAAAGAGTGGCAAAAGTACGCAGCTGCAGTTGCCGCGGCATATGCCAAGGAGCTTCTACCGTTGTTACCCATAAAGGAAGTTCAAAACACCAAGCTGGATAACAGAACAGTGCTGTATTGCCGAAATCGTCTACTAGAATCTCTCGACTTCGAGCAAAGGAAGACGCGACATGCAACTATCAAAGCTTCTCACGCGAGCACCTGTGAGTGGCTGCTAAAAGATTCATACTATATCGACTGGCTGGATCCTTCGAAGTTTCATATTCATCACGGGTTTTTATGGATCAGTGGGAAGCCAGGGGCTGGGAAATCAACAATAATGAAATTTTGTTTTACGCAAGCACAAGATGAATGGAAATCAACTCCGAATACAGCAGTTATATCATTCTTCTTCAACGCAAGAGGAGTTGACCTAGAAAAATCTGCATTGGGCATGTATCGATCCTTGCTGTATCAGCTACTTGAGAGTTTCCCGGGCCTCCAGGACATACTCGACGATGTTTTTTATTTAATTCCAAAGGATGCATACGGCAAAATCGCATGGAACACGCATTCAGAAATTGATTGGAGCCAAGAGATATTACAGGCTCTATTCAGCAGCGCCATCAAGAGGCTGGATCGCCGTCGTGTGCGATGCTATATTGATGCCCTAGATGAATGCGATGAGGAAGAGGTTCGGGCTTTGGTTGAGCACTTTGAACGGCTTGGATCACTCGCACTGCAAAATTCCACCAACTTTTATATCTGCTTTTCGAGTCGCCATTACCCCTACATCCGGATTCAAAATGGTCAGATATTTACGCTCGAAGATCATTCGGGTCATGCCGCAGATATCAGAGAATATATCCAGGGAAAACTACACGTGGGAACTAAAGATGCGGAGGAGATTCGCATCAAGATTTTTGATAAATCCGCCGGCGTTTTCATGTGGGTGATTCTGGTTATCGCTATTCTCAACAGGGAATACGAACGTGGTCGACTCTTTGCAGTCAAACGGCGACTTCAAGAGGTTCCAGCAGAGCTAAGCCAATTATTCAAGCAAATACTCACAAGAGATGGCGATAACATGGATGATCTTTTACTTTGTATCCAATGGATCATCTTTACAAAGAGACCTCTGCGGCCTGAGGAACTTTACTTCGCACTCACCTCGGGCCTGGGTTTGATCGACGAAAATATTATCGAATGGGATCCACAGTCAGTAACTGCAGAGATCATGGAGCGCTTTGTTCTAAGCACCTCCAAGGGATTGGCTGAGCTTACTAAGTCAACAACGGACAAGAGGGTTCAATTCATTCATGAATCAGTCAAGGATTACCTGCTTGACCAAGGGGGAATATACGACTTGTGGCCTGAACTTGCGAGTAATTTTGAAGCATTCAGCCATGATCGGCTGAGGTATTCTTGTCACCAATATATCAAAGTCCATCTGTCACATGTTGCTCCGACAGGCACAATATTGGACTTCGCAGGGAAAAGAGCAAGAAACTTCCCATTTCTTGAGTACGCAACATACTATCTGCTTTATCACGCCGAAGCAGCTTGTCAGATCCTACCTCAGGATACCTTTCTACAAGATTTCGAGTTTGACGATTGGCTCAAACTCCAGAATACATTTGCAGTCCTAAATATCCGTCCTTGTTCCGCCGATACAAGTTTGATGTACATTCTTGCCGAGAATAATTTCATCCACCTTGCTAGGGCGGCAATCCGTGTAAACTCCGAATCAAAGATGCTCATGGACAGCAATGCCCTAATTCCTGCTGCCTACAGGGGGCACACGGCCATGACACAATTACTCGTCAAGGTAGATGGCGCTGATATAAATGTCAGAGATGAATCCGGCCGCACACCGCTGTCGTTGGCAGCCGGATCTGGGCACGAGGCTATTGTAAAACTGCTTTTAAACACCAAAGATATCGATGCCGACTCTAAAAGCTCGTCAGGACTGACTCCGCTGTCATTGGCGGCCGAATCTGGTCATAAGCGTATTGTACAACTCCTGCTAGACAGCAAGGCTGTGGACCCGGACTCTAGAAGTATTTCGGGTCTGACGCCGTTGGCATGGGCAGTCGAGTCTGGCCACGCGGCCATTGTGAGGCTACTTCTTGACTCTGAGGCTGTCGATCCAGATTCTAGAAGCAATCTTGGTCAAACGCCGCTGTCATTAGCAGCTGAATCCCGCCGTATGGATATTATAAAAATGCTTTTAGAAGCCCAAGCAGTTAGACGTGGCGCCGGAAAGGACTACACGTCATTTATATTGTTGTTGACTCCTGACTATGGCCATAAGACATTTTTAAAGCTCTGTATAGGGATAATAATGTGGTCATATTTCGTTACCTCAACCGCATAGCTTAATCCCTCGAAGCTTCGCCATTGCCCAATATTGACGCGACATGGGCTTATGATAATAGAAGGAAAAGCCTCATATCGCTGACGGAGGTGTTTCAGGTAGGATAGCTGTCGGGGATTGGGTGTCCGTAATAAATTAGATGCTGAAATGGTATCATTCTGTGGGTAGGATAAAGGGACGCAACTGGACATGTTAGAATCATTGGCTGCATTAAATTAAGCGTGAAGTGATGTCTAGGTATAATTTTCAATACACACCTGCAATGTTCTAGTCAATCTTTTAAGTGATAAAATAATTAAATCAAGTCGGTTAGTATCATCGACAGCGCACCGCACCTGCGTGAGCCGCTGAGGTCACCAAGAACTTCGCCATGGCTATAACTGGCCCATGTGGGCCTAGCGTGTTCATCATGCGAGGATGCGCGTTTCTTCCACCCGCTAAAGATGCACATGAGTAGCGAAGACCCTTCGCTTATCGGGCGTGACCATCCCATATATCGCAGCTCTTATGTGATGGTCAAGGTTGTTATGGATAGGAGTCTCTGCGAACGATATAAGTTGCTTTTCGTGGACAAGAAGCAGCCAGGTGCAACGGAACTTGATCGTTAGACAAGGAAAATCGAATCAAAAGACGTCGATACTGGTTCCAGCAATGGAATGTCATCCAAATTCACCTCAGCCCCAGTCTCAACAGCTTATGCAATCTCGGATTAGGGCTGGCGTGAGAAAAAAGGATCAAATGGCAAGGTCGCATCACAATGAGTGGGCCCTTGCTGACCCCTATGAACGATTAACGAGCATACCCATTATGATGTGATAAGCCAGGGGGGCCGGCCATCAATGTATACGAGCTTTCGGTGAATCTATCCGGTAAAAAAAAAAGCAAACCAAGCATCTCCGCTGACCGCCAAATTAAATCTCTCCAAGTGTCAAGTTGTAGCTGAATCTCGTTACTTGACTCTGTGCTTAGCCAGGCATAGCATTCGATTTGTCCATCTTCTATTCTCCCGCGGCACTATCCAAGATCACTCTGAGCTTTTTCGGAATTCATGCCGCTGTCTTAAAGAACACATCATGCACTCATGATGTAGTTCCTAACCTGCACTGAGGCACACATGGTAGGTGAATTGGTGGTGGTAGATGATCAGTCTGTGTAGATTATTACACAATTGGAAATGATATAGAAGGTGATTTTTTTTTGGTTATCTCTTGCTTCTTGAATATGTCCAAAAGTAGGATACATCTTCTGCCTTTGAACAAAAGGCCTAACATGGCTCCCAAGTGACAAGGGGAATGCTGAGAAATATGCACACGGCAATGAGTAACAGTCAGGATTCCATGCTCCAGAATCCAAAGGTTATTTGAATGCAAAGAGCAAAATTCAACTCCGAGTTTTGGACAGGCAGTGCTTAGCTAAGCTAATTGCATCACTTGATTCAAATTTACTGCCCTGAATTCAACGTGGCAAAAATCAAGGCCGAAGCAAATTTGAGAGTGATTCTTTAAACTGTTGACGAGATGACTGTTGACTCGCGTGTCCACATTTGATTTACCAAGTAAACCTACCAATCTTCATGATGCAAGAGGTTGGTTGGGTAAGAAGAAAATGAGGACGGGGGGGTTGATTACGCCGTACTTGATTTAACCGGCATTCATTAGCGGTGGCTAATTTACTCAGTATGCTGTCCTAGAACACGAGAAGCAAATATGATGGATTCTTTGTCCTTCCGGCTGTTGGGCAAAGCAACCAGGCGGATCAATTACCAGAGAGGGAAGGAGTTCGCCAAGTCCCCATACCCCTGCCTATAGCTGCAAGTGGCAAAGGGGCAGAGGAATAAGCACGTGCGAAAGGCTTCACTAAAAGGGAAATGGGAAATGGCCGAAATGGCATGTAGAATCAGATAAGTCAACGCAATTGCATTTGTGAGTTCGGTCTCACTCCACGATTGGTTTTTAAACCTTCTTTCCCAGAGGATGGCTGTGCATCCAAGTTCATAATCTCAAGCAATGTTTCCAAATGTCTTTTTTGGTCAGCGCACCGAAAAAACCTGGTGTATCATAATGCGGCGTAGCGATGCTGGGCCGGTTGCCTAGCCCGTTGATTCCGGCCAACCAACGCACAGCTGAACCAACCACTCCGGGCTGATTCAAGGACTTTAGCCGCTGGCAGGGTACCTGAATCGCCAGCGTCCAGCCAAGTCTGTATGCGCGGGTTATCCTTCCATATCGAGGCGATCAATTGGTGACCGTCTGAAAAAAGTCAACAGTGCAGCAGCCTTATGCAAAGGCCTGAAGCTAAAGTGTCCTTGTCCTTGACTGCGGCTCGCATGGATACCGTCATCACGAATTGCCTGGATCACAGACAAGCTTTTTCTCCTATGACAGCCAAGTTCCCCGATTTCGTAGATATTTATTGCCTCATTCGAACCTTTCTAGCCGGAAGCAAAAATAGCACAATAGCGCGAGACGGGGACGCACCATGGTGGCAGGTTTAGGAAGTCGGGTCGTGCCTTGGGTGGGCCATTCTTTTGACAACACGAGGTTTGTGGATCATCAGCATGCCCTGCACGGCGCCTGCCGAACCATGCAAGGAACCCGCGGCCACCGCGATAGCCCGACTGGTTAGAAGCGCAGCTTTTCATTTGTTATCCAGGAAGTCGGGAGATGAATCAAGACATGCATGTCCTTCTGCCTCTCTTCGTGAGCGCAGCCATTTTCCTTTGAGATAAATACACAGAAACTGTCGGCGAATAACTAGACTGAATAATGGTCTGATCTTCTTCTTTTCTTTTCCATCCCCACCTCTCCACACAATGGCATTCTTAACTCAAATAGCCAAAGATGTGGACCCGGAGCGCAGATCCACTCTGTGCCCATGCTTCCGCAGGCTTCATTTGTCACAGGCCCAATGGGGAACCCGCCGATACGAGAAATCTCGGGCTTTTCGGCCTTCTTCTGCAAACCGCCGAGGCTTTCTAGACCGATCGTGGGTGGTATTGGGATGGCTTTATCGGGTCAGTCCGTCCGAGAAGCAGGGCTTCAGGGTCCCATAATTCCAGCCGCCTGGCATGATAGGCACTCACACACACTACACGCTGCCCTAAAGCGGAGAATTACTGTCGAAATATTACGACTGTGAAACTATGATTGGGTACCGGGAACCGTTTGTCAGGCACATTCTTAGAAGCGGATCATCCCATCTCGGTGTTGGTTGGATGGATGGATGGATGGATGAGAGTGTAATTAATGCTTGACTCGTGTTGGCCGCTGACAAGCCTGGTCACCGAGTAAATTCCGTCCTCACTTATATTCTCTCACGTCCTGACTTTTTGGTCTGCTTCCTCTCCTTCTAGTCTCTCCAACCGTTTGACTCCTGTCTCCGTTCAGCCACTCGCTCTTCTCTTTTTGTTATCCAACCACCGTCTTTCGTTTTAACAACAATAATAATACTTCACAATGAAGCACACTCTTGCTCTCTCCCTGCTGCTCGCAGCCGGCTCCGAGGCCGCCGCCGTCGCTCCCCGAGACACGGGCTGCAAGGACGTCCACATCTTCCTCGCCCGCGGAAACAACGAGCCCTACCCCGGCCGCCAGGGCAAGCTGGTCAACGCCATCTGCAACGGCCTCGACAGCTGCGACTACGAGGACATCAAGTTCTACAACCCTGGCAACTCCAACTACTGCACCGCCGTCTCCGAGGGTTCCGCCAACGGTGTCTCCCAGATCGAGGCCTACAACCAGAAGTGCCCCAACTCCAAGCTCGTCATCAGCGGCTTCTCCCAGGGTGGTGATGTTGCCGGTAACGTCCTCGGTGGTGGCGGCGGTACCGTCTTTGGCTGCCAAATCACCGCCAACACCCAGGTCCTGGCCAGCTCCACCGCCGGCAAGAAGAGTAAGTGGCCATTTTGAATCAAATAAACAACATCTGCCGGTGATACCGTGCTAACATGGATGCTTTCTTAGTCGTTGCTGGTCTTTTCTTCGGTGATGTTCGCCACACCGGCAAGCAGTCCTACAACGTCCTTGACGGTGCCCCCTACGATGGTGTCGCTCCCCGTGCCTCCGAGGGCCTCCAGAACCTCGCTGCTTACGGCGATGCTCTCCGCTCTTACTGCCCCAAGGGCGACCCCATCTGCGCCAAGGGCGACATCACTGCCGACCACCTGAACTACTTCGACCTTTACAGCGAGGACGCCGCCCAGTGGGTTCACCAGCGCATCAAGGCTGCCGACGGCACCGCTGCTTCATCCTCCGCCTCTTCCGGCGCTTCCAAGACCAGTGCTGCCGCCTCTCACGGCATCACCGCCGTCCCCACCAAGGGCTGGTCCAACAGCACCTCTTCCGTCACCGTCCCCGCCTACGGCAACGACATCGACACCATCACCTACAAGCCCGTCGATGCCGTCACCACCGTCACCGAGGTCACCACCGTTACTTCCGACTGCCCCTCCAAGGGCCTCGTCTACACCCAGACCAAGACCGTCACCGTCGAGTGCCCCATCTGCCAGTACGTCTCCTCGTACACCAAGACGGCCACCAGCCCCGGCTCCCAGCAGACTGGCGGCAACGGCGGCTCTCCCAGCAAGACGGTCCCCGCTGCCTCCGCCAGTGTCACCGTCCCCGTCGGCGGCGGCTCTTACAGCCCCAGCAACCCCAGCAACGGCACCGTTACTGGCGGCCTCTACGCTCCCGGATCCTCCTCCAAGCCTACCCCTGTCCCCAACGTTCCCCAGGTTGGTGTCAGCGCTGCTTCCGCTCACCTTCCCCAGCTCGGCGGCCTGCTCGTTGCCGTTGCTGCCCTTCTGGCTCTCTAAACAACCAACCTCAAATAAGGAACGAGGCAATATAATGATTGAAACGACATAGGTAATACTGTGCGTGCCTTTCTCTTCTTGGGCAGGGAGCATCGTCCCTACTAGCGTAATAGCATTTGTTTAATATGTATATATTAGCCTCGCATGGATCACAGTGTAATGTTGGCGGTTTTCATCAAGCGATTTTCACTTCTATAAATGAACATAATCTTGACATATCAACCATGTTTGCGTGTTAGTAATATGTGTCGTGGTGGGCTAAACCAAACAGGTTTGTGATAAAACGTAGTGCAA
Source organism: Calonectria leucothoes (assembly GCA_002179835.1). NCBI lineage: Eukaryota > Fungi > Ascomycota > Sordariomycetes > Hypocreales > Nectriaceae > Calonectria > Calonectria leucothoes. Next base: position 29,628 of record NAJI01000417.1, read on the forward strand.
CTCAGATTGGTATAGTTCAAACCTGACATCACTGTGCTTGAACATTCCTGATCGGCTACGGGTAATGATGGATTTGAATAGTTTAGGATACAAGGTCTCATTCATTTACACGCGCTCACTTAGCTACTCTAACTAGGCAGGAATCTTGAAGCCCGAGGAACGTAGCTTCTGGAACACTCCCTGAGGATCATACTTCTTAGATACCTGCTTGAAAAGTTTGACAGACTCAGAGCCGTAGTGCTTCAACGGATTCTGATCTCCAAGCGCATAGTTGAGATACTCCCAATTCTTGTTCGCATCAATCTTGTCAGCGTACTTGTTGATCGAATCCCTGAACTCCAGCGTAAGGGGAGCAATCTTGTCTTGGTTCTTGGCCGTATCAACCGTAACGGCAATCATCCACATGATGGTGGGTCCATCTTCGACGACGCTCTCCAAGCCCATGGCATTTCCGCCAGACTTTCTCGAATGGGCCACAATGGATTCAGTGACAGGCTGGAATTGGAGAAGAACGTTGAATTCCGCGCCTGGGGCGGCCTTCTTCATCTTATTCACATATTCCTCATGCTTCTTGTAGGCAAATTTCATGATACGAATGTCATTTGTCGTCTGGCCAACCATCCAATTGGCACTAATTGTCTGTTAGCATCATCCAGACGTCTCTTAGATCTTTCAAGGCTTACTAGAGTCCAAGAGGAGTAGGCCCAGTGAACTGGGGGACCAGTTCCGAAACCTTTCCTGTGCTGAGGGTATTTGAGAGGTTCTTGATCGACAACACCTCGTCAAAGGCAGGGGCCGAGGCAACGGCATCGGAGTTGGATAGGACTGAAATGAGAACACGCTCCTTTCCGTTGTACTGGACAGCGGTGATGATTTGTGAGGCCGGATCCTTGTCCATGTTCTCGGCAAAGTTCAGGTATCCCTTGGATACGGCATCGAAATCGGACAGGTTGTACGCGATGAACCCTCCCCAAAGCTTGTTGGACTCAAACACATCTATTGCCAAGTCAGCATAGCTTCAGCACGGAGCACAAAAGAAGGGAGCATACTCTGATCGATGCGAGTGACAAACCCAAAGTTGCCAGAGCCGCCCTTGAGAGCTTTCCACAGGCTTGGGTTCTCTTTTTTGTTGGCATTCACAATCTGGCCGTCGGCAAGGACAACTTCGAAATTGGCTACCGCGTCGCAAGCCCATCCGCGGGCGTTTGAGTGGAAGGAATACTAAATGCTTCGTCAGCAACACGAATCATGATTGCATCAGCAGAGTAAGCAACATACACCTCCGCCAGTGGTGAAACCACCAACACCAACCACCGAGGCTCGTCCACCGACCGCAGTCACACCGTACGGGTCAAGCGCCTTGTATGTTTCGCCCCAAGTCGAACCGGGTTGGATCGAAGCAATCTTCTTCTTGGAGTCATACGTCGTGGTGTTCATGTAGGCTAGATGATGGTTAACTTCGTAGAAGTAGACTGGTATCGACAACGCTCTTACTAAAGTCAACCGTGATGCCATCTTTGACACCATTGGCCCCCTTCCAAGCGGAGTGCGCTCCACTGCGCATGCCGAAGGGGCATTTCTTCTGAGAAATCACCTTTGCAACCTTGGAGACATCCTTGGTGCTCTCGGGCAAAACCATGCACCAAGGTGCCAAAGCTGCGTTGGCAGAGTAGTATGTCTCGAGTCGTTGCTCATACTCGGCGCTGTTTGGCGAATAGACTTTGCCTTTGAGCTCCGGCACTGCGGTCAGGGCAGAACACTAAAGCTTGGGTAAGTCACCAACGCAACTAGATGAACAATCAATGAATACGTACACAGCGATGAGAATCAGACGTGGCGGCTGCTGATGCGCACACGGCGAGCCCCAAGACACCGAGAACAGAGAGGCCCATGTTGACGGGAATAAATGGAAGCAAGCTAGAACGGGCTGTTGAAGCTGGTGGCTGCCCCTCTAGATTAGTGCAATCTGGGTTACTAAAACTCAAAAGACAGGTCGGCCTCGCGACGTCAGTCACTTATAAAGACCGGTCCAGCTGGCATGCCAAGCATTTCGGGGAGAGACGATGCTTGTGGGCCTCAAGGCTGAAAATTAGCGGAGAAAGTGGACCGCATATGGATTCATTCATGTGCGTGTCGGTGTGCATCTTGATCTTCTAATACCCACTTCTACGCGGGGTGATTGACGCGAGAGGAGTTTAATGGGACATTCGGGGTTGTGTTCTTGTACATGGCAGCTTGCTCCATAGAGTACTAGAGCCTACACGAAAAGCAGCCAGTCATTCTTTGATATTTTAGATCAAAATACATTCTCCAGACAATTCCAGGTATACGCGAATCTGGCAGCTATTCCGAGATGCATCGCTGGTGCCGAGAGAAACTAGAAGATCAACCAACTTTGAAGCTGAAAACTTGTTAGCTCAAAGAAGCAACAAGCGCGTGGATCGCCGGCGACCAACACCATCCACGTCCCGCCGCCAATGTCCAGCTACAGTGGAGGCAGCGAGGTAATTACAGGATGCCCTTTCCCCAGAGACTAGTTTTTCTGGGCCTATGCGGCGGCACACGACAGGATATTCTGATTTGCTGTTATCAATCTCTCGCCCAGCACGGCTTCATGCAGAGGAATATTTCCGCCGCAGAGCGGCGCTACGTGTGCAGATGAGGTCTGTTGACTATCTTTAGCGCTGACCACGGCATCGCTTGGCAGCTCGCCGTGGCTTGGACACTTAACCGAAGTGAGGCCCATGATGCGCTGGAGATCGACGGCGCACACCCGTCATGCAAGGGCAATCCCGGGGCAGCTGAGTCGGGGAATCGGATGCGGCCAGCTAGTTGAACCAATTGATAACCCGTGATGGGCACGATTCCTTCGGTATCTGTCCGGCACTGCCTTTTCACCCGCTCTGCACAATTCGTATGTGTCACCATGTAATTCTAGCTCGCTTCCGTGCTCCCGCAACGCCACACTGTTTCATGTAGACATTGCGCCATTCAGCTCCCCAGAAACGGTAAAGTGAAAGAACAAAGGCCTGGCAACTCCTTGCGGTGGATTTCTTATATGGATCAAGACGCCTTGCATTATTCTAGTTTGCTATTGTCGCGAGTATTGAGATAGTAAATGTCGCGCTGAGCAGGGTTTGTTTCGTTGCATTACATCTTGTGCTTGCCTCTCCAACTGTGCTACTATTCTGCGGTGCAACGATAATTCTTCCGAGCGTTTGTACCATGTACTTCAAATTCTGCACTACCGACAGGACCTCGTATTTCGAGCCTTGTATAAGAGACAAATCGTGTGACTGTTGGGACACTTTTGGCCTAACTTTATCAGCTGTCATTCTAATGCGCTTACCCTGTAGGCATTGACTTCAGCCTCATCAATCACACGCTTCATCTTTAGACTTACCACAACCTCTGCTTAGACATTGGAAGACTTTTAGTAGCAGTCTAAAACTTGCTTGGATTTGTGAAATCCGTATTCTCTCAGGCCTTGGCTTCAAGACCCACTCATGGCTCGGCCAAGAATGGGGCAGCTATCTGTACGACATTAGGACCACCATCAATTAGATTCTTTGCATTCTTTCAGGGGAACAATCATTTTATCAACAAGAAGGAAATTAACTAGTGCGACCCTGTGGCACATTGGAGCCTGAGGATCAAGAATTACGAGCCGGCATTTCGACAAACAATTGCGCATTTGCACTTTTAAATTTTAGGCTCCTGTGTGTGCGCTACCATACAGCCTGATGAGGCTGTCATACTTTACTTATGGGCTACGCTTACGCCATGAGTAGGGAGAATCCCAACTTCGACTTTTCATCTCATACTTGCGATTTTACGTATCGATTGCGAAATAAGTCAAGAACTTCCCGCAGACTCCTAGTGAGCGACATCATGCATGGCTCTCGCGTTGGCTCGGGTTTTGTGACAAAGCCCTTGGGGAAAAAGAGAATTGGCCCTAAGCCCGTGATTTTGAAGAGTCTATTTTCTTGGAGAAGATCTTCATTCTTTTATCTCAGCTTACTGCCAACATCTTCAATAAGAAGATTTGTCATTTTCCTCCTCAGCCATGCATTATTTATGGACCTATTTGTCCATGTTGCCGTTTACATCTATGTTTTCAATTTGGCAAGATGGCTCCTGGATATACTTATAAATTCCCTGATTCGCACCAAGATGGGAAAAAGGAATGATGGGTTTATTTGGGCGGTGAGTCTACGCTGCGTTGACGAAGATTTCGCCACGTCACCTTATGTCTACACATGTCTGAGGATGAGGATGGCTCCAATAATTTGGCTAGATTTCAAGATGCCTTTGCAATTAATACTCTAGCTAATTTGGCTCAAAGCAAACAAAATTCCTCGAACTATTCACCTGGGCTTATGAAGTAGTGGAAAGAATTAAAACGGCACAGAACGCAGACAAAAGGAAAAAAAACGAAAGATTAGACAAAAAAGAACAAAAGAAACAGCAGGTAAGGAAGAGAATAAACAAGCTAGTACCAGTGGATGTCACTCAACATTGCTTCCCCAGGGATTGCTAGAGAAAATACGAAAAACTATAGCATGGCCAAAGGATAGCCTGGTTGAAAATACAGACGAGTCAACACTTCCTGACTGGATTTGGGCGTCTTTTTGGGACGGATACAAGGAGCTACCATTTTGTCGTGCCCGGTTTTGCCAGGATTATAGGGAGACATGGAAGAGGAAGTACCCAGATTACATGATCACGATGTTCGACAACTACGGGCAACGGATCGATGTTCCCTGTCCTCCGCCAACAGCGACCAACGACAAACAATTGTTAGAGCACTTGAAACTTTTCTATTGTTTATATCTTTTTCGGCAAGGCATGTTACGAGCGCTCACTCCTAAAGCACTTTCCAGGATCGACATAATTGAGGTATCTCCTGCCATTTTGACCAACAACTCGAAACCTTCAGTGTATTTAACAAAATGATAGCTCATCAACGGTCGAGTTGCTGGGCGATACGTCAAAACACTCGATCTTGGTTTCGACGGCGGCAGGGAAATCAAGTACTTTCAGGACCCCTCTGGCCAGGAAGCTGAAAACGATATAGTTAACGACCTGCTGGAAAATGGCGTCTATCGTCACACAGTATCCCAAAAGTTTACTCATGAGACTTTCAAGCAACAACTCAAAGCTCCGGCAGAAGAGCATTTACGAGTGGCAGACAATTCTCCAGAAGAAGAAGATTCTCCAACACCGGACGGCTCTGGGGAGGACTCAGAAAAGGAAGGGACTCAAAAGACGTCTCAAGTCGATTCCAAAAAACATGAGAGCTCAAATATGGTGCGAGGTCTCAACATGAGGAGTACCTGGCATGCAGGAGCTGCAACCATGGCCATACTCACTCCCACATTCGCAAGCATGGGTGATGGTGGCATGGCCAATCCTTGCAGTCAGGAAGTACGGGGCCGACGTACAGGATAGCATACAGACGGGGAGTGGTGTTGCAAGTTACATTTTAACTACAGGTTTGTGAGCTCCATCAAAATAATTACGAGAGTGACTAACAATATCTGCGCAGGCACTCTCCTGGTAGCTATGGTCGCTTTGTACGACCAAATATCGACTATTGCTGCCGCAACTGCTGGTGGTGCTGTTATCGCCACTGACCCGGTAGTCCCACAAGGACTTGGCATCGAGGCTGTTGAATAGTGATATCTATCTCAATTATACTTTTTTTTCTCAAGTTCAAGCACGACCCTGACGTTTTTGTGAGCATCTTGGTCCGTCCACAGGGTGATTGCATTTCGCTGTCGCGCTGTCACAGGCTGACACAGCCTAAAAATGGTGCCCCCACCACCCAGAGTCTTGGCCATGACAACCCCGCTAAACGTCAGGTGGCTGTATGAGCTCACAAGCGCCCAGCACCTGACGTTGGTCGCATCGTCACTCTCATTACTATTCAAGACTGCTGGGCTGAATCGTGTATAAAGTCCAGACAGCGTGCGCATCATCTCTTTTCTTTTTGGATGCAACTGGACCGAGAACCAACGCGCAAATGACTGACCCAGTCGACAAATCCCTCCTCGATCGCCTTCAGGCGCTGCGAGGTGGCAGCAGCTCAAGCACAGTGAGAAGCACGCCGACAAAGTATACACATCTTAGTGTCTGGACCATAGGGAATGCAATGCACTGACACCTCGCTAGGATCTCAATAGATCCCATAGAACGCCGGAGGACTCCGACGCGAGAGGAGGCTCTCGCCGCCCGCCTCAAGTCACTGCGGGATCAGGATTCCACGCCACCACCGGCAAAGTCATCACCTGCTGCAAGCAAGCCATCCGCCACCCCGGCACAACCCAGCGCCAGCCCAGCTCCTGTGAAATCTGCGCCGCCAGAAAAGCCTGGAAGTTCAGGCGAGGAGGAGGACATTGACGCAGCTTTCCAGACGGATGACCACCTTCTGGAGGAACTACTGGGTGACGTAGGCCCAGACGAGGGATTCCACGTCGAGCCCAGCGACGCCCAGGTCAAAGCACTCCTGGATGAGCTGGCCGACTCCATCCCAAAGGACGTCGATGACGATGCCAAGCACACCACCTCAGAGGAGCGGGAGATTGATCCGGACGACTCGGACGACGAGGGCATGAAGCGCGAGGTTGACGATGTCCTGGCCAGGTTTCGCGACGAGCTAGAAATCGAAGGAGCGCACTCCGACGATGAAGAAGCCCCGGAGCCTGAATCCCACGACGCCTCCGGCGGATCCAACCAACCCCTCCCCTCCATCGAGGGCGGCTCGCCCTTCGCCCTCCCGGATCTCCCTTCAGACCTCGCGGACCTGCCCCCTCCGGAGCGCACTGCTCGCGCCGCTAGCACCGACCTCGACGACCTGACAGCGCGCATGGCCGCCTTGCGCAGCTCCGGCACGCCAAGCGGCGGCGACGACGTGTTGGACAGGCTCCCAGACGTGCCCACGGGAGCGCCGTCCAAAGCCCGAGCCAAGAGCGGCTTCAAGCGTCTCACCTCGCGCACCAACTACACTGATGACGACGTCGACAGTTGGTGCACCGTGTGTCTCGAGGATGCCACGCTGCGGTGTCTGGGCTGCGACGACGATGTTTACTGCGCGAGGTGTTGGCGTGAGATGCACATTGGGCCGCAAGCCAGCTTTGATGACCGCAGTCACAGGGCCGTGCAGTTTACGCGGGACAAGAAACAGGAGAAGAGAAAGGTGGCCATTGGCGCATCGTGACAGCAAAACAAAACAACTCAAATTTCCATACCAATCTGTTATCCCTATCCCGTGTTATATGACCAAAACCTCCGACTCCGCAACCCGAAAATGCAAGTTCCACGACGCAAACCCAGATATGTACCCAAAACCTCGCTTAAACTCCAGGCCAAAAATCCATGCGTAGCTGTCTCTTAAAATCCATGTGCATCATCCGTGCATTCCTCCGCTCATATTTCAACCAAATATTCCCATCAGACTCCTGTGGCTCGTGACCCATTCCTATCGTTGCTGCCCGAGCTGGTTCTGGACCCAGTCTTGCCCCTAACGTCCTGCCAAGTAGCGCCAAACCGCCTTCCAGTCGTAGCGAGAAGGCTCTCTTCCTCGTCAGCCTCGGCCTGTTCGTCAATTTCTGACATGTTGAGCTTGGGGGTGCGGAAAATGCTTGTAATGAACACGACGAGGAATACTGCCAGGAAAGCAAACTGTGCCCAGAAATCGATGAGGCCAAAGAAAGGCCATGTGATCGTAATCCGATTCAAAAACGTCGACATCACGGACGGAGTGCAAACATCCTTGGCAAACTTGTACTTGAGCATCTCTGAGCAAGGTTGAATCAAATCCTTGTGGTTTCGACAATCGGGCTGGAGACCTGGAAAACTAGGCTCGTTGGCGCAAAACATCTGGGTTCCGTAGATGGCGTACTGGGGCGCCACGAACATGGCGATTCCGTAGTTTGTAGCAAGGATGATAAGACCAAGCATAACAGTCGCAATGAGTAGTGCTTGAGGAGCTGTTCGGCCCTTGCGGATTTGAAAGATGCGAACCCAGAGAAACCGGATACCAACCGTTGCGACACCGGAGATGGAGCTGCTGAAAAAGAACAGCACCAAAAGGGCCATCAGGATGTAGTCGATCGGGAAGACCTTAGCTGCCTTGACAAAGATGAAGTTCATGGGCTGAAAAACGTGAATTTGACCCAAGATGTAACCACACTTTCGCTTGCAGATGGAGTTCTTGGCCTTATCAATGCCAGTGATCAACATGGAGACCCAGATAAGCACTGAGAGGGCAAGCAGCAAAATACCACCCAGCATCTTGATGGGTCGGAAGAGAGCACAGAGTCTGAGCCAGAACTGGTAAATCTTGCTCTTTCCTTCTCCCTGGGCTTCCGCTGCTAATCTCTCTCGACGCACCAACGTTTGCTCCTCCCTCGCCAAAGCGTCCAGCTCTCGTCGGTCCTTTCGTGACATCTCATCCTGGCGACCAGCATTGCGCATCTCAAGCTGTCGCTGGCGTTCGCGATTCTGCTCAAGCTGCGACGCGGTTGTCTCGGATAGCTGTGGGGCGGAGATGGAGGGCGCCGACTTGATGAAGGAGATGGGGAGCAGCGCGAGACCAGCGCCGGTGTAGACCACGTAGAGCAGGATTCCAAGAGTGACCAAAAGACCAAGGGCAAATGTCAAGGCCTTTTCTCCATGGTTCTGAGCAATGAGCTTCTTGAAGTAGTCAAGGTCCCAATGCGCTTCTGAGTCGTCGCCGGCGGCGGGGACAAAGAAGCCAAGGAGGAACAGGATGACGACGAATGCGATAAAGAAGAGTGTGTATTTAGCCGAGGCCCAGAAGCGACTGGCGAGAGAACGACCTTCCTCAACCTCAATCTCATCGTATTCTTCGTGCCAAAAGTAGGCAAATGGAATGACGACAAGACATAGAAGCGCGTCGAAGCTGTATAGAGAGTAATAAACGATTGTGAGCGTCAAGAGAATCTCGTCGATCCGTTCGGGTGTAGCCCAGTCCTTTTTAGCGCCGAGTTTGGATGAGCTAGTCGCGGAAACGAGGGCGATGTCGACAGGGAGCAGGAGGACGGTAGCGAGGAGAGAAGTCAAGCTGACAATGGCGACGATGCTAACGACGGCGGAACGGTCTCGGGGTGTTTGCCAGGTGAAGGTGGTGATGATGGCGGCGACCAGGCAGAGTGCGACAGCAACGGCGTAGGCGACCCAGATGAGACTGGTCTGAACAAGGCCTGCCGCGGCCATGGTGAGGGTGATGTTGAATCTGAGAAGAGCGCGAATGCAGGTCTCAAGGGTCGAAGCAAGGGGCGGCGATATTTGTAGGAGGAGAGAGTTCAAGGGTCCAGGCGAAAGGTTTTGTTATTTGGTGCGATATGATAGCCGAGCTCCAAGCTTGGAGCTTAAGATACGATACGAGATCCGAAACACAGACTATGCAAAGGCGCGCTGGCAAGCGACGGCGTCATCAGGCATGAACGGCAGGCGAGTGTCGGTGAAGGCGCAGGTCTGTTGTGAATGCACTGTCCACAAGAATTGGCAAGGCGAGGGCAGCAATGCAGGCATCCCCAGAACTAGATATTTGGAGAAGCATGTGTCTGTTTTTCGTGACGCAATCGATTTGCCAGGAATCCAGGCTGAGTGGAGGCGACGCTAAAGACACCCCTGGCGCATCAAGCAGGTCCATGCCTAGTCCCCTGCGATTCGCTTGCTAGGGCGTCCTCCCGGGTACCTCGGGGCCTGATCTGGCGCGCGTTCTGGGCCACCACAGCTCTGTAGGTACCTGAAGCAACAAGGCCCTGCCGGAGGCCGGAGGCTGTTTGATCCGGTAAGAAGCTCGAGCCTGGAACCATTCGCGACATGCAACAAAGCTGCAGCTATCGCGACGACGAAGGCGACGAGGTCCAATCCGCCAACGGTGAATACCAATTTCCTCTGGGCTCGAGCTCAATCTCCTTTTGCGAAAGCATGGTCTTGCAGACATGCAGGCCTACACCGAGCTCGCGGCTCCCTCAGCCGTCACCCACTCCCTAAGCCTGCCTCTTACGTCTGCCGCCGCCACAAACCTGGTTGTCGCAAAAGGATCGCTGCTCCAGATCTTTGCCACGAAAGCAATCTCCGCCGAGCTTGACGCCCAAAACCAATCCTCGCAGGTCCCCAAATCCGAGCCCGAGTTCGACCTTAGAGCAAACGACGATGATGGTCTCGAATCGTCCTTCCTTGGTGGGGAGTCGATGCTGGTGCGCACCGACCGAACAAACAACACGAAACTCGTGCTGGTCGCAGAGATTCCGCTGGCCGGTGCCATAAGCGGGCTGGCCAGGCTGAAGATTAAGAACACAAAATCGGGGGGCGAGGCGCTCCTGCTGGCGTACAAGGCTGCTAAGATGTGCCTTGCCGAGTGGGATCCCGAAAAGAGCACTCTCGAGACGATTTCGATACATTACTACGAAAAAGATGAACTGCAAGGCGCGCCTTGGGAGGTGCCATTTGGTGAGTACCCAAACTATCTCGAGGCCGACCCCGGGAGCAGATGCGCCGCCTTCAAGTTCGGGTCACGGAACCTTGCTATTCTCCCATTCCGGCAGTCAGAAGAAGACTTGGAGATGGACGATTGGGATGAGGATCTCGATGGGCCGCGGCCCGTCAAGGAGCCCACTGCAGTCGCCAATGGAGGTAGCGACAGTCTAGAAGCAGCGTATACACCTTCGTTTGTCCTTCGTCTCCCTCTGCTAGATCCTAGCCTGCTCCACCCAGTGCACTTCGCCTTTCTGCATGAGTATAGAGAGCCCACCTTCGGTATCCTCTCGTCTAGTCAATCGTGCGCCCACTCTCTAGGCCAGAAAGACCACCTCACCTACAAGGTCTTTACTCTAGATCTGCAGCAGCGCGCATCGACCACCATCCTCTCAGTCACAGACCTTCCCAGAGACCTGTTCCGGGTCATTGCCCTGCCTGCACCAGTAGGAGGCGCTCTATTGATTGGTCAGAATGAACTGATTCATGTGGACCAGTCTGGCAAGGCCAATGGAGTTGCAGTCAACGCAATGGCAAAGCAGATCACTTCATTCAGCCTGACAGACCAGGCCGATTTAGACCTCCGATTGGAAGGATCCACTGTTGAGCAACTTCAGATAGAAAATGGAGAGCTCTTGTTGATTCTAAATGATGGTCGATTGGGTGTCGTGTCTTTCCGTATTGACGGTCGCACAGTCTCGGGCATCAGCATCAAGCTGGTTCCTGTAGAGAATGGAGGAAACATTGTCAAGAGCCGGGCATCTTGCACCTCAAAGCTCGGGAAAACAACCATGTTTATTGGAAGCGAGACGGGTGATCCTGTTGTCTTGGGATGGTCCAGAAAACAAGGACAAGAGAAACGCCGCAAAGCTCGAATCGTCGACCCTGATTTGGCTTTGGATGTGGAAGACTTGGACCTCGACGATGATGACGATGACGAGGATGACGACTTGTACGGAACTGAGTCTGCTGCGGTAAAACAACCTCAGGCCTTGAACGGAGCGGGCAAATCGGGCGAGCTAAGCTTTCGAATCCATGACAGTCTACTGAGCATTGCCCCTATCCAGGAATTCACCTGCGGAAAGGCGTCTTTCCTCCCTGATAGTGAGGAGGCAAAGCTTTCGGATGGTGCCGTGGCCGATTTACAGCTTGCCTGCGCCGTTGGTCGTGGCAATGCTGGCTCTCTTGCAATCATCAACCGCAGCATCCAGCCCAAGATTATTGGCCGCTTCGAATTTCCGGAAGCACGAGGATTCTGGACCATGTCTGTCAAGAAACCCATCCCCAAGTCGCTTGGTGCCAATGTGGCGGCTGACAGCGACTACGAAACGTTTGGGCAATACGACAAGTTTATGATTGTGGCCAAGGTAGACCTCGACGGTTATGAGACGTCGGATGTGTATGCGCTTACGGCTGCGGGTTTTGAGACACTCAAGGAGACTGAATTTGATCCAGCGGCTGGCTTCACTGTCGAGGCCGGGACTATGGGCAAGCAGATGAGAATCGTTCAGGTACTTAAATCTGAAGTCAGGTCCTATGATGGAGGTGCGTTTAGTGGAACAGGGTTCGCGGAATGGAGGAGGCGCTGACACAATTCAGATCTTGGACTTATCCAAATTTTACCAATGCTCGACGAAGAGACTGGTGCGGAGCCAAGAGTCACTGGCGCAAGCATCGCAGACCCCTACCTCTTACTCATCCGAGATGACAATAGTGCCTTTATCGCCCAGATCGATGGCAACAACGAGCTTGAGGAGATTGAGAAGACTGACAACATTCTCCTAACTACAAAATGGCAAGCCGGGTGTCTATACACGGACACTAAGGGCGCTTTCCAAGCCACTTCAAGCGACAAGGGCGCCGAGGCTGAAGCGAAGATAATGATGTTTTTGCTAAGTTCGACAGGAGCTCTCTATGTAAGCCGATCCTATCTAGGTGCCAGCGAACGCGAACAACGCTGACAACTTGCAGATATACGCTCTTCCCGACCTCTCTAAGCCTGTATATGTCACTGAGGGCTTGTCTCATATTCCTCCTTTCCTTTCCCCTAATTATACCCTTCGTCGCGGCATGGCTCGCGAGTCGCTTCGCGAAATCATGGTTGCCGATCTTGGAGATTCTGTATCACAATCACCGTACCTCATCGTAAGTTCTGACGTTGACCGTGATCCCTGAGATTTATATCTAACACTTTCAGCTCCGCCACGCCACTGATGACCTCACCATCTATGAACCTATCCGTTACCAACGTGAGGGTGATGAGCACTCGCTCAAAACATCTCTTTCTTTCAAGAAATCATCCAACGCCGCCTTGGCAGCAACCCCAGTCGAGACTGCAGGCGATGATACTGTCCAGCAGACACGATTCGTCCCTCTCCGGGCATGCGCCAACATTAATGGCTACAGCACAGTCTTCCTCCCCGGGCCATCTCCCAGCTTCGTCATCAAGTCGAGCAAGAGCATGCCGCGAGTCGTCGGTCTCCAGGGTCTCGGCGTGCGAGGCATGAGCTCATTCCATACTGAAGGTTGTGATCGGGGCTTCATCTACGCTGACAATGAAGGAATCGCTCGTGTCACACAGCTACCCCCAGATACTAATTTTGCCGAGTTGGGTCTCTCGGTCAGAAAAGTGCCCCTGAACCAGGACGTGCGCGGAGTGGCATATCACAATCCCACAGGCACTTATATCGCAGGCTGCATGTCTTATGAGCCTTTTGAGTTGCCCCGTGATGATGACTACCACAAGGAGTGGTCCAAAGAGGCAATCGCATCCCCACCTACCATGGCTCGCGGTGTGCTCAAGCTCATCAGCCCCGTCACCTGGACGGTCATTCACGACCTGGAACTGGAGGCCTGTGAGTCCATTGAGTGCATGAAGACATTGCATCTGGAAGTGTCCGAAGAGACCAAGGAGCGTCGCATGCTCCTGGCTGTGGGCACAGCGGTCTCCAAGGGTGAAGACTTGCCTATTCGTGGTCGTGTTCACGTCTTTGACATTGTCACCGTCATTCCTGAACCAGGCCGACCCGAGACCAACAAGCGCCTTAAACTGATCGCGCGCGAGGACATCCCCCGTGGCGGTGTCACCGCCTTGTCTGAGATTGGCGCCCAGGGTCTCATGCTCGTGGCTCAGGGGCAGAAGTGCATGGTTCGCGGTCTCAAGGAGGATGGCTCCCTACCGCCCGTGGCCTTCCTCGACATGAGCTGCCACGTCACCAGCGCTCGCACTCTACCCTCGACGGGATTGTGTCTGATGGCCGACGCCTTTAAGGGGGTGTGGTTCGCAGGCTACACTGAGGAGCCTTACACGTTCAAGATTCTAGGCAAGAGTCACGGCCGACTGCCACTAGTCGTAGCCGATTTCTTGCCCGATGGCGAAGACTTGGCCATTGTTGCCGCGGATGCAGATGGTGATTTGCACATTCTCGATTTCAATCCCGAACGTAAGTCCAATTCATGCCCACAGATTGCGCCCACCGCATGTTGACTAACCACCCAACTATAGATCCCAAGTCGCTCCAGGGTCATCTTTTACTCCACCGTATCTCCTTCTCCGTCACCCCCAACCCACCCTCGTCCACGCTTCTCCTCCCACGCACCCTGCCACCAACGCACCCGACTCCGGACTCTGCACCACACATCCTTGTGCTGGCGTCACCTTCAGGCCACCTTTCGTCGCTGGTACCACTTCCCGAGACGACATACCGGCGTCTGCTCTCGGTGACAAACCAGCTGCTTCCCGCGCTGACACCGCACGGCGGCCTCAACGCGAAAGCCCACCGCATACCCGAGACATCGCGCGCCGTGGGCGTTGAGACGGCTGCCGGCCGCAACATTGTCGACGGTGCTGTCCTGGCCCGCTGGGCTGAGCTGGGCGCTGCAAAGCGTGCAGAGATTGCAGGCAAGGGAGGATACGATGGCGTGGCCGAATTGAGGGAGGAGCTCGAGGCATTGCTGGGTTGGAGCGGGTTGGCGTACTTTTAAAAAAAAAGATTAAACCGAAACGAAAGGGTTTGTTTGTATTTTTCGGGGGGCGGAGAGAGCCCTTGACGGAGGACGCTATCATTGTCACCATGTTTGTGTGTTTAGGGAGTTGTCGACATGACTTCATAGGTAAACTAGGTAGCTTAGCGTAGCACTGGCAGGAGTTGGCCGCATTTGCTACGAACAACAAGTATTACAAGTGCACTGGGGAAAAAAGAAGCGTTTCAACGGGCCCCCTTCAATCTCTCCATTACTCCTCATTATTAAATTCACGCTTCAAGACCCATCGTGACTGGATGTCTTGGAATACAGTGTTTGCTCCAGTTCAATGATTGCGCATGTAGGGTTGGATATCGAATCAATATATCATGTTATAGCATATATCAGCACACCTAGCTTTTGAGGGGTTGATCGACTGTTATCTGGGAGTATCCTATTCTATCATGTCCCCGTAAAATCCTTTCCCGGTACAGCGGCTAGCCGACTCGAGCATCATCAGTCTAAAACTCCGCTTGCCCAGGTATATCCATCTCTATCAACGTAAAAAATCATGTTCATTGTATGTGTACAAAAGCCCCCCCCAAAAAAAAAGGGGGAGGGGGAAAAATAGGCATGTCTGCTATAGTCGAGATGCCGAAAAAGAAAAGAAAAGAAACCGCCAATTCGAAAGTTTGCGCTCGCATCAAACCAATCAAGAAAGTCATGCTCATGCGAGCTGCACCTTCTTGCGGCGGATGCTGCCAAATCGCCGCTTGAAGCCCTCGCTTAATCTCTTGCTAGTAGAATTGTGGCGAGAGATTCCTGTGGCGTTTGAAACATCCCCAGGGGAGGTAGGGCTGATATCGTCGAGACCGCGATGGAAACTCAACGGGCGATTTGGCTGGGACACCAATTCATATTCATCGGTTTGTCCCTTGGCGAGACGCTTCCTCTCCTTCAGGTCGCGCTCGAGCTCGAAGTTAGGACCCTTGCCCTTGAGATCATCAGGGTGATAGGTCTATTCTCTAGTTAGCGAAAGTGTAGAGGAGGTGGAGAGAAATGGTGCTGCTCACAATATCATCCCAGCGCTTGTAAGCTCCACCTGCAGCATCGGGCTCGCGCATGAGATCGGCACCCTCTTCGTACTTCATAACATTTCCACGGAAGTCTTCGGCACCGCTAGGAATGATGGCAGTACCCTGCAGGGGCACCTTCTTGCGCATCGAGTCTTGCAGGTACTCCCTTGGGGTGGCGCGAATGGCTTCCAGGGTGGATTCCTCGACAGCAGCAACGGGCGAGTACAGCTTGTTGCGGTTGCGGCTGGCAAGGGTGGCATCGTAGGGTCCGCCGTGGTGGTAGGTGCCGCCGATGGTGTCAAGGGCATCAATTGTGTCCGTGTGGGGCAGATACTTGCGGCGGAGGTGGGGCGACCGGTCGGCGTTGCGGGCCTCCTTCCGGAGAATGTCCAAGGGCCGGTGGCTCATGTCGCCGGGAAAGCGCTGGTTGATGGATCCTTTGCGGGAGAGGTCGCAATTGCCGGTGCTACGGCTGCGGTGGTGACGGTCCGGCCGATTGGGACCTGGGTGTGGAACCCGAGCGCTGGCCGAACGATTGACGGACGAGTTGGGAGGATACCGGCGTGATGTGCGCGGGGGGCCGCGGGGGGATCTGGCAGGCGACCTTGGGGGCGAGATGACACTGGAAGTCGACGATTCCCCGACGCCGAAAAAGGGATTCGAGGGGTGGAAACTAGAGCGGGAGGGGCTTGCCGAAGCAGGAGGCGTCGGATGATCGCGGGATTGGTGCTTGGGTGTCTTCTTGTTGTCGGAGTCCTGGGACGAGGTGGACTTTTTGTCAGAGAGGCTGATGCGTTTGAAGTTGGCGGCGAGGTTGTGAGACGAGGCAATGCCTGTGTCTTGGCTGGGCTCCGGAGCCGTCAATGGATCGAGAATGTAAGCCTGCGCCTAATATAGAGAAGCCAGTCAGTTAAATGTGCAGCTGGCTGAGTCCGCAAGCTAAGAAAAAGTAGGGTTCAGGCTGTGTAGCAGGAAACGCCAGCACGCTTGCGTGTACGTTGACGACTGTGTATCTTGGCCTTCTGGGCGCCGCTGCGTTGGCACATGCCAATGGCAGTGTCAGGACGGACCCAAGTCCAGGGATCCCAGCGAGGGGCGGGCCCGCATTGACGCAAGGCCGACGAAAAAAAGGGTCCAGAGATCCCTGGCGATTATCACACCGTCGGGTTGGATTCAATGACGTTGGGCTGGGATGATGGGAAGAGGGGCCTTTATCGCGACGAGTATAGATCGTCAACGGGTGCGCTACTCACCCACTGTTTATCAATGCCGGAGTCCTGCATGGTGGCAACTATGATGGGCTTATGATATAAAAGGATGCGAGATGACCTAAGGCGGGAGGTAGATCGCCCGGCAGGGTGTTGCCAAATGGAGCCGTCTAGAGGATTCGATAAGGTGCCGGTCCTTGTTTGCGTGCTGGGCGGGAGTGGTTGAGTCGGGCCAGGAGGTGTTGCTGCTGCTTCATCGACGAAGCCTGGTGTGAGCAATAAAGTGACAGGTGGTGGGCTGGCGGGGAGGGTTGGACGGCAGGCAAAGACCAAGGGAAAGATGGACTGCAGTGTGTGTAGCTGGGCAAAAAAGCAAGGCGAGGCAAAGCAATGGCAGTACTCTGACTCGTGTAGCTAGAGGTTGAGCGAAGAGGTCAAGCCAAAGACGCAAGGGGTGGGAGAGGCTGCAGGTCTTATGTGTTGAGCTTGAGCTTGTGCAGGAGTCAAGAATGCGGCAGACAAGGTAGCGGCGGTAATGGAGGGTGGCAGGGCAATACACCTTCCCAGTCTTCTCGATGACCTCCAAGCCCCGGCTCCTGGATCTTGGCCCGCCGCGGCCACGGGAAAAGAACAAAGCTTCCTCGTGATGGCGACAGCCTTCAACTCGACTCGACCCGTTTTGCGGGTAACACACCACCACCACCACCCATCATTAAACACCACCCACACACACACGGACACACGGACACCAACGCACAGGCGCACGCCCACTGCGTTCCCAAAAATACACCACCCGCACCGCGATGCAGCGCTGTGCTGCGCTGCGCTTTGCACGCTCGGCACACTCTGCACCGGGTTTCCATGCCCTTCAATCCCGTCCCATCACATCGCGCATGTCCCAGTCCTCAGGGACTTTCCCACTCCCTCCCTCACTGGTTGCCCGATTGAGCAAATCACTATCACTCGCACACAGCCTGAGACCCGGGACTAATCCACCAGCTCTCGTCCGATGAACCCGTCTCGCCCATCGTCTCACCACATTTCCGGGCCATGTTTCCCACGTCTCCCACGTCTCCCACACCAGCCGGAACTACCGGCCCTGATGATGTATCTCTGATCCAACTTTGCCTTCCGTATCCCTCAGCAGCCGTCTACATAGCACGTCCCCGGCCTGGGCCGTTTCTGCAGCTAAGCAAGCAATTACCCCACAGGACCCCGACTCGCAAGTCACAAGCCGGGCAGAAAAACGACTCGCCAGCGTCACCTGACCACCTTGTGACCCAGCCTCGGGTGCCATCGAGTGTCTCTGTGAGGGGCAGAGGGCGGCCCTGGCCAGGCCAAACAAACTAGGCCACAATCAAGCTTGGTGGCTATCGACGTTTCACTTCCCTTGGCGTCCGGAAAGCATCCAGAAATCGTCCAGCTTCTTCAGTGGGACCTTTCGTCCCGCCAGGCCCAAGCATGCCCAAGCCCAGGGACACGCACGCGCACACGTCAATGGCCGGGCTGGAGGTAGCATTAAGCTCGCCAACTGCAGGAACCTGATGTCGTTTAGGCCACCCGCTGACAGTGGGGGGAGACATGGTTCGCTCCCTGGGGGCTTTGGCCTTAGACCCTTCTGGGGCAGCCTGCCCATTGCCTGCGATAGCACCAGGCCGGATGCATACACCTGCATCCCTTGGCTCGTCTGAAAGCGAATGCCTGGCAACCCCTTGCCGCCCAGAATCGTCCCGACCGAGCATTGAATCCATTCATTTCACATCGGGCTAATTAGGCAATCAGCTAATAACTTATGCATAGAACCCGATGAGTAATAACTTTGTCTCTATAACCTCCTCACCGCTCGGGACCATGGACGGACCCTGCTATGCCAATACACTACTGTCGGCACTTCAATGCTGCACAGCATGTCTTGGTGCGCGCTTCCCGGCACCCATTGTCATGGGATTGAGCGCCGAAATTATGTCGTCCTGGGCCGTCCGCTCGTTGGTTGCCGGCGCGTGTAACACATCCACCCCAACAATGCGACCGCCGCCGTTAGTGAGCTGAGGTTCCGGCACGCGGCTTGCGCACGCAGGGCCTCTCTCCTCCACCGACCGTCATCCAACCAGCATCAAACTCAACCCCACCGCGACCACGAAGCACCTTGGGACGGGGCGGATGCAGGAACAGGCCCTCCCATCTCTGGCACCTTGCTCTCCTGCTTAGGCCGCCCTTTTTCTTCGTCCCAGCCGTGTCCAGGCACGTCTCGCAGGCGCCCTCGCCGCGCGCCCATCGACCTGATGGCGCTGGTCGACTACTCATCCTCCGACTCAGACACCGACGTTGAGCCACCGCCGTCCAAACGCCGCAAGGCCTCTGCGACTCGGACGGCCCACTCCTCCGATGCAACCTCGGACTCCGGGCCTGATGGCAAGCCCGGATCGGAAGCCAAACCCAACACAGCCACCGCGGCTGTTTCAGACTTGCCCCCTTTGCCCTCGCACTTCCATGACTTGTATGCTTCCACCGTCCGCCAGAGCGTCGTGGACGACCCCAGTCTGCACCACGGCCGCCGCCGCCAGGTCCCCCACGTGGTTGGCAACTGGCCTACGCACCTGTATGTAGAGTGTGAGTGCCTTTGCTTTGCCCAAACTCTGCCGCGGCCTATGCTGACTGTCTGACCCTGGCCAACTAGGGCACCCGACAACTACACAGCACGCCATCTTATCTGACCTCATTGGCGACATCCAGGCCCATCTAAACGAAGCCAAGTTGCACAACTTTCTAACTAGCGACCTCGGAGCGCCGCTTCCCTTGCACATCAGCCTCTCGCGGCCCTTGTCGCTGCTCACCGCCGATAAGGACGCCTTCTTGGAGAATGTCACCCACAGGCTGCGCACCCCGAAGGTCCCGTCCTTTTCTGTTCACCCCTTGGGTTTGATGTGGTTCAAATCTCCTGATTCCAACCGCACCTTCCTCGTCCTCCGCGTAGCTAGCCACCCCCTGGAATCCGACGAGGATGGCATCAAGAACCCAAACCCGGAGCTTGTGAGTCTCCTCAGGCGCAGCAACAGCGTGGCTGAAACCTTTGGGCAATCCTTGCTATACAAGACAAGCCACGAGGCGTCAGCCGGAACTGCATTTCACGTCTCCATCGGGTGGACGTTTGACCACCCCGACAGCATCGCCGCCACGGAAACTGTGCAGCTATTTGACCAGGGCAAGTTTTCCAGCATTCAGACATGGGACATTGAGGTTGCAGGCATAAAGGTGAAAATCGGCAATGTGGTGAATCACGTCGCCTTGGACGGGTCGGAAAGGGACAAGGCAAAGTCCTCGTCGCTTTTTGGCATATGACGAATCGTTTGTGGCTTCTCGTATTCCATTCTGAGTCACGATGTCGGCAGCTCTCGCTGGATGCAAACGAAGACGAAGACGACAGCGCTATTCACCATGGCCCAACAACAGGGCCTCTGCCTCGCCGAACCATCCGGCAATGTCCGGGCATGTTGGCGCGACGGCACTCGGATGTCTCGGCTGACTTTCGCCCAGTCGGTTAGGATGGAGAGAAAGCACTGGTTTCAATCAAAGGCGGGCCGGTGACAGTCGTGGAACCTGAGGGTCAGGCATTGAAAAAAAAAAAAATAGGAGACGGGTCTTCCAAAGGATGAGACAAGAACCCAAGGAAAAGTAACACAGACTCATCTAACTTGCATAGTTGCACCAGAAACGGGTGCGGAGTTTGAGGGTATTGGGGAAAAGCCATACATGAGTTAGCGTAGCCAAAAATGAAAACCAATGCCATGAACAAGATTAATATGGGGTAATGACTTGGAATCTATCCAATACTGGCGCCATTTCGATGCATGAGGCTGGGGAAACTGCTCCTGCTGCTGCTGCCACTGACACCAGCGCCCTGTTCTGTGTCATTTTTCATTGGCCCCGTGGCACATCTCGCAGCGTTGCACTGTCGGCTTGGTTCCGCCTTCCCTCCGTCCACAGAAGTCAGCCATGTTCACCATCTCCACTCAGCGGTGCGGGAAAAAAAGAAACCGGGCAGAACTATCAGCCTCCAGGCCTCAGCCTAGCCATGATGCAATGCGACCCCATCCCACCAGCAGCCAAGTCCGGCCATGCAATCATTACATCATGGCAGAGTGTTGTGGAAATGACGTTCAGCTCTTACAAAGTGGTTATCTTTCTTTTTTTTTTCTGTTTACTTTTGTCCGCGGCCGTGTCGTGTTCTGTATTGATGCACTTGTGGGGCCCATCCAATAGACCCAGGCAGGCACTAGGCGGGGAAAACGGGAATCTGCATTTACTTGCTGTGGGAGCCACGTGCGACAATATTGCAACGGTTTATACATGTTCATGGAGCATGCACGGCGCCATTTCTGTATGGCAGAAGATGAGGCGTGTTTGTGGTGATCTCTTCTTTCTTTTTATTCAAGGCGGTGTATGGATTTGTTTGAGATTCTTGAGCGGAGAGGAGAGGGGGGGGGTGTCCAAGTATGATTATATATCAACAAAATAAATCAATAAATAAAAATTTAAACCCCAGACAAGGGCAGAGGTCTTATCAGAACAGAGACTGGGTCTCTCGATCGGCCCACGGCTAGGACAAGCTGGGAGAGCTGGGAAGAGACGAGAGCACGGACTGCGCTGGGCCGCCGCCACCACTCAATTAACAACTGACCGCGGACAGCAACCCCGTTAAGCTTTGCTAAATCGCCCTGTAGCCGAACCTCGCCTTGTCAACGGGCGCCGCCTGGGTGCCCGTCGCCGCCGCCTCGCGCGCTAGGGAAGGGATGCCGGCACGAGTTCGCCCTAGGAAGCTAGGAAGCCCAAGACGAAGGCCCGAGGACCGCGGTGCGTGGGCTGCCCCTCCCTCCCCTTGGTTTGGTTTGGGCGCTTGTCAAACGGCGTCCCATGTGATGGCTTGTGCCGATCCTCCGCGCGTGCGCCCTCACCGAGACACAGAAGTGCAAACCCTTTTTTATTTTTGTTTTGTTGGCGCACTTGGTCCCGAAAACCGGATTCAACAATGGCCAGCTTTTTTTTTTTATTACTCAGGCCTTAGTGCACATGTAGGAATGGCAATGTTTCTCCTGATGATGTGCGTGTGCATGTCTATTCATTTAATTTAATTTATTTCTCGTCTTGTCTAATCTCTGCGGGTATCAAAGGAGAGAAGGGGAAAAAAGCAAGGCTAGAGAGAAGGAGGAGAGTGGAGGCGGTTCTAGGACAAATCCAGTTGCGAATTTTTAATTTTTTTTCCCTCCTGCAGTGATGGAGTCATATATGGGTGTGAAGGCGGGCGGTGGATGCCGGGCTGCACAATCACGGCCAGGCGCCCAAATGACAACAATAATCAAGTGCGCACGAACGGGTGATTCATTACAGATGCAGAGAAGCTGTGCAGGGGAATTAGTGCGTGCGTGTGCGGGCTGGCTGGGGCGCGGAGGGGCGTTGTTGGGCTTGTTTTTGTGTCTGTCCTGTCTTTCCTTTTGCTTTATTTACCCTTGGCCTTGGCGATTTGCGCTTTGTTTACATCCAACTTCCTCGCCCGCCCACCACCCCGCTTCCCTGGGTCCTCCCTCCCCCGCCACCCATCGCCCATTCACCACCAAGAAGACCCCGTCAACAACCGGACGCATTCAAAAGTAAACACCACCATCGCCAACGCCCACGACATCCGTCTCGCAACCTCACCGTCGGGCTTCTTTTCCTTTGCCCTCTCCTCCCCCCCCCTCTCTCCTTCTCTGCGCTGCAGCATTCCCTCTCCCCCCGCCTGCAAAACCCTGCTTCCTCTGGTGCACGCCCTCTTCCTTCTTTTCTTCTCCCCTTCCACCCCCACTTTGCTGTCTTCCTTCCATCACCGCATTCCTCGACAGATTTAGCCCTGGTCTGGTCCCAACCACCCCCCTCAAATAAGTTGCCCCCCGCGAAATCTTGCACCACCCTGGGCAACCAACCCTCTCCTACAAAAATCTTCCGTCGGCCTTGCGTCGCTTGGCTCCCGACTCGCAACGACCTCGCTTTCTCTCCCTCTCTGTGTCCTCTCGGCCTGAACGCCTCTGTCGATTCTGCTCCTCCCCTCCCCTTCCAGTCCGCACGGCACGCTGCCGCTCTCGCCCCGAAATTTAATCCACATCCCTCGACTCGACAATCTGCTCATCCACCGAGCGCCTCTCCGCGTTTCTTCTCGTCACCTCCCATCTCGACTGCCGCCGGCCTCTTCGGTCGCTTGCTGCACACCAGACGTCCCTTTTCCCACTGCTCACCCACCCCAATGGATATCGACATGGGCCGCCGAAACAACTCTCCCCGGCCGCTTTCCGACTCCGAGCGTGCTCGGCTCGAGGAGTTTATCGACTCCATCCACTACTCTGCCAGGTACGACGCCATTCCCACGCCTGTCGCCTCGGCTGCCTGCCTGCCTGCCAAGGTGCTAACACGTCCCTCACCACAGATACTCGGACAGCGAATACGAATACCGCCATGTCCAGCTGCCCAAGGCCATGCTCAAGGCCATCCCCAAAGACTACCATGACTCCTCCAAGGGCACCCTGAAGCTCCTGTGGGAGGAGGAATGGCGAGCTCTAGGCATCACCCAGGTAGGCGCCCCCGCCCCCTCTCGAGCTATGCAGCGCATTGATGCTAAATCCCGCCAGAGTTTAGGTTGGGAACACTATGAGGTCCACGAACCTGAACCCCATATCCTACTGTTCAAGTACGTCGCCTTCCCCCTGCCCTACCCCTTGCTTCTCGCCAAGACGCATCCAAGCGACTGTAGCAAACTAACCACGGCCCCTCGCCACAGGAGACCGCTCAACTACCAACCACCGCAGTAAACGACCTCTTTCCTAAACGGCCAAAAAGATTATTTATTACGCATGTACCATACATACCTAACTTCCTACCTTACTTTGCGCAGGGCCCTGCACTCGTACCAGCGCAAGATGCTCGGGGCTTGGGACAGGGAACCCCACGTCTTCTCACGATTTTACGGTCTACACGTTAAGATATAAGAAAAGAAAAAAGACTTGTTGGCTCACTACGATAAACATGTCACGTCGTCCCACCGTGCCTCGACCCGATGTGCATTTCCTGCTCGTTTCTTTTTTTGCTCCTGCCACCGCCATTGCGTCACCGTTGCCGCTTGCCTACTGGAGGTTATCACGACTGGTGCCTAATAACCTTTCTGGCCGAGCCTATCTCCCTGGTGCTGCGCTCACCAAGAGGATGCGGAACGGGGACGGAAGCTGGGCTGAATGGACCCAGTGGCATCGTATCGATCTCTCCACTCGACGCATGGCACAATCATTCTAGACCAGTGTGGATACGAGGCCCGCCATGTGGCATCCAAATGCTACCCTCGTCGTTTCTTTTTTTCTTCTTGTCTCACATTGGGCCTCGGACGGTTGTGGTATCGGATAACGGCATGGGCGGGAGGTTGGTCAAGGCGGCGCCACGGATCTGTGCAGATTGGTGGCTTGTCCTTTTTTATTTTCCCAAGTGTGTATAGATGGAACGGTATGAAAGGGAACAGGGATGGAATGAAATGGCATGTCAAAAGAAAGGATTCAGAAAGCTGGTCAGTGCTTCGACTGGCTGAGAGGGCGTTTGTGTGTACTCTCCAACTGGCCCGGACAAAAAAAAAAGAAAGAAAGGTGAAGAAGCGAGTCTGTCTAGGGAGACGGGTACAAGCAAGCTGGGGGATAATTCGTGTGGGAATAGCTTCGGGAAGGGCATATTAGCTTGCCCAGACACGGGTATTTGGGATGGTGGGTTGGGCGAGGGGCGTATAGACATGGAAAAGGAGCCAATTCCAACATGATTATTTCTCAACATATTGACCGGAATGGCATCGTTGTTGCTCATGGAGACGATGGGGTAAAGAGCGGGAGCACCCCAGGTCTCAAGACGCGAGCACGTGGAACAGACTCAGATTAAATCGGGGGCGAGCACGGGCGTAGATGGCATGACGCAAGGGACGACGCCGGGGCTTTGGGGTTTAGCCAGTCATGAGAGGAGCGATATTTTTCGGCATCCTAGTGCCATGTATCGTGTTGGCGGTTGATGTTGGTTGCCATTGGCAAGCTCGCATTGGCTGGGAGCAAGTTGGGATGAAGGCAGGGGGAGGCGACGGGCAGCCATCTGACCAAGCAAGTTTTATGTCGGTGAATATTGTTTGCATGCTTTTAGCACGCCGGGGAGGAGGTCAACCCATGGGGATGGTTTGTTCTTTCTACTCTTCCTTTTAGACGTCTACGAAGGTTGATGCAAGGGTCTTTAGCCATGATAGCTGTAAGTGGCTCCGATGAGAAAAGAAGGCAAAAAGCAAAAAGGGCGACATGTTCAAACAAGGCTTTCTTCAGAATCTGGCCACGATGGTTTCTTCTTCTCTTCTTCACCCTTTCTGAAACAAGCAAGATACCAGACGGTGGGGAGGGGCGGCGGGAATGACACAGGCTTCTTCGTGTCATGTCATGACGTCCCAATTAGGCAAAAGATGGTTGAACCCCCGAAAACTCACTTTTCTGGTGGCAGGGGGAGAGAGCATGTCACTCACTGCCTGCTAGCTGGCCTCTTTTTTAACAAACTCCGCTAAGGGCCGTGGCCTGGCCCCAAGCTTCTGGGCTGATCGGCAGCATCCGGGGGGGTCCCCTAGCGCGCATCTGCTGATTTTCGGGGGGCCGAACAGGGGGTGGTGCGGTGGTGCTGCGCGGTACGGGGTGCAGCAGTGTGAATTGGTAGCGAGCTTGATGGTTTTTGAAGGCGAGGGAAATTGAATGCTGGTTGGTTCAATGTACAAGAGAGAAAAAAAAGAAAGGAATGAAGAGGATCAAGAAATAGAAGATGCTGGCACTTGGTGCTTCTTTGTATCGAATGTTTCGAAAAGTGGGAAGCGACACAAGAGAAAGGACACTTGTCATGATGGGTTGGATGAGTCGGTCCATGTTGGATCGGATCGGGGGAGGCGAATAAAGTGGTGGCTGTGGAATTTTTCGTCTTTTGCTAGTTCAAAGAACGGGTCGCGTGATCTCTGCTCACTTTTCTGTGCTCACTCGTCTCAGTGAATAAAAAAAAATGGAAAGGAAAAAAACACCATTCGGATGAATTAGAGGTGATGCCGCATTGTCATTGATGTTAAATGGCCATGTTTCAATTTATCTGCGGTGCTGGCCACATCAGTGACACACAGCCCATCGGCCCGCCGTTCCCAATGGATATAGCGGTACCTGTAGGCCTTGTCCGTAGGGCGTGCGTGCGTGTGTGACAGGGGACGGGGGCCGGCCGGACCTGGAACCCTTGGAAAGTTCTCACACGGGACGGGATGGATGTCATGCTCATCAGCAGCCAGCGTGGCTTCTTCTCTACATCTCACAGTCATGACCCGGCAGTCGAAGAGAACAGATGCGTGCTCGGCTGTTTACAAAGCATCGTACGTTTTGGCTTGACTCTTATGAGTGGCGCAGCTGTCATCAGCGCAGATCAATTTTGGGGGGGCACTGTCCTGTATGTACAGATGGTACATTGGCGCCTCATCAGTTCCACCATGGCCTGCATTGCAGCACCAACCTCATGCGCTCTTCTTTTGAAATAAAAAATACAATGAGTTGATTAATTAAATACATCGATATAATCTGCAATAGACTAAAGAAGTCATTCACTTTATCCGAAAAAGTGACAATTTCCAGCCTGTCTCGGAGCATTCGGTTCCTTAACCACCCCCCTGTGGCCAGTCGGATGACAAACCACAAAAGGCGTCTAGAACTGTGACGTAGACCAGGTACAGGGACAAAAAAAGGTACATGCCAGTCCCGATTCGGCAAGGCCAGCTTACCTTCCGCCATACGTCGCATCTTTTTTGGTCTTTCGACCCTTTGTCTCGCCGCATCGCCTCATTCTGTCAACCGAGACGAAACTCTGGTTCTCTTTTTTTCTCTCCTGTCCTGCACAAGGCAGAGAGGAGGCGCACACATCCTCGTCACAGACATTCGTTTCTTGGCTTCGTGTTTTTGGACAATTGGCAACCTGGCCTTTCTCTCGCTCCATCCATCATCCATCGCCCACCGGGCCTCCCGCGCAAGCCACCAAATTTAAAACCAAGAGAAAAAGCCCATCCATCGCTTCTCGACTCATCCGTCCCCCGCCTCTTCCCATATCTCTCCTTCCTCCGACTTGTCTTGTCTTGCATTGCGTTTGCGGCACGACCAGCACGCACACCCGAGACCGACAATGAAGTCCGCAAGCAGGCTCTTCTACCTCTCCGTGTTTGCCCTCTGGGCTGCTCCGGGCTCCTGCCTCAGCAGCGACACAGAGAACTGTCCGGTACGTCGGCCCTGGCTCTAGTTTCGGCCCCTCGGCCAGCGCAAAAACACAAACCCTTTTCTTCCACTTCTTCCTCCAGAGACCCGGGAGGCAGGCATGCGGGGAACAACGTCGCACACGCCCCGCCCTCTCATCTCGTCGTTGAAACTAACATGGCCCCCAAACCCAGATCTCCCCCAAGGCCATTGTCGGCGATGCCTGCGCCTCGTACGCGACCCTCGAAAAGCTCAACGATCGTGTCAAGCCCGCCGTGGACGACCTCACGCGCAACACCGACTTCTTCTCTCACTACCGCCTGAACCTATTCCACAAGAAATGCCCCTTCTGGAACGACGAGAATGGCATGTGCGGCAACATTGGTTGCGCCGTCGAGACGCTGGACAGCGAGGAGGACATTCCCGAAATCTGGCGCGCCCACGAGCTCAGTAAGCTCGAGGGCCCCCGCGCTCGACACCCCGGAAAGAGAGCCCGCGAGCACTCGCAAAAACCCTTGCAAGGCCAGCTCGGTGAGGACGTTGGCGAGAGCTGCGTGTTTGAGTACGACGACGAGTGCGACGAGCGCGACTTCTGTGTCCCCGAGGACGAGAGCGCCGGCTCCAAGGGCGATTATGTGAGCCTGACTCGCAACCCCGAGCGCTTCACGGGCTACGCTGGCGATGGCGCCAAGCAGGTCTGGGACGCCGTCTACCGCGAAAACTGCTTCCAGAAGAGCTCGTTCCCTCACCACGCCGACCTGGGCACCTCCCAATGGCCCCCAGGCCCCGCCGCCCAGGACTTCAAGCAGGTCCTCGATGCCGCTGGCCGCCAGAACCAGCTCGCCCAGCAGCGTGTCCAGAACCCCAACACCCCCTTTGTCGCCAACACGGGCTTCGAGGTCGACGACGAGTGCCTCGAGAAGCGCGTCTTCTACAAGGTCATGTCGGGAATGCACGCCAGCATCAGCGCCCACCTGTGCTGGGACTTTTTGAACCAGACCACAGGCCAGTGGCAGCCCAACCTGGCCTGCTACGAGCACCGTCTGCACAACTTCCCTGACCGCGTCAGCAACGTCTACTTCAACTATGCCCTCGTCACCCGCGCCATTGCCAAGCTTGGCCCTTACCTCAAGAACGCCAATGACTACACATTCTGCACCGGCGACCAGACCGAAGACGCCGCCACTCGCGCCAAGGTTCTCGAGGTGACGGAGCGAGCCGCCAGCGTACCCCAGATCTTTGACGAGAGCCTCATGTTTGTCAATGGCGAGGGCCCGTCGCTGAAGGAGGACTTCCGCAACCGGTTCCGCAACGTCAGCCGGCTCATGGACTGCGTTGGCTGCGACAAGTGCCGCCTCTGGGGCAAGCTCCAGACGGCTGGGTACGGCACGGCACTCAAGGTGCTCTTTGAGCTCGACAACAACAGCGACGACATCCCCGTCCTGAAGCGCACGGAGCTGGTGGCCCTCTTTAACACGTACGCCCGCATTAGCAGCTCCATGTACGCCATCGGGCAGTTCCGCCACCGCATGGACGAGAAGCTAGCAGCAGAGAAGGCGGCGGCCCAGGATGCCGCGGAGATGGTGAAAGCGGTCAAGTCGGACGAGAAGCTGGAGCAAGTGGATCCGGACATGCTCGAGTTCCTCAGGCTGGAGAGGGTCGGACCCAAGAGCCACGCCGTGTCGGATGTGTTCCGTCACGAGATGACCCGCGTCAGCTTGGCCATGAAGCTTGTTCTCAAGGGCTGGATCCGTGGTCCCAAGACGCTGTAAGATTGCACCCCCCCACTTCCCCCTTTTTCATGCGTTTGCAATGAGAGAATGAATGCTAACATGTTTTGTGCTGGACAGGTACCGAATTGTTTCTTCTGAAGTGCTCCGTCTGTACCAGTTTTGGCTTGGTGTTCCCATCACCCCTAGATGGTGGAAGATTGACCTGCCCAACCTGGAACGGGATGAGCTGTGAGAAGAAAGGAGACTGAAGTAAATGACTTGATTTGTGTGTTTTTTTGGACAATTTCTTGATGTTTTTTATTCACTGCGGAGCAAAGGCATTATTTGGCGTTGATTCTCCCAAGCTGCAGCTTATACATACTCGACGGGCGTTTGGATGGAGGGGGGCTTTTTATTCCTTGTCTCCTTTTTCCTTTTCTTCTTTTTATTTATGCAGCAAGGCATCTTGGGCGTTTGTTCATTACTCTTGTCGGAGCCCAAAGATAGGGGGAGCGACTTGAGCTGGCCAGCAGGAGAGGAGACTACTACTGTACCTACACTAGGGCTATTGAGTTGCCGGAAAGTAGCGAATCCGAAGCCGCATTACGCGAAGGCTGTTGTTTGCCCGTTCTCCTACAGGACCCATATGGATATTTGATCAAGGGCATGTCGTGTCGATCGGCCGGGTAGCGCGCCGTTGGTGGTAAGGATGGTGTGCCGAACGGCTCCCAGGGGGGTGCGACCCCAGGCCAAGGCAAGGGTATCTGCGTTGTAGGTAACCAAAGAAAAAATTGACACAGAGACAAAAAGACACTGGCCAACAAGCACACCAACAACATGCATGCAATGAGCGATCCCCATCCGCTTCCCCGGTCTCTCTCCCATCCAGTGTCTCTGAGCTTGGACTTTTTTTGACGGCCAGCATCTGGTCCCAGGCATGTGGGCCGACGCAAATCACAGGCTCGCCTTGGCTTGCTTGGCCCGATGACGACTCTCGCTTGTGGGTTTTCCCGCCGGCGTGGGTTGGCGGCCGGGCTGACACAACGAGGACACTCGGACGCCGTACCCGCGAACCTGGAAACGGGACGATGAGGTGGGAGGGAGGGGGGACCAGGGGGAGAGGAGCAAGGAGGAGAGGAAGAAGAGGAGGATGAGGAGGGAGCATGGACCAGGCCAAGCCAAGCCAAGCCAAGCCAACAGGACAGGCCCCGTCCCTCATTGTTGGGATTGATTATTGATCGAGCTTAGACAGCAGCCAGCATATTCTGACGCGAACAAGATGATGCAAATGGCATGAATGCGTCATGCAAAGCACTGCAACGTACTGCACTGCACTGCACAGGCGATGAATGGATGCAGAGGACCAAACCAACCGCCGGTTCTCAGCCCGCGACCCCGACCGACCGACCGACCGACTGAACCAAGCAAGTAAGCAAGCAAACAAGCAAGCAAAGGGGCGGCTGGTTGGTTGAGTTGGGTATCGATGGTAAACCCGGGGCCTGGCACCCGGTAGAGGTGGGGGAAAAGAAGAGAGGGGAAAAAAGGAAGTAGGAAAGGAAAAGAAAAGAAACCCCCCAGGCCAGCCTTTGATTGTGCGCGCTGCCCGCTGTAAGGTGTGGTTGTATGCGTGGTTGCGTGTCTCTCTCCGTTGCTTCTGCTCCGTCCTTTCCCCTCCTTGCCTCCCTCCCAGGCTGAGATGAGATGTGATGGACACGGAATGGGCCACCCCCGGACGGAAAGCGGCGCGGCACAGACAGGGCGCGCGGTGACGGGGCCGTAGACGATGCCGGGATCACACGGGTGCTGCCGTTTGGTAGGGTCTCCGTCCTAACGAAATGGGGCCATCGCGGTTTGACTCAGGACCTCGTCTATGTTTTGATTTTTGGGTCCTTCCCTTCAATTTATCGACCTGCCCACGATGGGCATTTGGCGCACTTCATGATTATGACGGTGAGGGGTGAGCAAAATGGCATGATGTTGGAACAAGGACGAGTCTGGCCCCCTCCCCTCGGTAAGCGCCAACCTTACCCTTACCTAGTTTCTTTACTCTATCCCTTCGTTACTTTTTGACGAGCAGCCGTTGACGTGATGCCTATCCACATCGGTCAACAGGCTGAATAAACGGGCTGCATAGTCTGCGTGGACAAGCAGAGGGACAGAAAGCCAGGCACTTTCTCTCGCTCTCTCTCTCTCTTGCACCCCGATTCGGAAGGGCATTGTCTTGGTCCCGGGGCGCGCAAGGATAATAAGACAGCCATGCATCCCCGTCAATCACAAAATGCTGCACCCGCCATGTACCATGTGCACATCTTGTCCCAGAGACACGGCTCCGGGTACTGCTCCTGGCGCTCTCTCTCTAGCAGCGCAAGCAACCACACGGGCCTCCGCCGACTTGCAGCGTCAAATGAAAAGATGCATCCGTATGCAGGCGACGCCCAAAAGAGCAACCTGACAGGGGGGAGGGGGTTTGCTATCGTCCGCAAAGGAAGGGGGGCGGGTAGCCTGGGCCTGGTTCGTACAGCTGCCTCTCTGCAGGACCCAAATCTCTGGGTGATGGCGCCGTGACGTGGGCGTGGGTGCGAGCCGCCGCCGCAGCCACCCTCCTCCTCCTCTTTTTTGTCGGGTTTCTCTCCATCCAGAGTAATGAAGGGGGAGGAAACTGGACGAAAAAATAGTCGCGCTGGGGGTCGTGGGCATGGGACAGTGACTAGCACCAAGCCATCTTACCAACAATCCCAGGAAGCCTCTACAAGTGCCCCGCCAAAGTCCGGTCTGTTGGTTGTGACAGAAGAGGACCCAAAGGACAGAGTGCCAGCAAAATAAGAGAAAAAGAAAGGAAAGGGAAGGGAAGGGAAGGGAAGGGAAGTAAGCTATAGGGCAGTTGGTTCCTTTGTCGTTTTTCACATCCTCTTTATTATGCGGGCGTGTGAATGGGGTGCAACACAGCCCAATGTAATGCATGCGTGTGTGGTCGCATCTGGTCAAAAAAATAAATTAATGTATGAATAAATAAATATTCGGAGAAATTGATTGTCACCTTGACTGAGGTCCCAAGAGCCCGAGAGAGTCGCAGCAGCATGTCAGAAAAGAAAGGCGCCAGACCAGACTCGGGGCGGCGCCGCAGACGTGATCCTCAGCCTGGTTGGCTTGCATCTCGCGTCTTGACTCGCTAGGTTACCGAAAACTGTCTTGGATCCCAGGATGCGGGTTAGTCGCTCTTTCGTACACTTGCAGATCCGTGGAGAAGAAGGGAAGCATGCAAGAGACATTGGATTCAGCCTGGAGAGGCGTGTGTGTGCGTGTGGTGTTTTACCTGGAAGCTATTTTGTCTGTCTCCCAGAATCCGGCGGTCTGGATTCACACGCACCATCATCCATGTCAAGCCAGCCAAGACAAGACAGTAAGAAACCAGGCTCTTGTTGCTCTTGTCTCTCTCGAGAGCTCCAAGCCCAGCCAATGCCGCTGGTCTTGCCAGCTTCTCCACACCCACCTTGTTCCTTGTTCCTCTTAGCCTCCCTGGGAAACTTACCCGCTCTCGCCAGGGGACCTGGCAACTTACCACCGCGACGGTGACAAGAGCGCCCAGCCGGCTGGGTACAGCACCAGGGTCTGCGCCGTCCTCGTTTCTTTTGCTTCTTTGCAGCAATCGGGAGCACGTTTCAAGCCCTTCCTAGCCTGCCGGGAAGGGGTTTCGCTGGACCAGACAGTCGGGCTCTCTCACACCCTCTCGACCCGTCTCCAACCCCCCTCCGGGCCTCGAATAAATAAATGCCTTTATATAGAATGCCGCCTGTCCTGCCGTCTTGGCTCTGGCTTGGACAGCCACGGCCGCAGTCTTCTGAGAGACGCTGAATAAAAAAAAACAAAGTGTGTTCTTGTATTCGTTGCGTGTATCTTGTTTTTGTGCTTTCCCTCGCTCTTTTTTGCTTCCTCCTGTGTTGCTCTTTCACTCTCGACGCTTCTTTACAAGTCAGCCCCTCTCGCTCTCGTCTATCTCGAACACCCCTCACGCTTCGTTATTTACCATGGATTCCGATCTTCTCAAGGGTATCGGTTCCGAGCGCCCGTCTCCCGACAGGAATGCCACGCCATACTCGCCAAGCCAGCGCGAGAGGAGCATCGACCTCGAGGGTGAATCCTCGAATACTCAAGAAGAGTACGTGAACCAGGCTCGACTACATCTGTCAGTCGTGACCGAGAGTGCGTGTGCATGCTAACCAAGGGACTCACTCGCCAGGTTTGCCCGCTATAGTATACAGAGCCGCCTCGCTCGCGACCTGTCGCCCAAGCCATTTGAGTCCGCCAAATCCCCTCTCCTTCTTATTCCGGGCTGCGAAACGGGCCCGTCCTCTCTGACAGGTCATCCGGAGATGGTGCCTCTGATTACAGACGGTCCACCGTTGATACCATCCAACCCAAGTTCTCCATCCACAGACTCAGTTACAAGTCCACTGGACGTGTACCTGAGAACCCAGGATAAATACGAAGACCTCAAGATGAACTTGGGCACCGCCTCTCTGGATCAACCATCCACCCCGGTCCAGTCCTCTTCGGTCCCTATAATCAAGGAGCCCCTGGTCCAGTCCCCAAGCGCATCCACCTGGCAGTTCGTGGACAAATCGGACAATGAATGGAGCTCGCTGTCTCGGCCTGACTCACCTGGCGGAGGTCGAGACATGACCAACTGCTTCAACCCGCCTGCTCCGCATCTCCAGCCCTTGATTTCACCGAGAGCTTCAAGAAAGACTTCCTACCAAGCATTTTCAAGTTCGGCTGCCCTAGTTCCCGATCCAAATCTCTCTCCCGACGCCAGGGTCCCCGGGAGCCCAGATTCAGCCATATCGGACCTCTCCTTGTCCGCCTCTCCACCACCAAAACGAGTCCGCGGCGGTCGAGAACGTGTCCTCCCAGATAGTCCAGAGGAATTGAAAAGATTGGTTATGAGGTATAAATCGCCATTGCCCGCATAACTGCATGGGCTCCGATACTGAACTGTGCGCAGGGCCAGGGACAAGAAAATGGGCGTCGCTCTTAAGTCTATTAAGCTGAGGGTAAGGGACAAGAACTCCCAAGCCAGTGGATCTGCTCAATGAATACTATATTTCTGGCTATTCGTGTCTCAAAGTGTTCATGTTGGCACACTCGTGTATAATGATATCTCAGTTGGTTTTCTTGCCGCAATTAGCTCTGTATTGATATAGTAATGTCGGCTAATCATATCGCCGCAACCAATTAAAAATGACGTTTCTGTAAGACTTCTTATTCTGTTTCTTTCGGCTTTCCCTCGTGTCGATCTTCTTGTGTCACGCTTATCGACTTCCAGTTAGATCTGGCCAGTTATGCATGATATATGTGAGATGTCATCTGGCGGTCTGGAAATCCAATCGGCCCTGCGGCAGCCAGTGACAAGGATTCCTGCCATACATGCCTTGACTAAGGATGCGACACAATTCGTGTACTGTCTGACGTGGTTGAGACATTCCAAAGCCACGATTTAGCCCACGGTCGGCACCTTAGCGCCGAGCGCTATCACACCCGAGTCTCCGTAACCTTGCAGCGTATATTACGCGAATCTCGTCTCTCAACGAACATTGTCCTTGGCTGAGGTAACCTTGGTTATGTCGATCGCCAATAAGAATGCGAAAAAGACGATGAGAAGCTAAATTGTCAGATATTTTCCAACATCTAAAGGCGCCACTTACCAAAAATGTTCCTATCCCAATCATATTCAATTCAATGCCGCCAGCTAAAGCTTTGCCGTGGATAATAGAGTACTGGTGTCTCCAACAACGGATAGCTCCAAGGATAATCGTTCCAATCGAAAATACGAAGCATGTGGTTGCCAAAGGCTTTCCGACCAACGTATAGCCAAAGCCAGAGTCATGGTGTGTTATGGTAAACAGCTGTGCAATCATCGTTCCAATGATTGACATCATCATGGAGGTTCTCAAGTACCCAAGAAAGGTTCGTTCGAGTGCTGCCACAGATTAAAGTGTCAGTATAAACACTCTGCAGTTCAAAAAAGACGAAAAGTTGCGACAGGGGCCTCCATCTGGCTGGTACCAACGAAACATCAAGTCATTGACGAACAATTGCTCCGGGTGCGACATGTTGCCCCTGTATATTCACATGCTTGCTACTCTTGAACGCATTCAAGTGCCTTGATTCTGTTTCTTTCGGAGACATATGCCGCTACAGAAATGACCCTGATAATATGCCGAGGATGGGTCTGAAGGATAGGACCTTGAGGTCCGCAAGCAAATAAGGAAGTATCATCAGACCAGGCCATCAATGGCGTTGTCCAAGGATCAATATCAGACGCAACCTTCCAACTCGGGGTTTCGATTTAAAACAGCCCCTGCTCGGAACAGGTACATATTTCTTCCAATTGGTCAAGTTGGCTGATGAGGCAAGGTCAGGACAGGCAATGAACCTGCCACTTACAACAGACTGCATAAAGATGCTAGATAACACAAATATTGACAAGCACATACCTAAATGATCGCGAGCATATTCAATATCCACCTCGCAGCTGATTTGAGATGCCCAGAATTTTGCGACTCGTGAAGCCAGCCCCTGCCGAGGTAGCGTCTTGGTTTCGCCGTCGGGTCGAGAAGCCGGCGGGACGGCGGTCCCAGATCCACTCGAGTCCGACGAGTCCTGGCCGTGATTTGAATTCTGGTCTCCGTCGCTGCCGTGAGTCTGAGTTGATGTAGTGCTGCTCCCGATGCTACTCGGCGAGAGGATACTAGCCACTCGAAGGCGCGATTCAGCGTCGAGCTCCCGGAGCGAAATTGCCGAATTAGAGCGGCGTCTGATTGAAGGAGACATGCTATACTAGCACTTGCGATGCTAACATGTGCCGAGATCAACGTGGTATCTTCTTCTTATCCCCCTAGTCCGGCTGATTTGATTGATGGATATCGGTCTTGACAGAGCGAACAATACCGAGTGACGGAAACGGCAACAGACCGATCGGATGACGTTTGAGAACAGAGCCGAGCAAAGTCAATTCTGGTGCGCTGCGATCAATTAGCCTTGCGAAAGACGCGGGCGCAAAAAAATCGAGTCATTGGAAAAGAGTTGAGCTTGGAAATGTGCGTTTTATTTTGCGTAGCTATCCTTGACCTTTTCATTGTCCGACTTCCGGATATCGGGCGGGAACCGCGTGGCACTAAACTGAACTGGAGCAACAGGGCAACCGTGCTCTAGATCGACGCTGACGGTATCACCAACGTGAGGCAGTCGGTCATCAAGTTGTTACACAGCAAGACGAACGACAAGCGATTTCAATTTTCCAATGTTTGTTTGGTTTCGCGCGTGACCTGCGACCTGAGATGTGAGGCACTCGTTTGTGTCATCCTCAGACGAAACATGGAAAGAACCATCAGGCCACCTACCCGGTATCTACAACACCATGATTGGCAACCGAGACAAGGGCGGCTTCTCTTTTCCATACTAAACGGGGCCAATCGTTTGCCTTCCAAAGCATTCACATGGCAGACATGCCAATACTGGACTAAGCCACCCCCAACCCACGTCGCATCATCTTTTCCAGGGTTGAACAGTGCCGTCCCCCATTGTTAAACTCAGCGACACCAGGTTTCACCCCTCCTCATCACAAGCAATTAAACTCCTAAAGATGCCCATGCGCGTCTCGTTTGATCACGGCAGTTCGTCATTTTCATCCGAAATTCCCGTGCGCAAAGTCGCAGTGCAGGCGCAAGCCGAATTCTCCGCCAGCCGGAGGCGAATGATAGGCAAAGGCGAGATGGAATGGGCTCCGGCTGCCGATATCTCTCGTGCAACAGGGCGGGGCCGATGCATTTTATCATGATCGACGACTGGCGAACCCATGCGCCGCACTCCCCGGAGATAGTCACACGGCTGACGGCTCTCGCACATCCCCGTCGCGCCGCCGAGCCCAAGGAAACCCGGCCCGAAAGGCCGCACACCTGCTTCTGCGATGACACCTACACAATCGCATGGTTTTGGCCTCGGTGACCTCGCCCCTCCAACGGTGTCGTACATCACTTCCCAATCACGAGTGGCAAGTTGCGCGGC
This sequence comes from Calonectria leucothoes, assembly GCA_002179835.1. Lineage (NCBI taxonomy): Eukaryota > Fungi > Ascomycota > Sordariomycetes > Hypocreales > Nectriaceae > Calonectria > Calonectria leucothoes. The sequence continues at coordinate 66,455 of NAJI01000417.1, forward strand.
GCAGTAATACGGCGTGTCCAAAGCACCGACTCAATCGCTGGGACTATGCTAAAGTGTGCTGGCGCAATTAGGCTTCTGGAACGCCTTGCCGCTTTCATCCTTGTTGCACCCCATTCCCAGCCCCATGGTACCATGGACACGGTTGGCAACCCTCCAATGTGTTGAACAGTTGTAGGCGCCCTCTGGGCCATTCTGGCAGCCATGCCACCCTTGGCTAGCGCTGAATTTGGCCATATCGTTAGATCTCTCATCACTATCGTGGCAGCGGTGCAACGTGGCAGCCTTGGAGCAATGTTGTCACTGATCCACCGAGCAGTCTCCAAGATCACCACCTACAACATTATCACCACCACACCACCGCTGCCGTCGTCAAATTGATTAAGCAACAGGATGTAGTGTCTCCAATCCAGCAGTCTGTCCTTCAGAGTCTTCGCCAGTCAGATTTTGCCTATCATATCGGGAAAATGTCCGCTTAGGGGATACTGCCGCTCATACGGTCCGTCCATACCGATGTTCTTAGAACAACCAAGCGCACTACTTCCCTCATCAGCTGCACATGTCATCTAGGGCCGACATTCAGCAACCCCCGTCTCCGCGGTCTCCGCGTCTGCTGCCCGGCGGTATTCCGGCTACCCTTGGCTCCCACTTTCCCTCTACTAGGCTCCTGCAGCTGTCCCGAAGCCCTCCATGACTCCATGCGGCAGGCTCGGGAGGCCCCATCCCACCCCCGGCTCTAGCAGATGTGGACGCTTCCCAAACCTCCATTGAGTCTGTCCCTTCTCAGCCCAGCCTCCTAGCCTATGAGGTTGTTTCGAGTCGGAAATTTTACCGATGGTGTGCTCGGATGCAGATGCCTGGTGACTTGAGACTCACATTGCCCGTATAAGTTAGTCACCGCCAGTTGGCATCAGGATGCCCATTTTCCGACGGGCTCTTTTTTAAACCCGATATTTATGTGCACCTAGTCCACTAGTAAAATGCCAACTCGTCCTCTACTTCGGTTCAAGCCTAATTTCGTCTAGCCCCATACTTTGCGAATAAAGCAACTTCTTGTGCTTAATTTATTCTCCGTGTCCCCCGGACAGGTAGTCTGACACAGGAACGCGAGACTCGGAACGCGCTTAATATTAAGGCCGAGAGAGATCGGTGCTTTGTGTTACTCACTTAAGTTGTCAATTTTATTCGCCGGTATTCAGTATGAACGACTCAAACTCAAACGCACCTACAACCCCCGACACGGAGTATTCCTCCCCGGACAGTTTGCACCAGAATAGCCAACTCCTCAAGGACACTCGTTTGTCTGCCCAGCATAAGCTAGCAAAGCTGACCTTGAAGGAAAAGGTGTGACACCCAAATGATATCTTTCACGAGCGCGGTTATTTACACTTTCAGGTTTCTCTTCTCACTGCTGCCGACTTCTGGAGAACCCAACCGATTCCAGGGAAAGGCGTTCCTGTCATAAAAACAACCGATGGCCCGAATGGCGCACGTGGTGGTATTTTTGTTGGCGGTACCAAGGTCGGTATTGTTTTCTTCCTGTCTCATTTTAATTCTCACAAGTGGTACAGGCAGCGCTATTCCCTTGTGGTGTCTCATTGGCAGCCACATGGAACAAGAAACTTCTCTACGAGGTTGGACAACATCTAGCCATAGAAACTCGAGCGAGATCTGCCGATATGCTGCTTGCTCCTACAGTTTGCATGCATCGTCATCCCCTTGGAGGTCGGAACTTTGAGTCCTTCTCTGAAGACCCTCTCCTCACTGGAAAGTTGGCTGCACAGTATATCATGGGGCTTCAGGATAAAGGCATCGCCGCGACCATCAAACGTAAGTTGGATTATGAAGTGAGAATAATCGTGTCCGCTAACACATCTTGCTAGATTTTGTTGCCAATGAACAAGAAACCAACCGCGTGACGATAGATTCACTCATAACTGAGCGAGTTCTTCGTGAAATCTATCTCCGTCCTTTTGAAATTGCCATTCGTGAAGCAAACCCATGGGCCGTCATGACATCATACAATAAACTCAATGGAGTTCATTGCGATATGAATACGCATACCTTGAAAGACATATTACGCGGAGAATGGGGCTATGATGGGTGAGTCTCCTACTTCCAAGTTACTAGGAACTCCGCGGTTAACCTTGACTAGAACTGTAGTTTCCGATTGGGGCGGCACAAACTCGACCGTCGAGTCTATCCAAGCCGGGTGCGACCTCGAATTTCCACACTCGACCAAATGGCGGTTTGAAAAGGTCATCTCCGCTATTAATGAGAAGAAGCTCACCATGGATGAGATAGACAAAGCTGCCGAAAATGTACTCACATTGGTGAAGCGGCTAAAGGGAGACAACATGCTCCCTGAAGATCCCGAACGGGAGGATGATCGGGAAGAGACGAGGAAATTAATCCGCACAGCAGGACATGAGGGTCTCACACTTTTGAAGAATGATGATGATATTCTTCCTCTGTGTCCCAAATCAACCAAGGTGGCAGTCATTGGGCCCAACGCCAACCGTGCCATTGCAGGTGGCGGTGGCAGCGCCAGCCTCAACCCTTACTATAACACGATACCCCTGGAGAGCATACGAAAGGTTGCAGAAAGGGAAGTTTCCTTTGCACAAGGTTGCCACATTTATAAGTGGCTTCCCGTGGCCTCCAAATACTGCACCGAAAAGTCAGGCAAGCCCGGGGTCTCTATAGATTGGTTTGCTGGCGATAAGTTTGAAGGAGAGCCGGTCGTTGTGCAACGCAGAACCAACACTGACCTCTTTCTCTGGGACTCGGCGCCTCTTGGTGAAGTTGGCCCCGAGTGGTCCGCGATCGCAACTACATACCTGACCCCGACCACCACTGGCAAGCACACCGTCAGCTTCATGAGCGTCGGCCCTGGCAAGCTCCATGTTGATGGCAAGCTGGTGCTCGATTTGTGGGATTGGACCGAGGAGGGCGAGGCAATGTTTGATGGATCTATCGATTATCTTGTTGAGGTTGACATGGAAGCCGGTAAGCCTGTGGAGCTCAAAGTGGAAATGACGAACGAATTGCGTCCCATCTCAAAGCAGAAGCAGTTTGGGACCACGCACAAGTATGGCGGATGCCGTATCGGGTTCAAGGAGCAAGATCAGGTCGACTATGTCCAAGAAGCTGTTAAGACTGCTCGTGCCGCGGATGTGGCTGTTGTAATTGTCGGCTTAGATGCCGAATGGGAATCCGAAGGATATGACCGCCAGACAATGGATCTCCCCGTTGATGGAAGTCAAGATCGTCTTATTGAGGCGGTGGTCAAAGCAAACTCTCGAACAATTGTCATCAACCAATCTGGCAGTCCGGTTCACATGCCTTGGGCTGACCAAGTTCCTGTCATCATTCAAGGATGGTACCAAGGTCAAGAAGCTGGCAACGCCCTCGCCGATGTCCTGTTTGGTGTTGCAAATCCGAGCGGAAAGTTGCCCGTAAGTTTACCATGTATCTACCCAGATGGTTGCATCTCACTAACCCATATAGACCACTTTTCCAAAACGTATTGAGCATGCACCAGCATGGCATAACTGGCCAGGAGAGAATGAAAAGGTACTGTACGGTGAAGGACTTTACATTGGATACCGACACTACGAACGCGCCAAAATCGAACCGCTGTTCCCCTTTGGTCACGGACTCTCGTACACCAAGTTCGAATACGGTCGCCTCGAAGCATCGCCGCGTACACTAACTGACGATGGGGAAATAAGAATAACTCTGGCCATCACCAACATTGGACCACGTGCGGGTGCCGAGATTGTGCAAGTCTACATTCGGGATGAGAAGAGTCGCATTCCACGTCCCGAGAAGGAACTTGTAGCCTTTGAAAAGGTCCACCTTGGTGCGGGCGAAACCAAGCACGTCACAATCCCTCTAGACAAATACGCTGTAGGTTACTATGATGAAACGGTTCCTGGATGGATCGCGGAGGAGGGCACTTTCAAGGTGCTAATTGGGTCATCGAGCGTGGATATCAGGTGAGCAAAAAAGCCAATTGAGATTGAAACAGCAACGATTGACAATCATAGGCGAACTGTCGAGTTCCAGGTGGAGGAATCGTTTACCTGGGTGTACTGAGGCAGGACCAGACGCGAAAGGGTCATCGCAATAACGGGTGTAGTGCGTCAAGGTGGTGGACGCAATAGATATGCGGCTGATGCTGGTTTACTTCTGTTCACTCGCTTTTGTTACGTCACAGTTGATCTCGGTCTGGATATCGTCTTGATAAAGATATACATGATGCAAATTCCCCAAGAAGAGACGTCGGGTAGTTTGATGAAATACAATGTCTTTTTTTTTAAACCGAGCCGTGTCACATGTCAACGTGAATACTCTGCCATTCAAACACGCCTTTTTTTTTTCACACGGTGTGTTTACCCAGTATGAAGATTAATTCATGATGGCTGCAAGGCTCTCGCCTCGAAACATGCTGACAGAACATGGCGCCCTTTCGGTAGCTCAGGAAGCGCAAAGCCAGGCTTATGAGTATATGACATTTCCCGGAAAAGTATAACACAGCTACTCGTTTCCTCCAGCATCTTTTCTGAGAATAGTTAGTAGTTTCGCTGTGTGAACTGTGGGAGTTGCATGTCCAACTTTGTTTTAATTTTGGTCTCTACGTCCTTGTTAGAAACATTGACACAGACAAAAGGTGCAGCGTAGAAAGAGAGAGAAAACGTACCTCGGAGACTGAGATTAAGCTGCCGACGCGCCCTCGACACATCGGCAATCTTCCTTTTCTATTCTTGGCCCTTTTTCCTTCTTTCATTTTTTTTCTCTCTCTCGAGGCAGCACAGGATATCTTGTCTCTTTTAATTCTTGTTCATGTTCATTCTCATTCCCGAGGGAGAAGAAGAAAAGAAAAAAACACGCATGTGCCATTTTTGAATCGCGTTCTCTTTTCAGGCGCTCTTCTTGTTCTCAATCAATCACGCTCCTCGCGCTCCTTGGCCTCGGGGCTTCGGCTTCGGCTGCGTCCTCCTCCTCTTCGGCCGCCCGCTCGGCCACCGCGTCCGCCCTTGCCCGGAGGGGGGCGCACAAAGGCAAAGTCAACCTGGACCGTCTGGTCGAGAAGCTTGGTCTCGTGGGCGCCGTCGATGGCGGCTCGGGCCTCCTCCAGCGTCGTGTACTCGATCAAGGCGTAGCCCTAGAATTCGGATCATTCGTTAGCATGAGGGGAGACGGACGGGAAAGGCTGCCATGTTTTTTCGTTTTTTTTTTCGGTGTTGTTGTTTTGCTTTTTTATTTTGTTTTTTTGGCAGCAGGCGCCATGATGATGTTCGGCGCCTGATATGGTACGGACCTTGACATAACCACTTCGGCGATCTAGGTTCAGATGCATGTTCTTGATCTCGCCGAAATCTCCAAACTTGTCCTGCAGAGCCTCCTCGTCGGCCTCCTCGTGAACATTTGTGACGATGACGATCCAGCCTTCGATGGAGCGCACTGCGGTGGCCTTGGTGTGTGTTTGCATGTCCGACTCGTTGCGCGGGGCGGGAGGGGGCGACGCATTTTCGACGTCAATGTCCATTTGTTCGTCGGCCATCTTGCTTCAAGGGTTGCGCGGTTTCTATTAAAAAACAGCCGGGGGGGACCAGGAGTGTATCGAGAGGAGGAGCGTGTTGGTCGCGGTAAACGGTGAAGCTCTTCTTCGCGGGGCACAGCGCGGCGCCCAAGGTCGGAAATTCATATCACGTGATCTGAAATATGAGAAACATGGGACACCATCAAGGGACGGCCAATAGCCGCGTCTCAATTCGGAAATATCATCAATTGCATATCCCAAAACGCGTTTCCCCCAGGCGTGTTCTAGTAGCTAGCTTATCGGAGAAAAACGAAATTACGGGGAAGGTGTGTCTGGAGATTTGTAGCAATCTGACGGGTGTCCGTCCACCATCTTAAATCCGAAACTTGGCAACGGGCTGGCCGGCGTGAGTCACTCGCCGTGGTGGACGCGGGGCAAAATACGTCAAAGTCTACAGCGTACCAGGCAGCACATCTCACAAGCCTCCAGGGGGGTGCGCCTGCGCAGCTTGTGCTGTCCAGCGCGAGGTATGGTAACAGTTCCCATGTGGTCACAGCATTGGGTCAAACAGTTTTGGTTGCGAACAAATGTGTGTTGTATTGACAACCGACACCGGACGCCGGGTAGAGCCGCAGTGCTTCTTCGCACCTCTCCTTTTTCTTGAGGGGGCTCAGCCTATCAAGTGACACAACCTATTCCATCTTCCCAAAGCTGAATCAAGCATCATCGATGAACGGTTTCGCAAGCCAATCTCCCAATACCGATTTCCTTTCACATAGCAGAGGTGTTCGTCTAGCTGCCGGGGTTGGGGTTCATCTGTGGTTTCGGTCAGCCTTCCTGTGCCCTCACTAGGGGTCAGCTCCCGTCGGCGCTGCTTACCTTTCTCTTGCCACCGGTGAGGGTGACGTTGACGAATCGTCGGGTGTACTTGAGGCGCTTGAGAGCGCGGCCCTTGGGGACCTTGGTCTTCTCCTGGGCCTCAACCTGTAGGACGAGATGGTCAGTGATCAGTGTCGTCGAGAAGGGGCATCGCGGCCGTCGAGAGTCGTCGGGATGTTCGTACCTTGGGGGTCTGAGACTTGACCTTGCCTAAAGTGAAAATGTCAGCAAATGCGAGAGCGCGCAGCGGGGAATAGCAGCGACGACGTACCGGCACGGGCAAGAGATCCGTGAACTTTACCCATGATGATAGATTTGCGTGGTGGTGATGTGGATGGTGAGTCTGACGGTCGGAACGGAGTCGCACCAAGAATTTTGGGGAATTCAGCGGCAAATGGTTGTGGGCTGAAATCTACACGTGATTTTCATCACGTGATAGCGGACACATTTTGCCCTCGGATAAATAGACCCCGGCTTCTTGTCTGTATTATGTAAGCCAGCATCATGTTCAAATCTTCGTTCTGGCATGGCCTGGAAGTCAGCCAAGGAGAAGATGGCAGTTCTGCATAAGCAGCTTGCCTGAAAGTTTTCTTTCCGCCAAATTTTTTCTCACGCGATGCATTAATCTTACCCGTCTGTGTAAATTCGTGCAAGAAGGTGAAAGCCAACCATTGTAACTCAATCTACAAACTGTGCGGCAACATAATGCAGTAATTTAAAACTGCACCTTCTATCATAAATGATCCTCGTGTCAATTAATTGGACGTAAATTTACATCAACATTAATATGTTGCGGGAAGTAAATGGAATACACGACAAAGTCATGCTGCTTGATTGACAGCACTTTGCCAATCCCGCACCAGGGTTCTTGGTTGGCCTGCAAAGCCTTTTAGTGAATGTAACTCTACACTATGTATAAAAGGTCATGCATGTTAAGGTGCTGTATCTCACGGGTATCCAAGATGGCGTTGATGCAGGAACAAAGTAGCGCGACGGGATGCACGATGGTAGGTAATCCTTGGCAATGCTTGGTGAGCAAATGTATTTAACCAGCAAACCAGTGTTGGCTTTGAGATGTGTGATTGTAATTTTCCGTGCGCTGTTTTTCTCTCACTGAAGATAATATGGGTGCTAGTTTACATCATTTATATCGTTTACCCGTTTTGTTCGGCAGCTAACGTGGTGTCTTGGGCCTGAGTATAGCTATTGGATAAAAGGCCGCGTGGAATGGGGCGTCGAGCGAGACGAGCAACAAGACTTGACAAATAATGTATGTGATAAAAAAAAGAACTCCTGATATTTCCAGAAGCCATCAATTTTATTCTCTCTCACATGTCAAAAACGGGTAGATAATAGCTGAGGTATATCAGTTTTGTTGGATGGAATTGTTGGTCTTTGGTGTCCAGGGTAGGTCAGCGGCAAGCCATCACGCAGGTTGGGGGGTGTTGGTGTGGAGGGGTTCAAGCCGTCAGAGTGTCATTGCATCCAGGTCACCGCAAATCTCTACGGCTCAGCAGCCAGTGGACCTTTTCTCAGGGTCGAGAATGCTGGAAAGGCAGAGGACTAGGAAATCTAAGTTGGCTCGCTTCCTACGGTTGTATCGGGCTAGACTGCGAAGCTGCCAGACGAGCAAGCGTGTTTTCGGGATCAGATGGCCATGTGCGCTGGCTGGAACGTTACGAGATGCAAGGCCACATTGGGCCAAGCCATGGTTGAAGTGAGAGGGGTCAACGAAGGGGCGATCCTCATTCTGGCCTACAGGGAGGGGAGGTCTCACAACAGAGGCCGCTGCAGGGGACCGTATGCAGTGTTGGTAGGCGGACAAAATACGAGCCCATACCATGATAGTGTGTGGGAGGCTGCATGGAGGAAGATCAGAAGCGGTCCCCCACCCGAGCGGCTAGCGCTGATCACCACTCAGAATAGGCATGCGAAGAGAAATCAGTCAGGCACCGTTTTGCAGGCCAGGGCAGCGAGGTCGTATTTTTTTTTGTTGCTTTTGTTTTTTCTCCCCTTGCCTTTCCACCGTTGTGCCACATGCGACTAATGCGTGTACTCTCTCGGCCGGGGAATCTCATCCCCCCTGCCGGGCCTGAAACCCGGGCTAAGGATACGATGTAATATATTTTTTGCGTGGTATGTGCTCCTTCGAACGAGCAGAACTAAATAGAGTAGAGTTTACGTGTCCGTGGTAATGCTACTGCCTCACTTCTCGCCTAGCAATGACGACGACTTGAGTCGTCATCGTCATCGAGCGGATTCCAAGGCGTGCGCTGGGTGAGGGATCCCTCCCCGTCGTCTGCTGCCCAGCGCAGGCCAGGCCAGGCCAGGCCAGGTCGCACACCGCAACCAAGCAGGTCTTGGGTTGTGCGCACATGCAACATGGCCCGCCTGCCCCGGATGGAGACTAGCACGCGGCAACACGAACAGGACAACACCACGCACGCAGCCATCACATCACCTCGCAGCGTCTTGCAGCGCGGTGTGCAGCAGCTAAATTGATTTACGTGCAAGGTCTCAGTTCTCTCAGGCGAGGCCTGTTCTGGCCAGGCCGGGGTGGGCACGGAGCGGGGGGGCCTTTTCTTTTTTTTCTTTCCTTGATTTGTGTGACATGTAGGAATGCGTCTGAGGGACGACGTTCTGGATGCCACCAATAGATAAGGACATGCGCATTCCTGCAAGCCCGGGAGCCGCTTGTTCACAAGACCATTCATCTGTCCAAGACGGCATACCTATATATGTGTGTCTCATTTACTCAAGTCTCAGCTTGCTTTTGGCGGGATTTCGTCTGTTCGCTTCCATCACATTCTTGCTTGCATCGTCTCGTCTCGTCTCGTCTTGTCAGTGGTGGTGCGTGTCACGTCGGACTCTCCCACTTCGGCCGCGACGGCGCCGCCGCTCATTCATGCTGCACAATAGCCTTGTTGCGGTCATTGCACGCTAGGTAGGCAAGGGTTTTCAAGCGCCAATGGGGATTTTTGTAACGACCTCGGGAGTTAAAAAAGAAGGCTTTGATCAGTGGTTCGGTTGTCTTTTTTTTTTGGCCACGACCATGACCTTGACGAGAGCGGCATGTGTGGAAGGGGAATGATAGATTTGCGGGTGCCGGCTATTTTTGGAGGGCAACGCTCCCTAGTCAGCCTTCTAAATCGGGGTGATGATCACTGAGGCGTGGAGCTCGCGAGGAGCTTTCTGGGCTTTCGGCTGTGCGCATTGGAAATGGTGCCATGCACCGGCGCCTGGGAATGGGTGTAGCCCAACGCCCAATCGCAGTGGATCCCGGGACAGCCACACGGCTTCCTAGTGCCCTCCTTGAGAGTTCGTATTTTTCGCCCTCGGCCGATTGATTGCTCTGGCGGGCTGGCGTCCAATCCCATGTGCTTTCCATAGCGTGTATGCCCTGTTTTAGCGCACGCGAGTCCAGCTCGGGCTGCTTTTGGCAAGTAGCTTAGCTGCAGCTGAATGCAATGCGCTAACCTCGATGTCGAGCCAGCGAGACAGAGGGCTCACGACGGCCATGGCAGCTGAATTGTGCGAATGCTGTGGGGAGGGGAGGGGAGGAGAGGGGGATACGAGGGCCTGGCAAAGGCCACTGGCTGCTGGGACAGAACAGAGCCCGGACGCGTGCTGGACGCCCTGGAGCTCGTAAGCTGTGCGCTGCGGTGCGGCCGGCCGGCGTTGTTTGCCTCCTCTCCCCTGTAAGCGACCTCTAAAAAAACGGTGCCCTGCCGTCCGGGATCTGCTGATTGCCAAGCGCAATGGGCCCGCATCCCGCATTCCACGCAGCCGGGAATATCGCTGCTGGCCTGGCGGGGCGGCTGGTGGCGGACGGGCAACATTGGAGAGGCCCATTGGCATCGCGGATGCATCAAAAGGCCACCACAGGGCGCTTGGGGGCCTTTCATTCTCCTCGCATGGCCCCAGCAGGCTTAATCCCAGCTTGCCCTGCATTCTGCCATTTCCACATCCTCTTCCCTTCAACCAACATCGGCCCAGGGAAGCTAATTACATGCTCCATTGCCCAACTGCAACCCTCTTTGCGTCTTCTCCTCCTCCATCCTGCCTCTCAGCCTCTGCAGTCGCTCGCTTGTATCACCAGATCTGCCCTCCATCACAGCACCCGACTGGGGTTTGCTTCCTCAGCCTTCTTTCTTCTCACCCTGCGCCCGTCATTACGCACTCGCTTCTGACCACCACCACTTCTTGCTGAGCGCATCAGCTTTGCTCGTCCATTCGCTCGCCGATTTTCTCTCCCTCTCATTGTCCTGCCCAGCATCTGCCGATAAGGACCCCTCCCGGCCAACAAGGAAAAGAAGGAAGAAAATCTGATATGCAAGCTCGATAACAAGCGCCAAATTCCCAGAGCTTAGCCCAGTGTCACCGCCAACTCTAAACCGCCAACACGCCAGTTAAAAGCCGGCGCCAACCCTCGGATGCGACAGCAACCACAAGAATAAAGCCGCCCGTTCAGCCCACCTCGCATGACGCAGACGGCTTCGTACGCCACAGCACCAGACTGGTAGCTCAACGCCTGATATCTTACGTCTCAACTACCAGCAAAACAAGCCATGACGGAGGTTGTCCCAACGCAGGCCCGTTCGCGGTCTGACAGTTTCCAGCGCATGCTGGATTTGGAAAAGAGAATGATGGTGAGATTATTTTGCACATTTTTGTATTTTTTCCCGTAGTGAAACGGTTATGCTCATGGAATGTTTCACAACAGCTTCAACGAAAAGACGGCTCAACTTCAAACTCGCATCATACGACTCCCACAGGCTCTGTGCCACCAAGCCCTCTTGCCCAACCCCGCCGTTTCGAACTGGTACCAAAGGACGGCAAAAAAGCACCACCACCGCCTGTTCGCAATTATGGCCCACTGCAACCGCAGCTTTTTACTAGCAGTACCGCGCCCGTCGATGCAGATGCCGACCCGTCAGCTGCGATCAAGCGGAAACCGGTGGCACACGCTAGAAGTGTATCTATGTCGATTACCATGATGGAAAAGGCGCCTCCCCAGAAGAATGTAGCATTTGTTTTCCCGCCTGAAGTCAAGGAACGCAGGGCCATTTCGCAGTCTCCAGCGCCTCCGCAGGTGAAGAAGGAAGACAAGAAGGAGGCCAAGAAAGAGGTTAAGAAAGAAGAAAAGGCCAGACAGGAAGACAAGAAAAAGGAAGAGGAGAAGAAGGCAAAAGAGGCAGCTGCCAAAGAAAAACCGAGAGGAAGACGCCTGAGCAAGGCACCGCCAACGTATCTTACCCCTTCGGTTCAAGGCCGCACTGCGACTGAGCCCGTCAAGGAAAAATCTCGCTCTTCCAGTCTTCTTGGCTTTTCCATCGGCCGAAGGAGCACGGCGAAAGATGAGCAAACTGACAAGCCTAAGCGTGGCCGTTCTGGGTCATTGACATCTGTGATCCGAGGTTCGTTTGAGATTCGACGTGGCTCATGGGACCAGACCAGTGCCTCTGGTTTTCTCGGTGGCGTTAAGCTAGAGCAGAAGAAGCAGGACTTTTCTCAGCAGGTTCTCGAGGATCAAGCCAAGGGATCCAGTTCGGTTCATCCTGCCCTCCGAAAATCCTTTCTTGGACATGGCTCATTCACGCCGCTCAAAGCCTCCGCGGAGGCTGACAAGGAGGCTGACGCACAGCGTCGAGCATACCCTCCAATCTCCATCAACAATCCTGGGGGCATTAACTCGACCGGTAGCTCACCAAAAACACCTAAAACCCACTCGAGGCGGGGCTCGTCCAGTTCTGCCAACATATATCTCTGGAGTGCTCGTGCGAGAAAGAAGCTGTTCGACCAAAGCGATGAATGCGCCGTGGCTGATGATGACGATGAACCTGAGCAGGAGATCAAGCATGACTCCCCTGTCGATCCTCCCTCCATGCCCAAGGAATCTATTGGTCTGACGAGAAGGGGTGGCGTTCATATAAAAAATGTCAACTCCCGAGGCGCCATAACACCCAAATTCCAGATAGAGACCGAAGAGCAAACTGGAACAACGGAGCCGGAAACTATCAAGCCGCTCAACATCGGCAAGAAGGATATCCCCAGGATTAAAACGACCGCGCCTGAGCCTGAACACGAACCGCCCAAGCAAACGACCATTGAGCACAACAACCCTCCGACCTCCCCGCCCGTATCATTGACGACTCGGTCTCAACGTGAATCATATGTATCCCCACAGTCGCCCAAGCCCCCAGCACCACCGCGGAGGAGCTCAAAGAGGCAATCCACTCCACCTTTGTCGCGGCCTCAAGCTGCATCCGTGGACACCTCCAAAGACGACTCGAGCAGAACGTCGAAGGAAAGCATCCGGTCAGACAAGAACCCACTATCCTCGATCAAGGCGTCTAGTGCGAAGCGAAACCATGTGCCGCCGAGCATTCGGTATGAGACTACGCTGGCTGGAGCTCGCCCAACGCCGTACTCTGGCGGTTCTCCAACAAGCCCCAGCACTAACTGGAGTCCCACTAAACCCATGGGTTCGCGCGGAAACTCATCAGAATCACTGTCTCCAATATCAACTTCAGGCAGTTTCTCTCCGAGCCCCCTAAAGGCTGAGATTGTTGCGCCACCAGCAACTGAAGTCCAGCGTCCAACCCAGAAGTCGGACATTAAACCTACTTCTACTCATAACAAGAACTCCCGGTCTTCTGCAGAACGGTTGACTCCGATGAAGCTGGTACACCCTGCCATTCGTCGTTCTGTAACCAGTTCATCCGACGAATCCTTGTATTCAGATGCTCTTCAAACTGCATCGGGCCCAAACACACCCGACAGCTCGCCACCTCAGTCCGACTCTGGATACAAGCTGAATGGCGAGAAGCGAATGACTCAGTACAGTCCTTACTGGTCCATGGAGAATTCCCCGGAACTGGCATCGAGCGATCGATTCCAGGTTTCGGATGCTCCCAACTCCGAGGAAGAGGTTGATCCTATCGAAGCTGCCGCTCGGAGAGTGATGGAAGCTTTTTCAAACGCTAACCTCCGCAGCCCGGCTCTGAGCAGCAAGGAAGACTATTCTGGCGACAGCAGCTTGCCTTCTACGCCAATTATGGAGACGCAGCCGCGCCTGCGACATAAGCAGAAGAGCAAGGGCCGCCTCAGACCCACCAACATCCAGACAGTCAAGCTGGCTCAGACTGCAAATGGTCCCAAGGCTGTTAGAAGCACGCCTAACCTGGACGTTCGCGGTAACAAGTCAGGACAGCCAGCTGCCGATGGCTCTAGCCAGAGCAAACCCAGCCCGAAACGAGGCGACAAGGTTGGGAAGGTGTTTGTCGTGTGCTGCGAGTGCAAACGCTACCACGACATCCCCACCAAGCTGTATAAGACTATGCTCAACCCGAGTGGCGTACTTGATCAGCCCGAGACGAAAGGCTTCGAGGACAGAGTTTGCATGTCCATCAAGTGCTCTTGGTGCGAGCACCAGATGAGCACCAGGTGCTGTCCTGGAGTTTCAAGCATCCTGGAAGTTCAAGCGAGGGTGCATTAAATGATTGCACTGTTTATTTTTGATATTTTTGATATTTTACTCTTGGTTTTGACTTGATTTTTTGAACATGGTTTGCTGGTCACTAGCCGCCAGTGCACACACATAACAGCAACACAACACTGCTAGACGCAGCAACTTTCCTTGGTCTACTCGTTTTTTTTATGGCGCTTGGGGGAGAGAGAAAAGGACATGTTTGGGGATATGATGTTACAGATGTCGCTTTTACGTACACTGGGCGGAAAGGTTAATGTGCAATTTTGGATGGCATTCTTCAGTCGCTACGATACACCCTGCTGGCTGGGTTGCGCTTATGCTGGCTGTTGAGAAGGAGGGGTTTTGTGTGATTACTTGGGCTTATGAGATAATTTCTACGACTTGATGAATATCATGAATCAATTCATTCTCAAATTTGGCATTCAATTCTTGATTGTATTGGTGATTGACGCCGTGACAATTTATTTACCTGAAAGACATTCAGATCGTTTGGGCAACCAACTGCAAGAAGAGCCAAGATGAGCCGCAATACAAGCGCAAAAAACGATGAGGGTCAAACATGTGAATGCATATTTCCAACTCGTTGCCTTGAAAAAGTTTTTTGTTGTGCCTGTTCCTGAGACATGTATCACGCCGTTTTCTGAAGTTGAACTGGTTTGTGATGGTGTTGTGGTGGTGATGGTGGGGGTTGACGTCACCATTTCGAGCCGGTTTACGGCATATCACGAGCATGGCTCTGGCTTCGCATCGATCACATACGGGACTGTAATAATTCTCACAAACGGTGAGGTTTATGATTGCGCCTGCTAACCTTGCCAGGCCCGAATCTTCCTGCAAATGATGTTTTGAGACTTGCCAAGGTGCCTGACGATTGCGTTCGCCTTTGGCAACACACACATGGTGATGGTCTGTTTTGTCTACATGGAATCACCTGGATGTTGTAACGAACCCGTTCTTCATCCTTGATTCAAGAATTTCTCTTCTCCAATGACGACCCTGGATGTGTGGCTGATGACACTTTGTGGTTTGCTGATGCGTAGTCGCTGACGTCAATGGTGGCAGGGATGCAGACGACATGTTCCAAGTTTCATGTGTAAGTAGATGGCAGTAAGACGGTGATATTATAAGGGTCCAAATACACTGGAAACAGCAACCTCTATTTCTCTCTCTCTCTCTCTCTCTCTCTCCCCCTCATCAATTCAGTTTGCTTCCCAGCCCTCTCCAAATTTTACTCACTGTGACGACTTGCGGCTGCTGTTTCAATTCCCCTGGCCCTTTTCCCGCGCGTGTCTCTCATCTCTTCGCCCACCTCTCAACACCCCCCGACGTCATCTGCGCGCGGAAACATGTCATCTCCCGAGCCCAAGGCCGGCACCATCCTCGCCCGCAACAAGGAGGGCACGATGGAAGCGTCGGCCATCCTGTGGCGCGGGCTGTGCGACAAGCCCAAGACGCTGCGCAAGTACATGACCAAGGACGCGGTGCTGGCCGAGCCGGACCGCAACGTCTACTCGCCCAAGTCGGAGCCGACGTTTGACGAGTACCTCGACGACGGGTTCGAGCCCTGGACGGCCTACAAGATCCACGACGACCCCGAGTTTGTCGAGATCGACATGATGAGCTCGGCGCTGACGTACCGCGTCACCACCTGGCGCCTCAAAAAGGGCGAGATGGTGGCCACCGAGGGCATGTGCTCGAGCGTCTTCCGCCAGGGCCCCGGAGGAGACTGGAAGTGCTGCCTTCACCACATGGCCGCGCTCTAAAACGAAGGCCGTTTATACGTGTCACATGGTCAATTTACATGGAAACGAATGCATATCGCGGAGCAGAGGATGCAATGGGCGACGACGACATCTTTTTTTGGGCGTCAACCGAGATGGGATAGGAATAGGGATATGAATGGACGGCGTTGGGTGTGTGTATGAAGTGCGAGTAGGAATGGGAGAAATTTCATCGTATTTACAATTGCCATTTTCTTTTTGCAACATGTTTCTTTCTCTGTTCCAGACTGTGAAGATGCTATAAGACCCCGAAGTAAGACCCCGAAGTGATGTGATGACATGACACCAACGTGGATCCTTTGCGACTGTTCCATCGTATTTCAGCCCGCCAAAATGGATTGTGAGAGTTCCAATTCCCGCTTCGGAAACAATAAACAACCACCAAAAAGATTGACAAATGCCAAGGTCGCTTGGGCATTCCATAGTCCACGGCATGAGATTAACTCACATCGTTATCTCCAAAAAAAAAGAGTTGCTTGACCTTCTCCTTTGGGCTGTGGGGCGCCAGCTTGGCCAAGCCTGCTAACAGCTAACAGGGGGGAGGGATGAGAGCTCACGTGGTCGCCAGGGACAGTCCTCAATGGACGTGATGCCTCAGCTCTCCTTTAAACCCGAGTATTGGATTTTCTTGGCCATGTATGTACTCTCAGGCCCCTGGCACGCTGGTGGGCTGTGGTTGTTAGCGTTGCTGGTGTTTGTCTGGTTGTGACGTGGTGAACGGGATCAGATGAAGCGAATGCGTTGCCAACTCCGAAGCCCGGAGGAGAAAATAGGCCGAAGCGGTGGGGATAGCTGCAAGTAAGGCAAGCTCGATATTCAATTGGGCAAAAGCATGTGTTGCAGTTTTTATTTTATGATGAACGTCATTGATGCCATTTTGAATCAAGATAAACGTCCCGTTCATCGCAGATCAGATTTTTGTCGTCATATCTCCGCTTATCCACTGCACATATTTTCCAGAACAACAGAATCCAAAAAGTGGATTATCCTGCCTTAGCGCCGTTTGGAGTAGGCACCGATACGACAGTTGTATGCACCTTTACCAATCGGTTAGGGGGCCGTTTATAACGCCAAGTTAAAACGGCACACGCCGCCCGGGATCGCCTCTTACGTCTACAAACATGGCGCAACCGACACGAGCCTCAGCTTTTTTGACCCCGCAATTCGGTAGGGGGAATCAACTCTTGGCATCTCTCCTCTTGCTGGGAAGTCATTGCGTGAGCTTAGTTGGCTCTTTTCATTGATAAGCATTGCATCAGTGCGAGCCTTGGCTGCTTGGATACCTTGCTTAACCTCCACCGACTGAGTCGTATCCCTGGGAATGACGCGTGGCTTTGGTGAGACTCACTTGGCTTTTGGATAAAGTCTTCTTGGCTGCTTTGGGCTCGGGCCTTGGCATTGTGACTCTTTGACTTTGGCCCCTCTTTCATAAAAAAAAAGTCTTGGGAAGATTAAGTTGAATGGCCTGGTGTGCTGGCATTGTTTAGAACTATTGGTTGATTCGATAGCCAAAATGTAAAGGTTGAGGGAAAAAGTTGGTGTTGTAGGCTGTCTTGTCAGCCTCATAAGGCTCGCTCACTAAGACATAAGTTCATTTGGCCTTTTGTGAAGAAAAAATGCAAATGCCGAGCGGCGATCCGCACCAATCCTGTCATGTTAGGAAGGAGACTCTGTTAACGATGAGGTAATGTTCCCGGCCACTTCTTATTTCTTCTTCGACGCTATGTTCTTGGCGTCTAGGATTGGCCAACCCCCGTCCCGCTCCGCTCCGCTCCGCCTCGCGCTCTGGGCGACGCTGTGCTTGATGGAGCCTCCGGGCTGTGAGCCCACTCCTTTCGTCGGGAAGCTAGCCTATTGCGAACCTCTGGAATAGTGCCCTGCTAGCATTGAAGCTACGGTCTGCCTGCAAGATAACAAAATAGTCACTGATAGGTTCCCAAAGTGCTTCGGGATCGGCAAGGCAGTAGTAGCAAACAGTTCGGATTAAATTGTAAAACATGCTGAGTCTTTGGACTCATTGAAGGCGTCCGCGCATTCGAATCCAACAAGCGTCTGCCTGGGTAGCCCTCTTTTTTCACACCCCCCGATAGACCGGGCGAGGACGCAGAATCTGCCTTGTCACGATGACCGCAAGAACAACGTCTTGCATATTCCGCCCCTCTCTAGACGCCGGACAGGCGGAGAAATTCTGAGATTGGGGGGTCTCACTCAGCTGCGCTATTGCAGCAGCCCAAACAGACCACCTAGTGCGGCTGCGATGTGGTGGAAACCGGCCCAGAAGCCAAGACGGATAAGTCGGCGCGATACAATATCTCAAAAGTCTTGGAAGTAAACTCAGTTAAGGTGCGGCGGCAAGCGACATGCCACATGATATCGCGTGTGGTCTATTTGCCCCGGTACTCGTTTGCCGCGTGGGACTGGGGAAACCTTGCGCGTTGTATTGACGTAAATCAACATCTTGAGATGTCCTCCGTATTCACTTTTGTTCTCTCATTGTGGAGGGAAGGGTGTGTCACTAGCAGCTGACAGTATTTTGCCAAGCAGACTTGGCTCGCCACCCCGGTCCAGTGTGAATAACGGCGAGGTCGCAGAAAACTCATCGCCGGCCATTTGGATATGATGGTGAGAGAGATTGTGCAAATCTTCACTTGCAATGGTGGTTAATCTTTCCCAACTGGTCGAAAAATATAATCTAGACAACAGTTGACACGCTATGACCACGTTTAGTTGCAGATTCGGGTCAAACACTGGTTGTAAGTTGATCTCGGGACAATGTTCCGCACAAGATCAAAGCTCGAGCTTTTGCAATTGGCTTTCTGCTCTGGTGATCCCAGCCCCATCTTCAAATCCGCGTAACGGGGCGCATTTGGGTCGGCATCGATGTCAATGCCGGTTCCCGGGTTCTCAAACGATGGCTGCCCAAGAGCCCGTTCTAGTCCTTCTCAAATACGGCAATGACGGCAAGTTTTCAAAGGAGGGGGGGACAAGCCACCATGACAAACAAGTATCAAGCAGAAAGGGGGGGTTGAGGAAGTTGAATCCTCACTTGAGGTGCAGATTTTGTCACCTGGCCTTCCATCGCCAGTCAGGGTCCCCATATTATGGGGACCCTACACCCGTAGTCTCCCGCAACGGTGCCCTAAATGGCTTCAAGGCGCCGACCGTTCCGGGATCTTCCCCCCGCACACGGCAGCCAGGTACGCACATGAGCGGCTGGGCGTATCACTCCATGGCGCTTCCGTGGGCCTTCGGGGGGCCGACCGGTGCGGGTGTCCAATAAGGGCGGGCAACCGACCCCAGAGCGACCCGCGAGGACTCCATTCTCGACCGTACCTGGCCGGGGTACAACCCCGAGGTACGCGTATCACGCAATCAAGCCCATTGAGCGATGCTGCATCGTAGAGGGGGCTCTCGACCCTGTTAGTGAGCACTAGATTGGGCCCTGAGGCGCCAAAGACGCCAGAAGATGCGGCTATTTAGCAGCACGGACAGCGTGGTCAGAGACGGCGTGGGGTCGAAGGCCCCAGGAGTCGGCATTTAAGCTTATTGCGACGGAGCGAGGCCCATTAGATGGCTCCTGGTTACGTACAAGGTTCCTTGCATGCGGATCCAAGTTCCAGAAACAGCGCAGAAGCATCACGTGCTCGTTAGTGCACTATCAATTTCTCACTGGAACTAGGTGGTGTTCTGATAGAAAAGAATCGACTATCAGTACCCTCGTCCATACGCCAACCCCGGCTCCTCGCTGCGACTAACGACGCAATACATGACCTAGCTAAGGCAACCCAAGGATTCAAGCCTGGCTGAGACAGGCCATCTAACAGGGCGAAGTCTTCTCACGACCCCCCGTCGCAGACCCCGCCGTCGTGGCAGTGCATGCAACTCGCGCTTGGCGGAAGCCGTCACAAAGCGCTCTCCGTTTTGCAAAATGCTCGGGCAGGAAACTGAAGATCATGTAGATGATCGAGATCTGATCTGTGGTCACGAGACCAGCGCCCGCAAAATTCTCGGTGGAGGGAGGCTCTGCGGACTGCCTGCATAATAACAGCGAGGAACACCAGTTCTCACCCGGAGAACTACGCACAGCTCAATTCGGCATGCCCTATGCTCCAGAACAACACGGGACGATAGCCCGAGGAGAAACCCTTTGGCCATTGGGGCGCAATTGATGCAATCGAACGATACGGAAGTGCCCCAGAGCCACCATGATCCTTCAGCCAACCACACCCCCCCTCTATGGGTGATAGTACCCCACAGAAGGGGATGAAGGGGAGGGGAGGGGGGTGCGAGGGTTGATTGCCCGGTTTACAGGCCCGAAGTCACTCCATCTTAGATTCCCAACGGAGTCGCAATGCAGTCCCGTAATGGACCCACCGCCGGTGAAGTTGAAGTGAGACTTCATGGAGTCTCTGATGGGCGGGAAGGGATCCTCATGGGTCAGAATCACATCCTACTAGGATTCGGGCCCAGCCCCGTGCCTCTCAAAAGCAAATAGGGACCCGGTCCCCTAATGTCTGGCCATGTCTTCATTGCGCGTGTTGCGGGGGTCTGTTTGATGCAAAATCCACCTCGCCGCGCAAGAGCATAACCGAGATGTCGTGTGGACGGTACGGTGCCCAACCATGCACAAGTGTGTGCCAGCAAGAGAGTCAGAAGCCTTTTTTTCTGTCAAGCGGCTATGGTCCACTTGGAGACGAAGCGATAGAGTCAAGACACGCGTGTGGTGTTTGTTCAGAAATGTCAACTCGTTTGGATTCTCTCATTTGGCCAAAGTTGAAGCCCTTTTGACCCAAACACGCAGCCTGGCATTTTCTCGACATTATCTCGCAGCCTGACGCGTTGTGAAGGCGTGATTGTTGCTGCTCCCGCGTCGTTGTCGCTCTGACCGCCATCACTGTGATCGCTGTGACTGATGTTAGCTTCCCGCTTTCACACCGCAGTCATCATGCCGCTCCCGCCCGCGCCTTGTTGCCTAGTACAGTAGCAACGCTTACTTATATTATAGCGGATGTTTTGTCAGCTTGACTTTAAGTGTACCGTGAGCCTCCAGGCAGCGAAATTTAATGAACACAACTACATGGAAGAGAAAACACAAAGTCCAAGAAGAGCTGGACAAGGATAAGAACCAGCAAAGTTGTGACTAGCACGGGAGAAACAGTCGGTGCTCCAAAGGAACCATTTGGACAGCATTTTCTGCGATTAAAGACTGGGCTTGGTACCTTTGGGCGGTCAAAAGTTCAGCAGTGTGTGAAAGCAAAGTGAAATGAAATGATAAGATGCCGAAACTCGGCCTCCATAATTGCCATCAAGATGGCAAGCAGATAGTTGCTGTCCAAAGGGGTGTCCCAAAAACAACATTGCCAAATGGCACGCCCCCATCACCAATTGACCCTGGACAAGCCCAAAGATTACGTTCCGCAAATGGTATCTGTCACCGAACGGGACCGGCTATGTGACGGAAGGACCGGCAGTGACAAGAAGCAGCCATGATGCTTAGTCTTACTGCCAAGGCGCTCGCTCCAGCTCAACCCCGCCATCTGGAATAGCAACGGCAAGCAACCATGAAAAAAAACTGGGACGACCTTGGCATTGTGGGGGCTCTGGAGAAATGTATTTCGACCAAGAGTTGATAGAAAGGCGATCTCAACGAGTCGCCCGACCTGGCAATGCCAACTATAAGAAGCCGCTTTTCCCCCGCGAGTTTTGGATGCTGTCATACTCTTCAGAGCAACAAACACACATGAAATCATTTGTTTGCTTACACCTAGTCGAACGGAAACCTCCCTGAAGTTCTTTCCTGAGACTCAGGATACCCTAATATTACCACCATCTCGAAACCAAACAAACCCAACACAAATCATACTGGCTGGCAGCGTCAGTGCCGAATTCAGCTATGGCTAACAACCCAGCGCCAGAGACACATGTCTCTGGCCAAAGCAACGACCCCATTAGCCAACCAGCCCATGCCCTCTCCTTTGATCAGGTAGCCGAGGAGCTCAAGGTTGATCCTTTGAATGGCCTCAGTGAGGCGGAAGCCAGTCAGAGGCTGGAAAAGCATGGGAACAATGATCTTGGCGAGGCCGACGGTGTTCAGCCTCTCAAGATTATCATTGCCCAGGTGGCCAATGCTATGACATTGGTGAGTGTTTCTCCAAGAATGATCGTTTAGGCGATTGTCGTCAATTTATGAAAACTAGCTTTTCTCTTGCTGACACCTGAAAGGTCTTGATCCTAGCCATGGCCGTCTCCTTCGGCATCAAGTCCTGGATTGAAGGCGGCGTCGTTGCCTTTGTCATCGGACTCAATGTTGTCGTTGGCTTCTTCCAAGAGTACTCTGCTGAAAAGACCATGGATTCTCTCCGATCTCTCTCGTCTCCTACCGCCACCGTAGTTCGAGGTGGAGATTCCAAAGTCATCCCCTCTATTCAAATTGTACCCGGTGACCTTGTGGAGGTCAAGGTCGGCGATACCATCCCTGCCGATATTCGGTAAGTAGTTTCTCCAGCTTTTCTACAAGGAAAAGTTTTCTGACTTTGATTAGCTTGATAGAGGCCGTAAACTTCGAAACCGATGAAGCCATGTTGACTGGCGAGTCTTTGCCGGTCCGAAAGAACGAGGACGCCGTGTTCGAAAGCAACACCGGCCCTGGCGACCGCCTGAATGTTGCATATAGCTCCTCCACCGTCACAAAGGGACGCGCCAAGGGTATTGTCTTTGCAACTGGTGTCTGCACAGAAATTGGAGCCATTGCCAATGCCCTCCGAAAGAAGGACAGCAAGGTTCGTCCCGTCAAGCGAAAGGCCGATGGCTCTGCCAAGCCGCACCGATATCTTGAGGCATACACTCTTACTCTGTCCGACGCTGTTGGTCGTTTCCTCGGTGTTAACGTTGGTACTCCCCTTCAACGAAAGCTATCTCGCCTGGCGATTCTCCTCTTCGGCGTTGCTGTCATCTGTGCCATTATTGTACTCGCCGCCAACAAGTTTGATTCCAACCAACAAGTTATCATTTATGCAGTTGCAACTGGACTGTCCATGATTCCTGCTAGTTTAGTGGTTGTTCTTACCATCACAATGGCTGCTGGCACTAAGCGAATGGTGGAGAGACATGTCATTGTCCGAAACCTCAAATCTCTTGAGGCCCTAGGAGCTGTTACAGATATTTGCTCTGACAAGACTGGAACCCTAACTCAGGGCAAGATGGTTGCCCGTGGTGCTTGGATGCCTGGCATGGGAACGTACACTGTCGAGAACTCATCCTCTCCTTTCGACCCTACTGTTGGTGACATCAGGCACGACCCTCGTCAGCCACACCAGATCCCCTTTAAGCAGGGCGGTGATGCGTGCGGCACCATTGACAGCACGTCCAGTTTGTTGGCCAGAAGCTCGAGCGCCCTCGCCGAATTTCTACAAGTCGCATCACTTGCTAACCTTGCCACGGTTGTTGAAAAGGACGGCGAGTGGCATGCGCGCGGTGACCCTACAGAGATTGCGATTCAAGTCTTTGCCTCTCGATTCGACTGGAACCGGCTCAAGCTTACGAGTCACGATGAACAAAACCAGTACAGCGAGGTTGCAGAGCTCCCATTCGACTCGGACGTGAAGCGCATGTCGGTCATCATGAAGGACAACCGCACCGGGAAGCTCTGCGCACTCACCAAGGGCGCTGTTGAACGCGTCATTGGAGCTTGTGCCACGTACTGCGCCACGGATTCAGACGATCAAATTCCCATGACGGACGAGTTCCGAGAGGAGATTCTGCGCAACATGGAGGCCTTTGCAGGCATGGGTCTGAGAGTGCTGGCGCTTGCATCCAAGCCGTACAATATTGATCTGAAGAAGGGGGACGAAGTTGTCCGATCCACTGTCGAGTGCGACCTCGTGTTTCGAGGTCTCGTCGGATTGTACGACCCGCCCCGTCCAGAGTCAGCTCCCGCCGTGCGAGAGTGCCACGAAGCCGGCATATCCGTCCATATGCTCACAGGTGATCACCCTGAGACGGCAAAGGCCATCGCGATCGAGGTCGGCATTCTCCCCACCCGAATGGACATGGTGGCGTACGATGTAGCAGCTTCAATGGTTATGACTGCCACCCAATTCGACGCTCTCTCAGATGACCAGGTTGATCAGTTGCCGTTCCTCCCGCTCGTCATCGCACGATGTGCTCCCAACACCAAGGTCAGAATGATAGAAGCGCTGCACCGCCGCAAGAAGTTTTGTGCCATGGTATGTATTGCGTCATAATTTAGCCCCCTAGCCCCAGCATGTGAAATCGTACTAAACAGCTTTTAGACTGGTGACGGAGTCAACGATTCTCCCAGCCTCCGACGGGCCGATGTAGGCATTGCCATGGGTCAAGCCGGCTCTGATGTCGCAAAGGACGCCTCGGATATTGTCCTTGCCGATGACAACTTTGCGTCCATCGTTGCCGCTATCGAGGAGGGCCGCCGTATCTTTGATAACATCCAAAAGTTTATTCTTCACGTTCTAGCCACCAACGTTGCGGGTGCATGCGTCCTCCTTGTCGGATTAGCCTTCAAGGACAGCACAGGGCTCTCGGTATTTCCCATTACTCCTGTTCAGATTGTTTGGATTATCATGTCCACGTCGGGACTGCCCGACATGGGCCTGGGATTCGAGCGAGCGGTGCCAGACATTCTTCGACGACCACCCCAGCCCCTCAAGACGGGCGTCTTCACCTGGGAGCTGCTCTGCGACATGTGTGTCTACGGTCTCTGGACAGCGGCACTCTGCCTCAGTTCCTTTGTGCTCCGCATGTACGCTTGGGGCAGCGGCGAGCTGGGACACAACTGCAACGACAGCTACAACGACAGCTGCGATACCGTGTACCGGGCCCGTGCTACGACATTTGCGTGCCTGACGTGGTTCTCGCTCTTCCTGGCGTGGGAAATGATTGACAAGAGGAGGTCCTTTTTCCGAATGCAGCCTGGCTCGAAGCTCTACTTTACGCAATGGATGCACGACATCTGGCGTAACCAGTTCCTCTTTTGGGCAATCATGCTCGGCTTCGTCATCCTCTTCCCCGTCATCTACATCCCCGTCATCAACACCAAGGTTTTCAAGCACAAGGGGATATCCTGGGAATGGGGCATCGTATTTGTGTGCGCGGGCCTCTTCTTTGGCGGCATCGAGCTGTGGAAGTGGGCGAAGCGTGTCTTCTTCCGGTTCCAGGCGCGCCGGGTAAACGGCATCAGCTGGAAGGAGATGGACGTTGAGCAGCGCGTCTTCGGCGAATACCTGAGTACGACCGAGTCAACCGATGTCAGCGTTCGCCACGGGTTGGAAAAGGTTCCTGTGCCTCCTCCGGCTATGGCTGCGGCGCACAAGAAATGCTGAGTCGTCAGAAAACGAACAGCGCATCCGTTGTTTGAGAAGGTTGCAACTCAGACGGCCCATGGATTTTCGTTGGCCACCATCTCTCGAGAGCCGCAAGTCCACTTATGCACGGATGCGCAAGTCTGATGGGGCAGATTAGGGGACAGGAGCCGTGCTCAGAGGCAGTGAAACGTGTGAAGAGGAAAAAAATTGGGAACAGCCAACAGCGAGCAGAGGAATAAGGAATAATCGATCAAAACCCAGATGGAAAAAAAAACTACTAAAAAGGGACTGATTACGAATGCGACAGGGAAGGTTTCGTATGGTCATCTGGAATCCCCCAAAGCGGCATGGCTCGAGGCGATGAGATTTGACGAGATTGAAACGAAGATTAGGTGGACCAGGGATGGTTGACGATGCGGGAGGCCTAACGAGTTCTGGCGCTGAAAAAAAGCATAGCTACCAAGCTGCATAGTCAGCGCTACACTGATAGCAGGCGGCGTAGTATTGGCATTATGTTAAGCTAGGCGTTCATAGTGTCGGTATACGAGATGAGAATAAAAAAAGACCACCTAGCTCGACCTCTGATTGAAGCCTAAAACAGGCGTAGATGAGATTTCACGGCCAAGCGCCGCATTAGTGTCGATCATATTATGCGCCACGACGAGCGATTGGCCTTTCAGAAGAGTTTGGGCAGAAACGTGCCGTGCCAACGTCGTACAAGGCCCTCTCTCTCTCCACCGCAAAAGCAAAAGCAGGGGGGCGGACGCGCGGGTGTTTTCCCCAAGGCACCACGGTATCCAACAGCCTTGCTGACTCAGTGGATTCGTTCCTCCTTCTTCGCTGGCATCTCATGGCTCAGAAATGTCCGTCTTTAGGGGAACCGTCGTCGTCAAGTGAAACATGGCTCCCTCCCAGGCCCGATTATGATCGACGCCCTTTTGGCCATCCGGTTTCAGGTCCGCCTCGGCTTTGGGGGCCCAGAGGCTGTTTTGATTCCAAACAACTTGAGCCGTCGCAGACGGTCAGCGGAAAGAAGAAAAAAGGTCGTTTTGTTTGGGGTTTTGGTGTTTTTGGTGGTTGGCCGTGTGTGGGGGGGTGCATCTCTTGGACGCTTCGGTCCGGCTGCTTCGTATGCCGGTCATGACTAGATGGCCCAAGGATGCATGGGACGACAAGACACGGCAGCACGTCTTCCGGGCTTTGAGATGAGACAGCCAGTCGAGGAAAGAAAAAATGGCCCGTCGCGACGCATTCCCGCGCTCGGCTACCGGCACTCGCCCAGCGTTGCTCGGCTTGGCTTGGGCTGGCTTGGGCGTGCTTTTTTTCTTTTCTTTTCGTGTCCGTGGCTATCTGCGCCCTTGTCTCTGCCCTGCCTAGCCGCCGGGCCTCGCAAGCGGGCGCAGTGCGAGGTTGAGCAATGTAGATCAAGGGAGCACGTCCGGATAGCATCATGCCCGTGGGAGCATCACACACCCGCACACCCCGGCTCACCCCACGCCTGTCTGCTATATCCACCCGCACACCCCAGGCAAGGGGGAGCCTCAATTCCCTTATTTGTGCCTGCCAAGCCCCAATCTGGCAAATGGCCTAGATCCCGCTCGTCGCCCTAACACTTTTTTTTCTTGGCAACCTTAATCCGAGTCGACTGCCAAGATAATCTGATCTGCTGGCTGCTGCGCCAAGTCAAACAACTCCTCTCCGCACCTGCAAATCAATACCGATGGGATGATTGATATCGACCTTACTGACCTGAACATCGTCCTCGGGGCGTTTGGTGTGTATTTTCTGCTTCAGCGTCATCGTCGTGGTGCTCGACTGACACATTGACAGGCGCCCTGCTTGTGCTCTATGGATTCATTTCCGTCAAGATCAAGCAGGTCTGGTACCTGGGCGTGGCTCGTAAGTGCAATCCTCACCACCACCACCACCACCACCACCACCACTTTACACATTTACTGACTTGCATGGTGCTTCTACAGTCCCCGCCGTCGTCCTGGGCATCATCCTCGGACCCGTGGCAGCAAAGTTCATAGTCAGCGACCGATGGGGAAGCGGAGCAGAAGGACAGACTCCTGCAATCACACTGGTATGTCTTGTCACTAGCAAAGCGCAGCCACCAAGATGAAGCCAAAATAAACTATGCAGCGGTGCTAACTCATTCCAAACAGGGCGTCATGCGGGTCATGATCGGTCTCCAGCTCGTCATTGCAGGCTACCAGCTCCCACACAGATACATCTGGACGCGGTGGAAGGAAATCGCCATGTGCCTTTTGCCCATCATGACCATGATGTGGCTCGCCACGACCGTGTGCGTGCTCGTCACCACGACCAAGCTCGCCTTCCTCCCGGCCCTCGTCATCTCGGCCTGCGTCACATGCACCGACCCCGTTCTCTCACAGGCCATCGCTAAGGGCCCCTTTGCCGACATGTTTGTCGCCCGGCCGCTGCGCGAAATCATCTCGTGCGAGGCCGGCGCCAACGACGGCTTCGGCTTCCCCTTCCTGATGATTGCCGTCTACATGATGCGGCACGCGTACGACACGAACGCAGACGGCGTTTCGGCAGAGGCGAGCATGTTGGAGAACGAGGAGATCGGTCGCATCGGCGGAGGCGTCGGTGTGGCCCTGAGGCAGTGGTTCCTCGAGACCTGGCTCTACATGATCTTTGTGTCCATTATTTATGGTGCCATTGTCGGTTACCTCTCCGGCAAGGCCATTCGCTTTTGTCTCAAGAGGTATGTCGGAACTTTACCAACGCCAGGCATTCCAACATTGCTAACAAATGTGTGCAGAACATGGATTGACAACGAGTCCTACCTTCTCTTCCCCTCGGCTCTTGGCATGTTTCTCATCGGAACATGCGGCGCCATCGGGCTGGACGACTCGATGGCTTGCTTCGTGGCTGGTTGCGCCCTCAACTGGGATGGCCACTACCTCAAGGAGTCGGAGCGCCGCCACGACGAGGTCAACTCGACCATCACGGAGCTTCTCAACTTTGGCGGCTTCTTCTATCTAGGATCCGTCATGCCGTGGTCAGAATTCAATGACCCCGACGGAACCGGCATCACCATTGGACGGCTGTTTCTCTTGGGCTTTTTAGTTATTCTCTTCCGCCGGATTCCTGCTGTCCTGGCTGCCTACAAGCTGATGAAGCCGGTCTGCGCAAACTGGAAAGAGGCCCTCTTTATGGGATACTTTGGCCCCATTGGCGCCGGTGCCATCTTCTACACCGAGTACGCCAAGAACCTCTTCCCGGAGGTTGGACAGGGAGACGAGGAAGAAACGCACCTGCGGCTCATCCTGACGCCCGTCGTGTACTGGCTCGTCTTCTTCTCCGTCATCGTCCACGGGCTGTCCATCCCGGCCCTCAACCTCATTTACCGCCGCCTGGGAGTGCAACCGATCCACGACGACGGCATCGAGGTGCACTTCACATCCAAGCGCGAGGCGCTCCCGGCCAACGCCATGCCGACCGGCCGGGACAGGTTTATCGCGTACAACCGCTTCAGCCGGCCGCCCCCCAAGCGAATCACGCGGTGGCCGACCGTCACCGACAGTCGCCGGGGCAGCGACTCGACATTTGCCAGCAATGACGACGACGACATTGAGCTGGGCTACAAGAAACACATGACGATTCAACATTTCATTTGATGGGTTCTTTTCCTCATCACCTTAGGGTTAGGTTAACTGGGATTTGGTATTCTGAGATTAGCGAGCATCAGGAAAGCGCTTTCTTTCTTTTTTTCCCTTTTCCTTGGTTTCAACTTTTTCTTCTTTCCATTTTTCTTTGTTACGAATTTGGGCTGGCTTCTCTGCTTTGGCAGATGATACAAAAATTGAACTAGACGGACAGAGTTTGCCTGGAGCAGACGAAATGGCGGGCGGCACAATATAGAATATTAATTACATAGAATACGGGTGCGGATGGGACACAATACACAAGCGCAAGGTTGGGACGCCAATGATACTCCATGATACGACCCCACGCGTGTATGTAAATCGTCG
Source organism: Calonectria leucothoes (assembly GCA_002179835.1). NCBI lineage: Eukaryota > Fungi > Ascomycota > Sordariomycetes > Hypocreales > Nectriaceae > Calonectria > Calonectria leucothoes. The sequence goes on from NAJI01000417.1 coordinate 95,494, forward strand.
GCAGTTGGCCGGTCCTTCTCCCCACTGACCCAGGTTTGAAGCGAAGTTGGGACAAGAGGATCTGCGGCTGATGCACTCCACGGTTTGCATCTCCCATGGTACGTTTTATTGGGCACTGCCTGACTTTTCAGCCTCCAAAATATTACTATGCCCCTATTCTCAACCCCTTTACTATGCCTGCATGGCATTGAAGCATGAGCAACAGCAACGAATTTCCATCTTTGATCAAAAGCTCCTCTGCTGCCTCGCCTAGATTTGGAACGGTTGTTAAAAAAAGAAGCACCCATGTGATTTTGATTAATTAAGTAGTGGCTAGCTGAAACATCTTTCCCGGGGCGCTCAGGTAGATGAAAAAAAAAAAGTGAGGCTCATCAATGCACTCGAACGGCACGCAGGGGTTGTCTGTGTGGCTTTTTGCCCAATGAGGCTCTGCTCCCAAGATGTAAGCCACCAGCCAACCAATGCACCACAGCTCGGTCTGTTTCCGCATAGTGCTTTTTCTAGTTCCAACGTCACCTTTGTCTATTCAGATTACAGACGCAGCCTTCTTCGCCAGGAACCACGAACCAACGCCCACGGCCGCAGCGCCTCCCACCCAGGTGGCCACGACGCGGGCGGCCAGGAGCATGTTGCGGGCGACCTTGCTGAGGATGACGCGGCGCAGCTGGGCGGCCTCGTTGACCCAGGGGAACTCGACGTCGGGCACGGGCTTGCCGAGGAACTCGCAGAGGGGCTCCCAGCCGTCGCCCATGCGGTACTCGAGCAGGCGGTCGGCGGGCACCATCTCGCGGACGACGCGGTGGTGGCGGTCGTACGTCTCGCGGGCGTTCTCGCGGCACTCGTCGAGGCTGCGGGCGCGGAACAGGCCGAGCATCTGCTTGCGCGCGGCCAGGCCGGCCACGGTGCCGAGCGTGGGCTCGACGAAGCCGACGCTGAAGTCGGCGACGGGCCCCCACAGCCGCGCCAGCAGGCCCTCGCTGATGCTCCGGTACCACTTGTCGTAGTCGCGCACCACCAGGATCACCTTGGCCTCCGGGTACGCCTCGATCAGCTGCGGCGCGAACACGGCCGCCAGGTCGGTGCTGGCCTCGTACGGCCCGTACAGCTCGTCCCATTGCTCGCGCGTGAACGGCTTGCCCGTGTACGTGGGCAGCACCGGGAATGTCGCATCGGCTGCCCGGTTGAGAATCTCCCACACCCGGTTGTCCTCGATGGCCTTGATGCCGTGGAAGACGTCGCGGTAGCCCAGGATCAGCAGCGCTTCCGCCATCGACATGGTGCCCGTCCGGAGCAGGCCCAGCGCCAGCACCTTCATCTCGCGCTGAGGCGCCTGGCTATCTTCCGTTGATGATCCCATGGTTGGTTGGTTGCTTGGTTGGGCAAATATTGCTGCCGAGTGGATGATCAACACGCTGACAAGGGGGGCTGTCGTCGCAGACGCAGGAACAAATCAAGAAGAACACCAGGAACCCGAAGACGACCATGGGCGCTAAACATCTTCTCCAACGGGGGAGGGCCACCACTAAAAACCCCATCCGCCGCCAGCTATCCCGGTTGAGGTAGCACGGATCCCAAGTTTGGGGGCCCTGTCTGTTTGCCCCGGAGTTGCGCAGACCTCAATGTGACTGCCCCGCGAGATCTAACCCACGGCAATTGATTGGCCTTGTCGACCTTGGCGATAGCGATGCGTCACGAGGGCTTTGGCCATTTGTTCCACGAGATGTCTAGACATGATTGCAAGCACGATCGGCGGGTTTCCAGTCCAGATCAGTAGACGGCCCAGGATAGCGTTGCGCCAAGCCCAACCCAACCCAAAAAAAAAAGTTGCGCGAGGACCCAGCCAACTTCAACCACGTTATGCCGCCATGGGCCTAGTGATGACGGATGTGCTAGGGCTGGTCCGGGGAGAGAATAGGGGACTGGGGACGGAAAATTGCACCGGTCGAATTGCTGGCGTGGGATCTATGGCTGATCCCTGACATTCTTTCTGCCCTACGCTGACTTGTCGTCGTAAATTACCCATGCCGTGCAAGGTTGCATTCCGGAACTCACGGGAAATACGATGGCCTGAGTGGACGCCCGCTCGCCCAACATCAAAGTGTCTAGGCTTTTTTTAAAGTTGACATGTTGCGGGCTCATCTCGCCGTCTAATTTTTTTTAGTGATTTTAGGAATTGAGTTGAGCATTGGGCAATCCGCCGTTGAGCAAGCGGGCGCTGGGGGAGAAAAGTTCAACAGGTTGCCAAGTTGGGGAATGTAGGTTGTCTACTTAGCATGACGGTTTGGAGCACTCACCCACGGGTTGCACTAATTGAGCGCATGACGGCTCTGAAAGAAGATGGTGTTTCGTAGCACAACATTATATAGGCTAGTAAAGGTTGTTCCGACATATTCCCCATAGCCATTCCGATCTTGCATCAATATCTCGTGAGACGGTGATGGATCGGGATGCGGCTGAGATTGCGGGCATGTCCGAGAGGTGTTCTTGATGAGAATCTTGCAAAGGGGTTCCCGTGTCCTATTGGCAGGCAAGACCTACTGAAGAGGTTGCGAGGTCGATTGGTCATGGTTTAAATGACAACTTCGTTGTTGGACGCGGAGGATTCAGAGCAGGGGTGAAATGCTTGGGTTTATTGAAGGCGAACTACTGCGAAAGCATTTGCCA